>OV651821.1:2287925-2887925 GCA_927349885.1 Psylliodes chrysocephalus | reverse complement strand
ATTGGAGTGCCCTTTTGTGGTACGGCGACGCATAGAGCGGAAGTTGCTTGGGACATAGTCGAACACACGCTGCATAAGATGAAGCTGTTGCCGATATCCCCAAATGTTACGTTTTCTTCTACTTCGGCTCGTATGATACCTGGAAATTCGTCTTTATTTTGATGGATCGCAGGGCATATTTTTGGCTTGCTCAGACATACTTTACCATCTCGTGGAGACATGTCTTCTTTTACTTTACCTCTCCCCTTCTGGTCTTTTTCTTTCGCTTTCGTCGGCTCTTTGTATACTACTCCGCTGCCTTTGGAGTTAATTTTGGAGCTTGGAACTTGGGATTTTTCTTTTTTGCCGTGTTCTTTGTTGGTATTGGCTGAAGCGGGAGGGACTGTTCTCGTTCTGTTGAAAGTTGAAGCGGTTGGGCGACAAATATCGTTCTTTTTGAATCCTTCTTTGCTTTGACGAGTTTTGGTACTGTTTCCTAGTTTCGTTCTACTTGTTTTACTGTCGATCCCTAGTTTTGATTTGCCGGTATCTGCGCCCAATTTCGTTCTGCTTACACTGCTATTCTTTTTGATTTTTTCTTTGCTTAAATCGCTCGCAATTGCTTTTTGAGGAATTTTCGTTGGTTTTGATGTTTGCTTGTCTTTATCTTTTCGTAAGTCTTCCATGGTTTTCTCCGTAATCTTAATATCAGACTTCGGTTGGATTTTTGAACAAATATCAGTACGTTGGTTGGCCGTTAACAAATTGATTGGTTTATCGGTATTCTGAATCGCTAACCAAACAGCTTTACATAATGCAGCTGTGCAAGCCTGTCGCACCGATTCTGTATCTGTCAAAATTTTCCCGCTTTTCTGCTGTTCTTTGGATTTATTTTGATACAAGGCGATACCCGAAGGAAAAATCATTATGTTGCTTCTTGCTGGCAGCGGAATAAGCGATTGCTCTTTGAGTGTTTCAACCCACATGCTTCTATAACCAGGAGCTATGGCTTCGGTGCTGGGTTGTGCTTTTGGTTTAGCTTTCATTGGATCTGATGGGTCTTTTACTAGTACAGCTTTAAAAACATCCAAACTTTCCAATGTTTGCATATTTGGATAAATCGCGTTTCTGATTGGTCCTATCAACGTTTTCGATTTTGAACCAATAGCGTCTTCGGCAATATCATCGGATATCTCAGGATAATCACTCGGTGTACCTTGATAGTCGTTGGAATCATGCAATTTAATTTCTTCAGTGTGGGATTTTAAATAATCAAACCTGTCGTTGGAATATATACATTCAATGTTTGAAAATTCTCTTGTGATCCCTAACGTTCCCAATTCGCCTTTAGCAAGGTTATCAGCTCGTTTTTCTACAATAAAAGCTTCGGTTTCAGACGCTTTAGATTGAAAAACGCTTGCGTTACTGGAACAAACACAATTGACGCACGCGCAGCTCATATCAATTGATGGTTTGTCTTCTTTACTACTTTCCATGCTGACGTTTAGCGAAAAATCTTTAGTCTGATCGGTATTGGTTGAACACAAACATTCGTGGCACGAACAGGCTGCAGAAGAAACCGTTGGACTTTGGGTTTGTGGTACTTTTTGATTTAGGGCAGTGTTGCCGGTGCTTTGAGAGCAAGCGCAACTTGCGTCAAAATCGCCTGTTGTTTCAGAACGGGATACTCTGTATGGACAAGTACAGCCGGCATTGGGACAAACGCCTTCTTTACAACAGTCCGCTTTGCAGACAAATTTGTGTAAAGTTGAATCTGTTGGTGTAAAGTCGGATACTTGGGTCTGGATGTACTTTTGAGAATGTCCAGACTCGTCTTCGAGTAATTTTTGTCTTCTTTGAACTACCCAATACGGCAAGCTTTCTTGCGATAGTATACTTTCTTCACAATAACATCTCCCGCTCTTATCTTCTGAAGAAGAGGTTTTTTTGGAATTCTTTTTTGTTCTTCTAGAGCAAATGGCAAGGCAGACAGCTTCGCAAGACGAGTCTCTAACAGCTTCACGTGTACCGGTAGCAAATTCTCGACATATTGTTATTTCTGAACTGAAGTCTGATATCTGAGTCGATGCAGATATTTTGCCTTCATTACCTATTGCTTTACCGCAAGTTTTGCATACATTAGGAGAAATGTTAGAAACTGATATCTGATAGACTTGTTTTTTGTCTAAAACTAATAATTCTTTTATTGAAGCTAGGTTTCTGACCTTACGTAAGTACAATTGTCTATGGTTCTGCATAAATGGGCATGAGTTCGATGATGATTGTTTGTCATTTTCTCGGTCAGGTTTGTTGGTTTGGTTAGCTTCATTTTTGGCTTCATCAGGATATTGTTGTACCATAGTTCAAATATTCTCATGTCTAATTGAGTATCGTTTACGATTTCTGATTTATGGGATGCTGTCTGATTATGATAACTACCACCTACAATTCTTCGATAGAATGCCAGATGTTGATGGTGAAACTGAGTACACAATTTTACCAGAAATCTCAGTACGGACACAAATACTGATGAATATGAAATGGGACGATAAATTTGGAGAAAATTTTCGGATTCAAATTGACATGCGGTCTGCCATATTTACGTGTCAATTATTTAAAAGTCTAGGTCAAAGCAAGCTGTACTAGCAACTATACCAAAAAGGAAACTATCATATAAACATAGAGATCTTATAGAGATACCTCCATGACAAAAAATGTTCTTCTTGTCATGTTCATGTGAGAAGACGTCACTTATTAAAGGGTACAGGGTGATGATCAGAAATTCTAGATTAAGTAAAAAAAAATCTTAATTTGACTGTTAATTTTATTTCTCTACATTACAATCAGTAAGATAAGCAAAATATATTTGGAATTATGCTTTTTTTAGTGCCGTTGCCTCCACTAGTGTGCTTAATCAGTTTCTTTTCTTAAACGGAGCTTGTTTCATTATGTAAATAGTTAAAAATTGCTTAAAAATTCAATCAAAATACAAAATATTAGGAATTATGCTTTTTTAGTGGAATTGCTTCTTAATTAGTTTCTTTTTAAAAACATTGCTTATTTTATATGTAAATAGTTAAAAATTGCTTAAAAATTCCATAAAATCCTCATAAAATAAGCAATATTTTTAAAGTTATTTCTTAAATCATCCAGCACATTTGCTAGCCATAAAATAAAATGAATTCCTTATGAAAACTTGAGCAAATCAAGTTTAGACCAAAGTGAAACAACCTGGAAGCTCCTAGAACAACTTAAGAACATCAGTAGTATTAGAGAATTAATCAAATCTAATTATTGGACTCTTCTTTTAGTCATCAGGACAAAATTCGCCACAAGGCTCAGGGCAAGCGTCGCAAATTTTCCTGGAAACATTCAACGATACCTCCGAACATTGACACGAGTTCTCCATCCGAACTTCTTTTTCCACTTCAGTACTTGGTTGTTTTCTGGCGGTACAAGTCGGGGGGCACATTTCGTCGCCTTTTGATTGAAATTTGAACTTCCTCAGCCTATTTATGTAAGGACATACGCCACCGGTGGTCGGACAAGTACCCACGCTTGCATTCCTTTGTCTACGTGTTTTAACTTTTTTAATTTTTTTGTTTAACTTTTTCGGCCCGTTTCCCTCTTTGGCGCGATTTGGACAAGTTGATTCACAAGATTGGGTTGAATTACTGTCTTCTGTGTCGTCTGATTCTGAACAATGACAGCTGGTATAATCTTCGGTATCATCAACGCTTGGTTTCGGTTTAGGCTTGAACGGGCAAATTCCTCCAGTAGCTGGGCAAATAACTGTTCCACCAGGAGCATTTACTACACTTTTTTGCTCTATTTTAGTAGGAACAGTCTTCTTTGGTCCCTTTTTAGGACAAGGACAAATAGGTTCCTCTTCTTCGACAGTCTCATCAATAACTTCTTCAACTGGGAGTATATTCGAATTTCTGTTAGGTTTAAACGGACACTCTCCACCAGTAGCAGGACATACGACTTTTTTTATTTCTTCTGGAGGTGCAAAATTAGATTCATCGCACGTGCAACCTTGGTCCTCGACATCTTCTACTTCTTCTAAACAGCATTCGTTCTGTGCGCAAATATTTACAGCTTCGTCTGCTAAATTTTTTATAACATTCGAACAAGAACCTTTGCAAGTTTGTACACAAATATCAACAGCTGCGTTTGTTGCATTATCCACAGCTTCTAAACAAGCAGCCGCATCTTTACCAACACTGCTGTTAATAGTATTGTCCACTAAGTTCTTGGATGCGCCAGTAATAGCTGTATCTTGACTTATACAGGTCGCTACACATACTAATTGTCTCAAAGAATGATCACTGATGATTATACTCTTGTCAACTGCTTCTAGTTTTTCTTTGCTTAAATAAAGTGATCTTATTGGTTTGTAACTACTTTTATCTGGTCTTGAAAGAGCGGTTTTCCACATGATGCGTTTTCTCGTGCAATTATTAACGGCTTCTTCTTCCATATCTCTAATCAAACTCGCGCAAATGCCAGTTACCCTTTCCGCACCGAAATATATAGCTTTGCTCACTACAAGTTTGGCTGCATTCGAGCAAACTCCTTTAACTTTTTCTAGATTAGCTTCAACCGTATTGGTAGTTTTATCTATTTTCATGAACCTTTTATATCTGTTATCACCTATACGAGCAGCTTTGTCTACGGTTTTGTTTAGTAAACTCGCGCAAATAACTTGATCTTTTTTGGCGCCAATGCAAGCAGCTCTCCATACTATGTGTCTTCCAGCGTCAGTGCAAACGGCTTTATCATGTTTGCTACAAATGTGGAGAGCTTTTCTGACTGCATTTTTTAGATAGGAACTAACGTATTTTTCATTTGCTAAATGTTTATGTTCATTATTTGTTGCTTTAGCAGAAGTAACCTGATCAATTGTCGCGTTTACATAACTAGTTCTGCCTACCATTGAAATCATGTCAAAGGTTCTAACTGTTATATCTTTAATTCTATCAATTAAAGATTTTACTGAACTTGTTACACGGTTTGCTATTGGAATTTCGTCGATAATATCTGCTTTTTTGGTTTCTTCAGTTGTGCTAGCTTCGTCTTCATCGATCCAACATGTTAGATCGTTAAGTTTGTCTGTAGTAGTATTAATGCTATTGCTCGTTGTATCTTCGAATGCTATTAAAGTAGGTGATTTATTTCTTTTGGGACTAGCTGCAGTTCTGTTTTCTCCAATTGTGCTAGCTTCGTCTTCATCGGTCCAACATGTTCGATCGTTAAGTTTGTCTGTAGTAGTATTAATGCTATTACTCATTGTGTCTTCGAATGTTATTAAAGTAGGTGATGTATTTCTTTTGGGATTAGCTGCAGTTCTGTTTCCTCCAATTGTGCTAGCTTCGTCTTCATCGGTCCAACATGTTAGATCGTTAAGTTTGTCTGTAGTAGTATTAATGCTATTACTCATTGTGTCTTCGAATGTTATTAAAGTAGGTGATGTATTTCTTTTGGGACTAGCTACATTTCTGTTGTCTCCAATTTTGGTAGCTTTGTATACCAAGTCTTCTAATGTCCAATAGCTTAAGGCTTTACGTTTTTCTGCAGCAGTGTTAATAACGTTGTTCATAATGGTTTCGAGGGTTGTTGAGGCAGGTGATTTGTTTCTTTTAGAACATAAACACGTTCCTTTGCATGTTGATGCCTTACGGTCACACGTACAATATTGATACCTTTTTTTGGTCTTTTGGGTACCTATATCTGGCATTTTTGAATTTATAGATAGAGACTAACTTACATTTTTTTATGTATTTTGTTTTCCAATTTATTTTTTTGAAACGGTTTGTACTTCATTTGAATTTATTTTCTTTTTTAAGGGTATATTTGTTGTTTGATTTAAAAAATTAGGTATTTGATAATGTTTTTGGTTTTTATAAAAATAATAATGCACTACAAATTTTATTTTTGTGAATATTTGAAAGATAAATTTTTGGTTAGTTCTTTAAATTGTCATAAAGTTTCTTCTTCTTTTTTTAAACCTTATATCTTATATTTAATACTTCAGTCAGTTTAAAAAATAACAAGTGCTAGCAGAGATTGTTAAGGGTTGTTTCTGCATATAAACTATGGGCAAAACAATTAATAAAAGTTCTTGTAATACTTTGGCAATTAATTATGCGCCAGAAGGAAATGACTGTATAGAAATTGTACAAAACTTTTCATTATACCACCAAAATGTTTTGTAATAAAATGTAAAAGTTTTGAAACAAGCTTAATAATAGAACATTCAGGATTCCCTGGATTGGTGCAGATTTCAAAAAGCTGGACAAAACTTTGAATAAAACAAATTTAATCTGCTTTAGTTCCAGTATTATTAAACATTCTTCAAGAGCCGGACATTAGTTCTCTAAAGAGCAACTTGATTAACAAATAATAATGTTTATTATGATTTTTACAAAGCATATAAAAGAAAATTGGTCCATCTACATCGGCTAGACGTTGAACCGTAATCGTTGGCTGAATGTAATAATTCACAAAAGGCCACTAATTAATGGTATTAACTCGTTCTTCGCCTGTGAAAGTGCTAAATTCTGTGCACGCCGGAGTTGCTATGAATTGAAGCCTGACGACGGAAAAATGTTGGAAAAGGGAAAAGAAAAACCTGTAAAAAAAGTTAAAAGAACTTTATTATGCTGGACCGATTATAATGAGTAAAGATATTTTTTCTTTGTTCTTTGTTGAATAATGGTTTCTTTTATACGGGGAATATTTGAGGAATCCTTATAAAATCATACAGATGTCACCTGCTTCATATTTAATACGTTTATTGTGACAAAATATCTATTTTTCTTCGCAGTAGATTTAAAGAGCTTATTAAATGTCTTCTTCATCTTCTTAGTCCTTATTAACACAACTTATCTTTTTCCTTATCAATAAACAAAAGTCTAGGGTGCTGCATCAAAGTTATCAGGGCACTTGGTGCTGGTATCTTTAACAATTAACAGTGACAATGCCTACTGCATCATCAGTAAATTGTTACTGAAAATGGATGGAATTGGTAGACAAGCCTCTGTTAACTGCTAGGGCAGTCTAGTCTTTTTTAACTTCATCTAGCCCTTCCTTTTCTTTGCTTCCTCTCCGCCCTTCATGCATTTTAGACATTTTAGATTCTCGGTGTGGCTCTAGCATTCTTCTTCTTGCTTACTTTATATTAAAAATTATGTTTACAAACAGCAGTGGTAAATTTCATATTAGTTTGTTTTTAAACTGTCTTTATGTTACATCTTTAAATGAAAATATTTACTTTGTGTTTAAGCTAATTTCTTTTAGCTCTATTAGCTTTGAATCGTTTGAGAATGGAAGACAGAATGAATTTACATGAGTATTTTAAAATTATATGTGTAGCAAACTGTTCAGAACTTATGAACGTCTCGTACGCTTAGTGTTCGACCAATAGACAGTCGTCTTAGATGCAGGAATGATGTTAAACATATCTAAATCTTTACCACCCATTTTTTAGCATTTTTAAACACTGGTTAAAAACATTTGATTGAATGCTTGAACACAGTTCTTTCTAGACATCGATACATCATAAAAATTCCCACTTATTACGTTCTCTCCATCTCTTTCCCGATACAAAACACGAAACTCATAAGAGCAATAAAATAAAATGATGTTGGAGAAATGCTCATCACATTTAAGGATTATATTCTATTTCCAGATATCGCAGAAAGAGAAAACAATAGAAAAACATACACTTCATATGAAATATCGTGTCGATAAAGTGAAACTCCGGAAAAACTGCCAAGGAAAGCTATAGAGAGTTTCCTTTTAGCTATATTATTTATGGGGTGTAGCGGAATATTGGGGTGTGGTATATCTGATATGAAGGACGTGATTTGTCGACCATTTTTCTGGAAAAACTTGGAACATTATATCGGATATTTATGAAAATAGTTATTAGAAATCAGTAACCATCTAAATATTAGAATATTATTCCAAATTAAACGTCTTTTACATTCAAAAACCGAGAATGCATCGAGTGCTCTTTTAATTGCCCGGTAGATGGCGTGGCAGCTATGAATGCGAAATGTGACAAATAGCGAAGACGCGCATACTGATGAGGCGACTCGGGATAGTCGGCAATTCCCTTTCTGTGCAACGGCACATCATAAATCAAATTTTAATGGAACTACTACGACCTGGGTCGTGTAGTTTCCCTTACGAATCGGCATTCGGTCGTTTTTTTTTTTCAGACGGGACTCATTAATAGGGAGCATTCATTTTTGCATAAAATTTGCATCGTGAAAGGGTTTTCTCATTTGCCATTGTTCTGTATCTGAATGAAGATGTTCTGTTAGTTATGGAGCTGAAGTAATACTATAAACGTAATCGTAGAAATTGACAGCTGCGCATGTGTGACGTTTACGTATTTATGTAAGTTTATTATTAGAGAGTATCACAGTTTATAATGGCAACGTAAACGTATAAGTGAACATTCAATTTCGTGGTTTTTTAGAATTTGATTCAGATGCTTCCAACTTTTAAACCCCTCCTTTGAAAGGGAACTAAGTACACTACCAAAAATTTTGCAGCAAAAGCAACATACGCAATTTTTTGAGACAGCTAGCCAGTCTCTTAAAATTTACTCTCCATTACTTAAATTTCCTTTATAACAATTAGGGCTAAATTTTCTACCAGTCTCATCGTATGGAAAATTATAATTGTACAATGGTTTAGGTGGACTTTGCCTTACCAAAAAGATTCTTTTGGCGTCTGATAGTATCATTGGCCAGAGTGGTGGATCTGTACTTAAAGGTTGTTGAACGCTTTCCGTAGGTGCCATGTTGGTATCAATATTGCTCTCATTTGGCGTCAGAGAGCTGCTACTGTCAGTTGCAAGTATCAGTTTAGGCATATCGTTCATTTTTTGACCCTCATTTTTCTCAGGCGATCCTCTGTTATCAGTCTTTCAATGCTATCTTTGATGTAGAACATTTTGAGTCGTCATTTGTTTCGGTACTATCCGACGTACTCTGTAAATAATTTAGTAAAGTGCCAGCTTGTCTTTGTCTTTACATTTCCTTTTCCACTCTTCGTTTTTTATATTTGTAACCAGATAGTTTTTTGCGTCACTCGCTATTCCCTATTTAGCATATTTTTTTTAATAAAAGACTCACAACTCGTAAGAATTTTCATCTCGGGGGGACATGGCCTCCATAGCCCTCCCCTCCTGGAGCTGCCCTTCGTTTTACATGACATAGAAACTGTACCAACTTAAAGAAATTGTAAATGTAATAAAACAAAAGGTACTTAATAACACTTATATCTTACAGATGGGACTAATATTCCTCAGTAGTTTTGTTTTAACCACCCCTGTATCAATTTCCATTATGAGAAACCTCGTATTAAAAATACGTATTTCAATTAAAATGGTAATGATTTAAAATAGAGTAAAAAAGCATACCTAATTCCCTCCATACCCGGAAATTAGGATTTTATTCAAATTACTATTGATTTTTGTTATTCGACGAACTATATAGAATGATTTAATGTGTTCTCGCATGCGATACGAACCCTGGGGGGTACTTGATGAGACTCATTTACACTAACCGGCACCGTTAAATCGTTTTTATTAAATTATCCCCGTTGGGACACTTTTGGTGATGTATTTGATCGTTTTCACATCGGATCATATTGATACTAAGTTTTTACCTTATATGCAACAATTTGGCTGTTGAATTTGGTTGCTAATGCTAACTTGGGTTGCCACCCAAATGTAATCGGGAACATGAGACTGACACTCAAAAAAACATGAGAAATTTAATTAATCAAATTATGTAGTTTTGAGTATACAAAGGGGCTATAATATCAGATAAACAAATGAAATATTGTTGATTAACACATTGAGGTAGTATTATAAAGAGGCAAATTAAGTTGGGCAAAAACTTAACGTTAAGGTGTGACGCACAATTAACGTCGTGCATTATAGTTGGACCACCCTTCATTAAGTTTATCTTTCTTCTTGCTAAGATGCAACCACTTGTGCTAAGGTTAGGGTCTTTAGGATAACTAAAAAATCTTATAAACATTCTTACGAAATATTAATATTATCATGTTTGTTACCCAAACAGAAAACATTAATTTTTAAAGTCCATTTGGGAGCACCGTTCCTGTTCCAGCTAATACACAACCTTCCTTCATGTTTAAAGCGAGACTATAAATTGCAACAGACTATACATTACATACATTTTCAATTTATACATAATTTACTACTTTTACAACTCTTGTTAGGTTAAGTATTATTTTTATTTATCGATAAATAATTCGTGTACGCCTATGCCTACATTCGATTCAACTAAATTTAATTATTTCTTTTCCTCTCTAAGGGAATTTTAGACGAGAGCGGCGGCGTGCAGCTAACGTTCAATTTGATCAACATTTCTAGTTTTCTTTTTACCTTCTTCATCTAATTTGTTTTAGTGGATGCGTCAATTTGCCGGATTGCTAGCCGGTTTCAAACTGGCGAAAATACGAAAACGTTTATTGGAAACGACGTTCGCACGGCTGTGATTTTGTATTTTCCTTTTTTTTTGTTTGCAACAGTGAGGCAAATAAAATTTGATGACTTTTTTAATCAATTTACGAGGCACGGTGAATTTTTAGTTGAAGTTGGAGTTGAAATTGAAATTAAGCAATACAGTATGGTGATTTTCGTACTACAGTAGCTATATAACCGGTTTCTCATTTAAGTTCCAGTTAAGTCTTAAAACTCTCTCTGTGCCTCTTCCCTTTAGATAATTTTTCATATTTTGATTAATACTTAATGTTGACATTATAAACTCATCTACCTGAATGAGAGTAAAAAGAAAAACATTTATAATAATGCAAATAAAATTTGAAGTACAAATCTTTATTTAACGATAAAATACTTCAACAAAATAATAAAAAAACAAAAATATTACCTTTGAAATGAAAATAGACATTTTATAATTAGAAATGCAAAACAACAATATTTACTCAAAAAATATAATCTAATAAAAGAACGTACTAAAACTCGTGAAACGAAAAGTATATAAGTTATTCCTCGAGTATACACTTATATAGATGATGGTGGGTGAGGTTTTCCGGGTTTTCCTCACCTGTAAGTCAAATGGCACCATCAATCATCTTTAAGTCGCCCCGGAGCGCCACGGCAAATAATAATAATAATAGCCGTCCCTTTCCCCGGACAAGCTCAGCTTTTGGGGTTAAAATTCACTCGTAAGGGGGTAAATTAGGGAGAGTATTATTATTATTATTATTATATTATTATATTTTCACCTAATTAACCTGCTTATAACTTCTAAACAGCTGAAGGTAAAAAAGTGCAATTTTTTCTAAAATGTTTTATTTTTCCACAAGGTATGTTAAGAACATTGTGTCAAACGGGTTATGTAGGTATAGGGGTTTAAACTTTGACTTTTAAACAACGTTACGTTCATAAATAATAATTTTAATATAAAAACTACTTCTTACCTACAAATCCAAATCAGAATCGAAATCAGAAGATGAACTATCGCAACCAATATTTACAATGAGTGGCTCGATCATTTCATCAGTAATATTGTCCAACTTCCACATTTTCTCTTCTTCTTTAATCGTATGATTTACTGCCTTTTCCCAGTTTTCAGGCTTCACATTATTTACAGCCTCCAAAAACAACTATTTAACATCACTCATTTTAAAAGAATTATTTTTTCTTGAAACTTCTCCCTTTATCTGTGCCCATATCAGTTCAATCGGGTTTACTTCGCAATGATATGGTGGTGATCTAACCACCGTCATCCCACGATTTTTTGCAATTTCATCAATTTCATATTTTTTGAATTTCTCTTTATCAAGGGAACACAAATGATACAGTTCTTTTCTCACAGAACCAGGATGGAAATTAATATTCTTTGATTTTAGCCAATTCTGTAAATCTTTTTTTAACCACTTGGTTGTGGGCATTTTTTCTATAAGTCTCGAGTGATAACTTGCATTATCCATTACTATTATACAGTTCTGAGGAAGAAGATCTATAATTTGTTCGAACCACTCTTTAAAGACATCAGCATTCATGTCCTCATGGTAGTCACCGGTACGAGTAGATTCAAAAGTCAATAAACCACCTTTAACAAAACCGTTTGAACTACCGATGTGTACTATTATTAGTCTGCGCCCCTTTCCTGATGGTGGATTTAAACCAGTAGATAAATTATTTAAAAATGCCTGTCTTCGACTTATAACAGTTTCATCTTACCAAAATTTATTTGGTTTATGTTCCTCGTTGATCCATGTTTCATCTAAATAAAATATATTTCTTCTTTGGTTTCTCATTTCTTTTATAATCCTTAGGTAATTTCTTCTCCATACTACAATATCGCTTCTTTCTATTAAAATAGACTTTCTGGAATGCTTTTTCCATAGAAAACCTATTTCTTTTAAAAGTTTCCATAGTGTGCTTCGACTCATTTCAGGGTAATCCTTATCATCTCGAACCGTAGCAAGAACTTTGTCTACTGTCGAAAATTCTTTTCTAAAGAAGAACGCATGCACTTTCCTTCGAAGTCTTTCTTTCAAAAGATTTTCTAATTGAAATTTTGGTTTTCCTGGAGCTTTACGTGCTGTTTGAAACTCGACACATTTCTCTTCTTTAACAACTCTGTAAATCGTAGATTTCCCAACACCAAGCGTACTAGTAACTAATTCCACTGTGTCATCAACACTTTTACATAAATGTTTGTCTGTAAATGATTTAAAACAATTAAATATTAATGTTTTTTCATTAACTGTTAAAGGACCGATTTTTTGTCGTTTACGCGGCCCTTCCAAATTTTCCATGATCACACTAGAATTCACACTGCACCTTGCAAGTTGCAACTAAACGACATTTAGTAAACTGTCAAGAATACACAACTTGGACCTCCTTACTAAATGGAAAACCTATAATCGCATTTTCGGTGAAATTTGTTGGGAAGGTATTTATCTACTTATAATTCAATTAGGTACTGTAAGAAATTCTTGGAATTAAAATAAAACAAAATTGGCAAATAGGTACTTATTGAAAATAATCTTAAGATACGGCTATGTAATCTTTAATACACAGGGCTTTTGGCATGTCCAATCCTTTTTCTATTGTTCTGTACAGCTTATGTTTATAAAGCACCAATAAAAGACCCAAAACTTGTAATAGCTTAGGTACATTTATTACAATTTTAGGAAATATTTAGATTATTCTGTAAAAATATTTAAAATGACCGTACTAAGTTTTGCATTAGAAATGCTGTTTTATTACTCTCTCATACATAAAAATAGACTATAGTGATGCGATAATTTTTGTGGGGTGTATATTTAAATGATTCAATTTATACTCCTACTGACCCACATAATATTCTTCATTAAACCATTACCGTTTTCGCCGATCAAGTTCAAGCACCTGCTCAATATTCCGGCAACCCTCATATCCATAACCATCCGACCGTGTCCCGAACAAGTGCCTACTTGCTAGCACCCATCCGTTTTAACCCTCTATCTACCCTTAGCTCTGATTTCGTCAGGCAACACATTTTAGAATCAGTCGAGTCTGAAAATTGTCGGAAATCGATCAGGTGAACGAATTCGGTAATCATTTTTTCGCATCGCAAACGAATGTTGGGGAATGTTTCAGGGTTTAATGAGCTCGATCGTTTTTGAACGGTTTCGTTAGGTGTGGAGGGGTGCAGGGATGAAAATTTGTTACATTACAGTCTGTCACATTTTTTTGTATACTTTATTTGTAAGACCAAAATTGAAGACTTTAATAAAAAAGCTTGATTGTTTTTATAAAACGTGAATTGCAGTTACTCACTATATCATTGTAATCGACGCCCTGCTACGCCACTGCATCCTAATAAGAGATGAATAGATTTTGAACATAGGCGGAGCATCTAGGGATACTATGTAAAAAGCGTTATTTCTGTTATGATTGAGAGAATAAAATTCTTTGGATAAATGTTATTTATGATATAATTTTCTTTCATTTTTGTTATATACATAATTTTTCCTAAATGAACCGTTAACGTCGAAGATATGAAAGAATATTTCAAATAAAATATGTGTTAAAATTCTTGATTAAATCCGCCGTAATCAATAGGTATTTATGATCTTTTTTTATCCTGTTTTAGAATTTCGTCAAATTTTTTAGTAACATAATTTTTATATGTTTCCATTCTTTTTTATCGTCCTCAAATGTGTAACAAAGAAAGTAATATCCTTGACCCATAAAATCAATAGAAACTAATTCATCGAACATTGAATAAAACATATCACTTTCCCTGCACATGCATCACGAAAGCACCATTCCTTTTCGATTTCAATTATTCCTTTTGGTCCTTTATATTTGATAATATAGTATATGTGCCAGAAGATACTCGTATTTCTTAAAATTGTGGAAGATTCTCATAGGATTTGCAGCTATTCTCTGTAACGTGTGGAGGGTGGGTTACTCCCACGGCACTTAGGCCTCATTAGGCCCATTGTGCATTCTAATAAAAAGTGGGTTTATTTATATAAGCCAAAAATCCGTTTTTGATGATATGATTAAGATATTTAGATACATTAAGTTAATGAAATGTATTAATAGTTATTGAAATCTACTGATTTTGATTATTAAATTCTGTGATTAAAACTGTCACTAATTTTTGAAATAATTCAGCCCTACTGGCACGGGAAACATTTCAGTCCATTATAAAATGTAGGCCAAAGCATTTTCTCGATTCCGCATACCTTCTACAACAACAGACCCTCATTTGTGGGTGGGAGTTACATTTTTCGAATGACATAGCAGCTTTAGACGAGAGGGTGAATTGTAAGAGGAAAGAATGAATAGAACCCTTTATGAGAGATGAAAGCCACCCGACGCGTACCTTATAATAACTTTTTCTTGTAAATGAAAAAATGCTGTTTAGTATTGTTAATATATGCAACTGTACAGGGTGGTATTAAATTTCAGATGTGGTTGACAGATGTTCTTTCATCGATGATGACAATAATAATAAAATCTTTATTTTTACTTGATAAAAAAAATATCTAAAAGTGCTAGATCTATCTAAAACAGTGGTCGCCAACCTCTCAATGTGTTGAGCTACTTTGTTAATTTTGGAATAAACAGCGAGCTACCCACACGGAAGCCACGTAACGCAACGTAAATGAAATAATCCACAGTTAATTTATCATTATATGTATTTATTTTACTATTTAACTGGTAATACATAATACATAGATACTAATAATAAACTAATAACAAAATAACTAATATTACTAGTACGTACTTTTTCATAGCTACATTCCTACCTACCAAACGAAGGTGTTTGAAAAATAAACACAAACTTTTATCCAGCCACAACGGCATGTTACGTAAGAATTAAAAATAGTTAATAATAACAACAAAAAAGTAACGCACTATCATGAACATAAACACTGAAAAATAAAAAAGCACTTTCAATGAGAAGGCTGACACTCAGACTCATCGATAATTTTTTTAATGTTTGCAGTATAATTTGATGCAGCCATTCGAATACAATTATCCAAATGTTCATCTGTAAGTCGATTGCGATATTTGTTCTTAATAAACTTCATATTAGAAAAAGAAGATTCACACAAATAGGTTGAACTGAATAATGGTTTCACTTTCAAGGCAACATGGCATAGAACTGAATATTTGTCTTTACTTACAATAGGCCAGATACATTTGGTACTTAAGACTACGATTTTAATGCTAAATCAATTTGAAACTCAATTACTTCCATTTCTGTTGCAGCGATGTCTTCGCCAAAGTTCTGCATGACACAAGTTGCAAACTGTTAGATATCAATTTCCATAAAAGGTGAAACAACAAACTGCGCTACTAAAGCCATTTCGTTGAAATCCTTAAAACGATTTTTGAAGTTATTCTTTAGGGTAGAAACTATTTCTACATGATATTTGCTGTCATAGGGTTCTAATGGATTTTGAGATATTTTTTCTGAAAAAATAGGAAAATGCTTGGCATCGCTATTAATTAGGTTTTGTTCCCAAAACTCCAGCTTTTTGATAAATGCTTTTATATCAGAAATCATTTCCACTAGTTCTTTGTCTCTCCCCTGAAGCTGCAAATTAAGTTCGTTTAATTTCTCTATAATGTCCACGAGAAAACCAAAATCTCTAAGCCAGATTGAATTTTCTAGTTCCGGAGTCGGTTCATCGCGTTGTTTGAAAAATTGAACAATGCCAGATAGGACTTCATTGAAACGTTTCAGCACCCGTCCTCTACTTAACCATCGGACTTCAGAGTGAAGGAGTAGGTCCCCGTATTGACAGTCAACTTCATCGGCCAAAGTTTTGAATAATCTTCTTTAGAACGCTTGAGCTCTAATCTTGTTCACAATTTTTACCACCAGTTTCATAACGTTTAGTTTCAGGAAATTTCCACTTAATGCTTGCTGATGGATAATGCAGTGGTAACAGAGAAATTGCGGAAAAGTTTCATCTTTACGACATAACGCCACCAGACCCTTATCACAACCCACCATACCTGGAGCGCCATCAGTTGTCAAGCCTACCATTTGGAATTGGAATTTTCTCGGAAGAAATAATATTTTTTAAATGAGAAAACAACTCCTGTCCAGTAGTGTGTCCTTTTAGTGGAATAAACTTCAAAAGATCTTCTTTAATCGTAAAATCACTAAAAACCATCCTGACGAACACGGCCATCTGGGCAGTGTCAACGACATCTGTTGATTCATCCAGTTGAAGTGAAAAATAAACAGTTATCTAAGTCAGTTTTTAACTGTAAACAAATATCATTGCTCATTACTTCACACGTCTTATAACTGTATTAGGAGAAAGTGGCATAGATTTTATAGCTGAAACTATCTCGTCTTTATTTCTAAAGTTGGCAAATAACGAATCAGCAGCTTTTAAAAACGCCTGTTTTATCATTTCCCCGTCTTCATAAGGTTTCTTTTTTTGTGCAATTATCTGGAACACACGGTACGATGCTTCAGTTGCAGCCTTATTTTTGTCGACTGTTCTTAAATATATTGATTGTTGTCCAATTAACTGATTTTTTAACTGTTTCAGTTTCTCCTTTCTGGCGGCAGAATGTAGTGGGAATGATTTTTCAAAATTAGAATGTACAGTTTTATGATGTCTCTCAATATTTCCTTTTTTAACAACGGAGACCGAAGTATTACATAACAAACACACATTTTTATCTTTAACTTCTGTAAAAAAGTATTGTTCTTCCCATTCCGAATAAAAGTGGTATGTCTTTACCTTCTTACAACTGCTTGCCATAATATTATTTTTGGTTGTTTTCTACTAACCCAACCGCTGGACGTTGGTTACGCGTTCAGTTTTAAACTAAGCGCAATGTCGTAGCGCCGTGCGTATGTATCCCGTTCAAAGCAATCCTGATCGTTCTCGAACACTAACGCGCTGGTCCGGCTGGTCGGTTCTAGCCGATTCTAGCTTGATGGCGTCAGCGGCAGATCGCTCACCGCAACATTGCCGCTGTTAATGTTTAATATTATGACGATTAGATTTTTTTGTGGAAATTTCGGAAGCTTCTCTGATTTTTGCAGTTTGTATTTTTTAAATTAAAATCGTTGTGAGAGCTACCAGAATTGCCTCCGCGAGCTACCGGTAGCTCGCGATCGACAGGTTGGCGACCACTGATCTAAAATGTCAATCTATTACAAGAGAGCTCCGTAGCATTTATTCCTAAATACGCCCATTATTTTGGTAAATGAAAAACTAAGTATTATCATCGCCTTGCTTTTGTCACTGTTCATTTTATATTTTTAGAGAATTGATTTGATATAGATAATGGAAAGTTTAAATGGGACAAATTTTGTAACTGTATTAATAAAGGTTTGTCGCAAAACTCCTGAAAACTTAATTTTTATTTTGAATGGGGCATATTATTTATTATATATTTTTAATTATCTAGGGTTGCAGCAAACCCCAATTTTTTTTAAATGTAAGGGTGGTTCATATTTTTATTTTAAGTGTTACATGTTCAGAATACTTTTTATTATTTCTTATAGAGGATTGTAAGCAACAAGGTAGATCATTCGTTATAATCGATATCCAAAGTAAGCTATGAAATATCAACGAAAATAGTATATTGTTTCACGAGTGACGAAAATAACATTTTTTGAAACCGAGGTTGGTAATGTTCGCGAGCTTCAAAAAATGATTTTCGACGAGTAAAACACTATACTTTTTCTACGAACTCTATTATGTCATGTAGGTACCTACTAAAATGAAAAAAAAAAAAAACAAACGTTATCAAATGCTTTATTTTGTGTTAGGAATAACAAAAAATTAACCAACAATTAAATATTTCAGAAATATTATTTATTATTTAAATATTGATTTATTGTTATATTTGAACGATTGTTAAAAATTATGGGGGTATCACACTCAAGCTTTTTATTTATTGAGGTAGATGCCGACATATTTGTTCTACTGTTAAATGTCATTTCAGATGATGATGATGCGCCATAATCGGATGAACTAGTAGCACAGCTTATACAGTACAGCTCCACAACTCCGTGTCGGCGTCTTTGATCTCTCGGTCGAGAACCAAGCAAGACGGAATGGTGCTATCTCTGTTAGATTCGAGGGAAAAGTCGGGCCCGGATTAAACAATTATTTTATTATTGAAAAAATTGAAAACCTTGGCGTAATAAGGTTGGTTACATGCCATATTAAGTAAGTTTTGGGAAATTAAAGTTTTAATTTGTTTTAAATCTGTCAAATATAATTAAAAAAATTATTTAAATATAAATATTACGAAAAATAGCGATCTTTCGGATTAGAGGTAAAATAATTTGTATGTGGCTAGTAAAATCCTCGTTAACAAATGTTTTGAGCTAAAACAGTCACTTCACGACAAATTGTGGCTTGGATCCTTTTTACACCAAGGGCTTCAATTGTTAAAGAATTGTGTCACGCTCGTGGATGCAAATCAAGTGGTACCCCGTGTCTCTGGCAAGTGTTACTCTTCGCGCAAAGGGTTTATACCTAGATAAACGAATGCTTCGACTGAGGTCTGGGAACTCTATGGTATTTTCGAATTATAAAGAATTTGTGCTTTTATTTTAACAATATTGGTTATATTTAGATGTATTCTTATTAATTGAAATACAGATTTGTAGAAGTAATACTTTGACAGTTTTTATTAATATAATATATTTAATTTTTATCTGACCATACCGAAATAGGGAATTTTGAAACTTTATAGTAATGTGAAATTTGAATTACAATATTACACGAAATTACATAATTAGTACTTATTTTAGGTAGGTACTAAATTTGTACTTGGAGAAAGTAATATCGATTTTTACAAGAAAACTTGAAAAGTAAATTAATTTAGTTCCTATTTCTGATGTAAAACTTAAACCAAGAAAACAAATAAATAGTAGTTTGTTCAACAATGGTGGATATGATAGCCATATCAGACAAAGACGAAGTTTGAGCAAGACGTCGTAGGCGGAGTACTCAATCGTATGATTGTGATATGAACAATCCACTCGATATGGTCAGTATATTTTTTCTACGACCCACTAACGAAAATCTACAAATTTAAAAAATTATGAGATTAAACATACATTAAAATAGGTTATTCTTTTGGAAAACGTTAGCATGGATGACTAAAAGGTATTGGGTTAATTAATTCTAAAAGTGTGGTACAAATGTTATTTTTTGTAGCCAATTCTTCAAAATTATTTTGAAATATCTTTTCAATATTGAATAGTAGTTTTACAAATTCATCATTTGACAGTTGCAGATTTCCAAATGTATCTGAATTGGCGTTATCATATGCCTTTAAAAGGCAATAAAAAGAAAAATCATCTAATTCAACGTGATCTTTGTTATATTTAAGACAGGTATCACAGGAGTGGATCCGCAAAGCTTTTATTAAAAGGTAACCAAACACATACCTGATAAATTTTTTCTGTAGCAACTCGTCTTTACAATAATTTAGCGTGTTAATAATTTCATCATAAAATAAAATACAAGGTGTTCCATTTAAAAAACATACATTTTAATTTGCCAGGCAAAAACGTGACACCCTGTATATCCAAAGATATTTTTAAAATATGTAGGTATTTTTCAAATCCATATAATTTTTATTTAAAACTTTTTTGCGTGAACAATAATGCACTAATGGGACACCCTGTATAAATTATATTTTTAACAATGAAAATTTCTTATAATGTGGTACTTATTGGTTTGGGTCCTTGGGAAAACTAAATAATGTTTTCTTGCAGGTATAACCCTTATTAAAACAGCTTTTGACTGCACAAACAGAATGATGTCTTTTTTTCACTCAATCTACTCACACCTAAAAAGTCACCAAAATAATAATAGTACCTTTAACTCAAACAATATCAACGAAATTATAGGCTCCACGAAATTATACAATCAACGAATTTATACGTACGACTCAATACCTTACCTAAGTACGCCTCTGAACGCCAAAACCGTCTTTTCCCTCCGAAGGCGGAGCTTAAGCGATGCGCGACGAAATCGACGCAAACCGTTGCCGCCAAGAAAGTGTTTTAGCTGTATTGTATAAGCTGTGCTAGTAGTTTCCTTATTTTGTACAGATTGTAAAATTTTGGTTTGTATTTGGTTTCTACTGTTCGTGGATTCATCAACATATCCTTCCGCAACACTACTAGATTTCCAACCACCGTGCTTTTTTAACAGAAGCAAGTCACCTCCTGCATCCACTAATAGCGTTGCGGATGTTTTGCGGAAACAGTGCCCAGTGTAATCTTGAGGATTCGGAAGCGTTAAAAACTGAGCAATTTCGTTAGGAAATTTACTGATTTTATTAATTCCAACAACCTGTCTGCTACACTTTCCATTCTGATAGTTAATAAAGAATCTTGAATTAATTTGATCCATGTTTGCGGGACGTAGGCTCATATATTTTTTAGAAATATCATAAAAGGGTCCAGAAATATGAAAAGAACGCGGAACTTTTGTTTTTGTATTACGGATTTTAACTAACAGAATACTTCCAGTATCCTTTACATCGCTTATTGTTAAATCTTTTAGTTCGTGGCAACGACAAGCGCCAGATAATCCAAAAACTAATGCTACCTAAAAATATTAGTAGTTATGTATTAAGTATTTGTTAAAATAAAAATAATAATTCCGTTACCTTTGTTATTAAATATTTATAGTCAGGTGCATTCTTTAGGAAAGTCTTTATGTCTTCAGGCGAAAAAATTTTGGATTTTTGGCTTTTAAAACCATCAGATTTTCTTTTCAAAAGCGAACGTAACTTTGGATATTTACTAATATCGACATCATTTTTAACAGAGTGTAGTTCTTAGCATCGAATAAATGGACCATAACGTCGACGGTTTAAAATTTGAACATATTTCTCCAAAGTATGCTAGTAGTACAGTTTCCCAAAATTATTTCACTTTATTTTTTTCTCTCCAGTCCAAAAATTTGATATAAATTTCTTCATATCTCTTTTTTGATTTGGCCGGTAATAAATCTGAAGAGGTTTCTTCAGCTTTAAAAATAATTTCTGGGGGAGTACAATCGCTTTCTGACTCAGACATCATGAAAATGTGTTAAATTTAGGACGAACTGAAACTGACAGTTCTCAAAAAAGATAAAACTTCAAATAAACAAATGAAAACCAGGAAACTAGATGTAGATTGGTTTAATTTGCACTATTTTTATACATTTTTATTGTATCTTTAATTCATTAAAGTTTAGGTAAAAACGCATATAGAATTTAATGAGCATCTTTTGCCAAAATATTATACGAGGCGATTGATATATGAAAATATGTAACAACTTACTTTCGTCTAGAGACGAAAGTAAACGTTATGGGATTTTTTCTCACTAGTGACGGAAATCAAGTTTTCGCTGAAAGTATCCTGTGGCGAAAGATGTCTTTTTGTAAGAGTTCGTAGAAAAAATAAATTTTTCGTATGTTTTCTTGTTTTTAACTCTCTTCCAACATATAGGTTTTATAATTCAGAAAGGTGTTATTATTTCGTTTCCACCGAAAACTTTCTCAATATAACTCGTATCGTCTTCTATCTTTAACAAAGTCAAACAAAAAGCACCTGTACAAACTGAAACTGAAAATCGCCGGGTCATGTTTCAATTTAATCCGAGATATGGCAGTTTGCCAAGACGTAAATCAAGAGAAGGCGAGCGAAAAAAAGCCAATATACTGACAATAAATAACATCTAACTCAGCGCTGATGGCGTATTTTCACAATTTTCGTACAAAAATACGGTTTATTTACTGTTAATAAGGATGAGATGTACCAGAAGTTGACCGGAAGTGAGGTAAATAGCTTTATATGAAAACATTCGATACAGGGTCTTCAAAAATATCCGTATCCTACGTAATTTGGTAACATTGTTTTCTTGTTTCTGTCAATAATAAGACAAGAATTTACAAAATTAATTTTATTCAGTAATTACCCAATCATTAAATTATTAAATAATCCTCCTTATTCGCCATATTTGACCCCTCGTATATGAAACTAAAACGAATTTCCATTTCTTTTGATGTCAAAAAATTTGATCTCGTAATATTTCACTTCTCGCTTCTGTGTGTTAGCCCGTTGAGGATTTATAACTATGTTTATTTAACGTGGAATTAGAAATGTTAATACGATTCACAGAAGATAAAAAAGTCTATTTCCAGAACACGCTTAAATCGTTAAAGCATTAGTGGAACTAAATTTAAATCCAGATGATCAAGTGGACATAAACATCTATTTATTTGTAACTTGCCACCTATTTCCTGGTTGCTCAAAAACTCCTTGAATTATCAACTACTGTTTATTAAATTTTATGGGAGTACATGTCCTTCTAAAGTATTTCCAAATATCCGATAACGGATATGTCTCATGTATATTCATAATTTACATTTTATTTAGTTAAGATTAAATAATAAATAGTAAATAATTTATCAATTAAAATAGGTAATAAAAAAATTAAGTATATTCTGTACTTTATTTTGTAAAAGACATGTTTATTTTTATTATTTTCACAAAAATCCCCATAAGAATCATATACATATTATATGTATAATGTATATATCACTTCATTTCCTTTTCTCTAGTCTTCGTAACCAACACTCAACAAAAAAATTGGAGTTAGGTTAGTATTTTTTATGACTGTAAAACTAACTCTAAGCAAAACCGAATGTGTTACCAGAAAAAACCGCCGGCTGAAATGAAAAGTCGAAGTGGAAAACAAAAAGTGCAAAAAATAACTTGGGGCAATCGTGTCGAGAATGAGAAAATAAGGGTCTGTTGACGACGCGCGTGTACTTTATTTTTTCTTAAAAAAAAAAACATACTCGTTCTTTTATAAAATATTCTAACCGCTCGCTTCCTGTATAAATCTTTTTTATGCCAGCGTTTGTGATCTTTTAAACTGCATATTTCCATAACTCGTAAATTTAATTTATCTATAAAAAAATTATTTACGGTTTTTTTTTTATTTCTCTAAAACGAAGAGAGATACAAAAAAAATTTAAGAGACAAAAAAAGTTGTATTTTAAATCGTTTTATCCCAAAATGTTTATAAAAATTGTAATAATATAGGCGCTATTTTTTTAACAAAGAAAATCTAACCAACTCTCCCTAGGACATCATGATTCTGGAATTACTGGATCAATTTGGAAATCGTCATGTTCCTGTATGGAATCAATTTCAAGCAATGAAACAATATCGGCAGATTTCCAAATATTTAGAACAATCCCTCACGTTAAGTCTCACAACAACATCAATACAATTGTACATAATCAATATTAACAGTTAGATTAATATATTACTGACTCGGACAAAATATTGAAGAAGGTGACTCCTCCCTGTTCACGTACAACAATAATACTATACCAGAGCATAATGAATGGAATCACGCGCTTAAAACTGCAGAAGTTATCGGTATCACGTGCCAACTAGTCATAAATGCATGTTTATTGCCAAAATGAATTACGCCAGTGGCGTATAAAAACTATTGGCAAATTAAATGCGGTAATAGTAAATAATATTATATGAAAGTAGGTTGGTTATCTATTTTTGTAGTAATAATCATTTATGTTTATAATTTTGTTTTGTTTATTGTTAAAATATGTAAATATTATGCCAGTGACGTAGAAACACTATTGGAAAATTAAATGGAGTATTATACTAGAACAAAATATTAAAGAAGGGGCGCCTTAAAACTACAAAAGGTATCGTTATCATATCAAAATGCACTCTTCCAGTGTCGCAGAATTACTATATTGGCAAATTAAATGGGTATTTGTGAATATTACTAGATGAAAGTAGGTTGGTTATCTATTTTTGTTATAATAATTCATCTATGTTTATAATTGTATTTTGTTTATTATAAAAATATGTAAATTAAGCTTGGTATCACTTACTTGAAATCTAAATCTATGAAGTTTCGTAATCCATTGATTCTGCAGAACTATCACTGGAATCGTCTTTATCATCGGAACTTAAAGTTATGACTAAAGGTTCAACTACCGTTTCGATCATACCATCCAAGCGCCACATATTATTTTCTTCCTTAATTACATGGGAAATAGCATTCTGACAATCTTCAGGTTTTATACGTTCTATACCGGTTTTTAATAAACTTTGAACGTCGGCTATTTTAAAAGTTTTATTTTCTCGAGCTACAAACCCTTTTACTTGCGCCCAAATTAGTTCAATAGGATTGAATTCGCAGTGATAAGAGGGAACTCTTAGTACCGTAACACCACGATCACGAGCCATTGTGTCGACAACATATTGAATATATTTATGGCGGTGTTCCTTTATTAGGTCCATTAATTCCACTTTAAGCATCTCCTCAGTAAATGTTATTGCTTTATCCCGCAGCCAGGTTTGCATATCCGCTTTCCTACTGGACATTATCGGAATGCGTTCAACTCGTCGACTGTGATAAGAAGCGTTATCTAGTACAATAACTGAATTTCGTTCTACACGCTGTAATACTTCAGTAAACCATTTTTCAAAGCATTCCGCATTCATGTCCTCGTGGTAATCTCCTGTTTTTTAGATATAAACACAAGAGCGCTGTTTTCCAAAAATCCACTGTCACTTCCGATATGGGTAACAATTAGGCGCTGTCCTTTACCTGACGGTGCTTTCAAACCTGTAGATAATCCCTCTATAAAAGCTTGGCGATGACTAGTTACAGAAGTATCTTGCCATATCTTAGATACCGTGTGTCCAGCATTCACCCACGTTTCATCGAAATAGTATATCTTTTTTTTAGCGGCTCTAAACTCTTTAATATTTCGTAAATAACGCCGTCGCTATTTAGGACACTATATCTGACCTCTCAATTAAAATTGATTTTCTACACTGTTTAACAAAACGAAATTTTAGGCCCCATAAAATTTTTCGTAAAGATTCATGGCTCATTAATGGAATTTTTTCGCTTTCTCTTAATTTCGTAAGAACAACTTTAAGTGTTGGGGCTTTGTTTTCGAAAAAAAAAAAAGGATGTACAGTTCTTCGAATGATTTGTTTTTGGTTATCGTCCAATTTCAACAATTTTCGACCACGGGTATGCGTTTTAGAGGCTTCTAAGGAGCCTTTTTTTGTCTTTTCGCTTACAATACGTTCAATTGTTGAAACAGATACTCCAGTTAAAAAAGAACTGCGGTTTACAGCTTCATTTGTAGGAAGTGTCTGTTTCAGCCCATCATACACTTTCCATATAATGTTCTTTTCATCCTTTGATATGGGCTTTCGCCGACGTAATTGGGTTTCACTTGGACCCGCCTCTGAATCCATTACTATTGTAACAATATAATTTTACCATTAAATTGTTTTTATTAAATTTATAAAGACACCAATATTTTACTATTTAATAAACAATAAAAAAGTACCTACCTAATATACTACACAATAAATATAACTCCTCGAATATGCACTACCACTACCAAATTCTAAGGCACAAACATGAACACCTACTAGTATATCAGAAAAGAGCACTTATACAAAAAAGTGTTTATAAAATAATTATCGTAAATAGTTAAAGCGATACAAATCTAACTTCGTCGAAAGTTAGTTTTCAACTGTCTTTGTGCTTGTGCTGACAATATTCAATCTGTCCTTTATTTATTTGAAACACATTTTAAAACCATTAAACACAGATAACGAAGTCATTAGGGAATACATATATTCTTTTTTTGAAAACTATCAAAAACGTATATTTAACGCATCATCTTTGTTTAAATAAAGATGTTGACAATCAAATGTAATAAAGTTTACTAACAAATACCTAATAAATAATTATTTGGTATTTGATACGGCGCCTATGCTGGCTCTGTCGGAATTTTCAGATGACTCACCTTCTCCAATATTTTGTCTGAGTATAGCGATATTAATAGTATTAGTATCTTTCTGAAGAGTTTTAGTACGCCCATGTTGGATTGTTTTCCCCATAAAACGTTTTGAGGGTTGGGAAATTTGCCGGCATAATAAAATAGCAATGTTACCCTCTAAATTTATAGGTATACACAGAATCAGAATGATCTCAGTTTTATTTCGGTAATATAAACGTTATATTTGTCTTATGTATGAGATTTTATACCCGAGCAAGGTTGTCAAAGCTACGCTGTATCTAATCGATATAGTTGCTGTGGTAGAAATCTAGAAATATCATTTTAACAGTCGTATTCGGAAGATTTCCATATATGGATTCTCTAAATATCGATAGTCATACAAATTGGCCATATAACAATGTAGCAACCCACAATTTGTTACAATATTAATGTATCTATCTAGCAATATTTTCAAGGGTATTACCACAAGAGATGGGAATATTTTAAGAACATTTTGCATAATTTGTAAAGAAAACAACAAAAATTTCCCAAAAAAATACTCACCGCGCGTGGTATTTGGAAACATTACTTAACAGTATAAACAGATTTTTATTTTTTGTTTCCATAAGATTATGTCGAAAGTGAATTTTTTATTTACAATGTATATCTGAACAACTATGAAGGGTATTGAGAAGGAGGACGCTAATTTAGGTTTTACAATTCACCGCATAGGCGCTGGTGTTGCAACTGATCTTAAAAATACATGGCTTCTCATAGGAATTTTATGAAAATAATAATAAAAATAAACTAAATATCAAATAAAGCATAGAAAATAAAATACTGTTGTATTTATTTCTATAGAAAATGCAAATTATGTATGAAATTTGAAAAGGTTTGTTAAATGGTGAAATTTGGTAAGTACTATTTTGTTACTAACAGTGGAAGCTTGTGGTAATTTAAAAAGGGTGTTCACTTTTTTCCAAAAATTTCAAGTTGATATTATTGTTCGTTTTTGAGTTAGAATTTTTTTTTAAATATTTCAACCTCCCTTAATCCACTCACTTTTATTAAAATTTTTTTCACAATCAATAGTCCTCATGTCCTCATAGAGCTTGGTTTTTACTAAAAATTCGCATTGTGTGATATCTTATATTTTAGGAATAAAATTATATATTTTTTTGCAGGTTTCTGTTAACAACGATTCCAAGATGTTTTGAAAATATTATTAAAACGGCCTTTGCAAATATAATTCTCAAGAGCTTTTGATCTAACATTAAATTTTTATTCTCCATAAGGTTACAGCTTCCTAAGAAGAAAGTTTAACAAGACTTACCAGGTCCAAAATATCAAAATTTTACCAACCAATTGATGGTTCTACTGGTTTCCATAGGAAAATTCTCCTCGAAACTACTAACAGAAAAGTGGCAGAGGCAACCGAAGAAGGCAAAAAAGTCTTTTGCAAAACAAAAACTAGAAATTTGTTTAAGAATCTAATTATTGTTTGAAGTTTTACCATTAATAATTTTTGATAACGATTTAAGAATATGAAGTTTTATTAGGTATTTTACTCTTTGATAACCTATGTTTAAATTTTTATTAGGACCAAAATATATTATAATTTTCATTTCAACTACAAAAACCCTCATATTAAAAAGGGGAAAAACGTTAGATTAGTTATGTTCAGGAATAAACTCTTTAAACATTTATCTACTTAAAATGTGTTACTTTTAGAAGGTATGTTATTAACTTTCTATTTGTACTTGTATTAATTTATTTCATTTTATTATCTGTTGTATTTTCAAATTGATTTTGATATTAATCTTATCTATTTATATATTTTTTATATTCACATATATGTTTTTTTCATTGAAACAAACGTTTATTAGCTTATTAAATATAATGAATTCATGTTGTTTTATTATATGCTTGTATGAATGATTACTTTTATTTCATTTTAAAAATGAATTTCGAAGATAAAGCCGAAACGGTGAGTGAGAATAAAATATTAGACGAAAGTGACGATATTTACTGGAGCTTTCATCTACAAGCTCCTTTTTCTAGCCATCTACACCAGAGCCAGCAAGATTCATCTTCCCACCATCCTTACATTCTCCAGATTTACAGAGAAAACGCCGTCCTCTTTAACATATCCAGACCTTCTTTGACGGGGACTATACCACTACATTATCAGCTTTATTTGTTATCCCGAGCAATTTAAATGCATTCGTAATTGCTCATTCTCTTCTCTTGTAGATTCCGTACTCAGTTTTCTTATTTTTAGTTATGTTTGTACTGCTCTTTTATTTTCACAGCTTTAATTCTATAATGCTGTAACGCTACAATATGTATCCATTTTTGTGGTTTATACTATTTAATGTTATTCGTAAGTGACCAACCTATTATAATAATTAAAGATGATTGTATTACAGGCCTGAAGATGTTTCTGTAAGGCCGAAACTAGTCGATCCTGTATTTATTTATAATAAAATTGATTTTAATATTCAATTGAAAAAATTAGATTTTTACAGTGAATTTGTTTCATTTCCTGCATTGGACACATATAGGACGGTATTCATTTTAAAAATAGTAAAATTAGCAAATTTTGTTTTTTTTTGTTTTTACAATTAAAACGTTTGGACAATGTGTGTTTTTATAGATAAATGATACGCCACTGAACAAGAAGGATTTTTACCTTCCCCTTTGTGTCCGCTTCCTCACTTCCTCTACAGATGTTGCTAACACAACAATCGCCTACAAACTCGTTTTCACGTTCCCTCTATTAGTAATTGCTCGGAGGTTGATATTGTATGACATTTTGTCAACTAATTAGAGATCAACAATTAAGGCAAATTGCAATAAAAATCAGCAAAGTATATACACAGAATTCCAAATAATTTAAATAAGTTGAAAAGTGTAAAATTTTCAAACAACAGCAAAGAAATTTTAGAACTTCAATTTGATAAAGCCAGATTTCGTTCCCCCGCATCCCAGAAATCTTTTAGGGTTTTTACAAAATTGTATGCGAGACGAATTTAGCACCCGGAAAATAGGGGGTAAAAGTACCCAAAGTTAATCGGAAGTAAAGGGAGAGTCCCCTTTGCGGAAATACCAGAAATTAAGTAAGTTCAGACGATGTTAATTTATGGGCTTGAAATAGCCCTTGTTGAGGTGTGTATGGGGTGAATTGACTTGCGCCATGGCAGTATCGTATTTGGCTTTATACGAGACAGTAAAACTTTTTATTGCTATACAAATATAGACAAGGATTTAAGCATGATTTTTTATACATTCTACTAAAGATTGGAAGAAAAATCAAAAAGAATAATTGTGTCAAAATACACGTGAAGAAAATACAAAAAAAAATCATATTATAACGAGTTAACATAACCAAACAATTAACAATTAAAAATGTAGAATAGTGGTTCTATGTATTTCATAATTCTTTTAAATTAAATTAAAGTAAGTAGCTACAGTTATGCGTCTGTACAAAGGTCACTTAAAAGAGAAAGAATGCATCTTTATTAAAGTGCGTTTGTTGCAAGAATTAAGTGAGGATGATTTTGATCGCAGCGCCGTGTTTTGCAAAATTTTGACAGAATGTGGTAAGCAGAATCTAAATTTCTCAAAAATAATTTTATTTTCGGATAAGACCACATTCATGCTACATTGGAAATTGGAGATACACACAAAGCACCCTCAAAATATCAGTGTATGGGCAGGAATCATTGATCAACCCATAATAGGATCATTTTTTATTGAAGATAATCTAATTGCATACCGATATTTGAACCTCCTCCAGACATATACCGTTGCAATAGTAAGGGCGTTGTACCCTGTGGAAAATAAAGAAGTACTTTGACGACATCCTTTGGTCTCAACAAGACATTTTGGTTTGCCAGTAAGGAGATATATATAACCCAGCTATTTACAAACAGGTGAATTGGTAGGCAAGGACCTATAGAATGGCCTGCTAGGTCTCCAGACCTAACACTACTAGATTTTATAGAGGCATTTGAAGTCACTGGTGTACAAAAATAGGCCGGACAATCTTCAGATTCTTAGATAAAGAATAATTGACGAAATTCACAATATTCAAGACGTTTTGTTGAAAAATGTAAAATAATAAATCGAAAATCGTTTAAACCATTTTAAGTAATCATTTTAAATAAACGTTTTTTTTTTAATTCTATGCTATTTGCCTCATAAATATCCTTTTGTAACATACACCGTTGTAATCCTAAAAATAACCTCTTTCAATTTCTGATGTAAAAAAAGGAGGGTTACTACTTGAGGTTAACATTTCTGATATTTTAAAAGTTGCACTCATAATTCTATACATTTGAGCCTCCCCGAATGTATAAGCAACCTTTTTCTAGTAATGTGGTTTTGTGGAGAGGAAAGTTCAAAGGTCACGTGACGTCATAAAAATGAAAATTATAAAATTAATAAATGGGAGTAACTAAAAACTATTAAGTTATTAGGGATCTGAATTGGTCTTCTTTTTAATTCAGCTAGTTGTATTTTCGTTACTAAATCATAATCGTCTACTGCATCAAGAGCTTCTACAATTCTACCCTTTATAGAAATATATGTCAAGTCCACTTAATTTGTTTTTGACAACTTTCATATTTAACTCAATGTGTTCAATTCGTTCATCTTATTCTGTTAAATCATTATCTGTAATATCTGTTACAATATTCTTTAAATATGTGTTTAATTGTTCCAATTCTTTAATTTTCTTATCTATTTGATTAGTGGGGGCCCCAGATTTTTTTAGTTCTTCAATTTGTTTATTAAGTTTAACAATATCTAATTGTATTAATTTTTTCAGACTATTCTTATTAAGTCATTCTAAATTTCGTATTTTATTAATAAAGATATTTTGATTGTTTTCTAGAATAATTATTCGATTTGTTAGTTTCTTTAAATCATTAATAATTATTTCAATTATAGCTTCTTCCAATTCTCGATTTAATTTATTCAAATCTTCTGTTTTTAATTTGAGTACTTTAATTTTTTTGTTGATATCTTGAGATGCTCCTTTTAGTTTTAGTTTTTCAATCTCTAGAAACAATATTTGGATTTTTACTTAATCTTTGATTTTGTTTTCTCGTTACTATATTAATCTAATCGCTTAAACTGTTAATTTAACTTTTAACATTATTTATTTCAGTTAATGGTAAACCATGTTGTTTTAATTGATCTATTTCCACTTTAATATTTAAAAGATCTATATTAGAGTTCGAATTAATTGGAAATCCATAAACATCCATTTATAAATAAAAAATTTTATATTAAATGATACTAAAATTAAAAGGTAACAAATTTGTACTGACTTATCATTTTGAGACACATTTTCCAACAAATGGTCTCAAAGTTGGTCTATTGGGTTTCTATTCAACGAATCTGATTAATAATGTTACAAATAAAAATAATAAAATTTATTATATCGAAACTTATTTAGCTATTCAAGAAGGATATTATAATTACACATCACTTAGAACATATTTAAATAAATATGGATTTGATTTGATACAAAATGGGAATAAAATATAAATTAATTCTCCTTATAAAATACTTGAATCCTCTGATAGTTTATCAAATTTAGTAAATAGTTCGAAGAAATGTATTTCTGTTGAAACATTCAATATTTATTGTAATTTGGCTAATGGAATGTTAGTAGAAGGTGGTAAGTTTATTCATAGAGAAACCGACTTATCTTTTGTTTTAAAATAAATTCTTATTTTATCAATTTGATAATTTATGATCCTACCCCTGTATATTATCCAATTCAATATAATAATATTTTCAAAATTGAACTCAGAATATGTGATGAAAACGATGAATTAATTGATTTTAATGGAGCTGATATTACTGTAATCTTAAGAGTTAAAGTAGTTTATAAAATTTTTTTTCTTTATACATGTATTATCAAAAAATATGGAGTGAGATCTCTAAATCTCCTGTTATAACTGAGGAGTTTAGAATTTTCTTCCAACAGGAAGTAAATTGGGATTTAATTTGTCGTTATCAAAAACTCAGTGAAGATTTTATGAGAACTTATTTAAATCGAGTTAATTGGAATGTTGTTTCTAAAGATCAAGTTTTGAGTGAAAAATGTATAGACGAATTTATAGAAAACTTAGATTGGGAATATATTTGCAAGTATCAGAACTTATCCTTGGACTTCATGAGGGCACATAAACATTATTTGGATAAAGAAAATGTTAAATTGTATCAATATTTTAATGTTGATTTTTTAGCAGACATTAGAAATTAGTTTCTTAGTTCCTGTACTATTAATTTTTCAACAAAAATCATAGAATAATAATTAGCGGATGTTCAAAGGTCTAGTGGCCTGTAAGTGCCGCTATATATCGCGTAAAATGTAAACTGCATGATCACTAGCCATGAGCAAGTGCTGTAAAATGTTACGAGTCGTCGATGTTAAAATATTGAAAAATTGTGGAAATATTGAAGAATAAAAAAATTGTTGCAATATTCCTTCAGTTTCGTGAAATTTTGGCTAGTTTTTTAAAGAAGGTGTGCTGTGCTGGAACGTACATATTCTTCACTACTGACACATTAGATCCATCAGCTTCTTTGTGCCATTTTCAAATATTTGCTTTCGATGGAATCTCACTACAATTTTTCATGTTTTAAGTAATTTTTACCAAAAAGTAACGCTAGAAATTCGTCTAATTTAACGTGTGTAACATCAGGAGTACCCCATGGCTCTGTCCATAGTCCCGTTTTGTTTTCAATCTTTATTTTATACCTTCATAAATATACATTCTTTTGCTGAAGTATATTATTTCTTTGACACATAAATTCAAATCTAAATGCTCTTTCTATGAATTATAACCTTAAATCAAACTCCAGTTAAATAATAATATTTTGTCCTACAAATACAGAGCATTTACAACAGAATCTTAAGTTAAACAAACCTCTAAAATCATGTAGAAGTGCCAAAAATTTAGGCATTATCTATGACTGCAAATAAAGGTATCAGGACTATGTTTCGCTTCTAGTTAAAAAAATCTTATGTGATTATCCGTCAGTAACACGAGATTGAGTTTCAAGTTACGTAAAATGCTTTGCGAAATTAGTGGTCCTGATTTAATCCGTTATGCCTCTCTCTGCCTTATTTGGGTCTCTTACGGCCTCCATTTTCCCGTTATCAAGATTATTCAATGAAATATGTTAACCTCCGAAACTCTTCCAATAATCAATTATGGAACCCGACAGTCGTAGTAATCATCATTCTGGAAACACCCCAAAATAACAATTTTTATCGAAAGCACACGAAATATAATTTGTTTAGCACCCCCCGTAATCTCCAAACACTCAAAAACTCAACGAACCAGAGATATATCGAGAGTGAACGACAAAAAAATCACCTGCATGTCGTTTAAGTTTTCTGCATAATACATCTCTTCAATAATAGAACAGGACGTGAAAAGCTGGAAAATTCGGAAGTGCTCGGGGACGTTAGCGCGAAAACCATTGGGAAAATGGGTGCGAAATAGCGGCATGGATTCAAACAGCATGTATATGTGCGAAGGATAAAATGTTTTCCACTTGAAAGTTTTTGTTCCAAAGGATAATATTAACCGAGGAGGAAGTTTTAAAAGGGAGCTGGCGGGAAAGTGTTTAATGAAATTATGTTCGTTTTTATCTGTTGAAAGATGATGATTTTGTTCTACAAATAGAAATAGAACTGTGGGCGCCGACAGAATTTTTTCCAGGGGTATACACAAAGATACAATTTTGTGAACCTAACCTATAAAACATAAATGTTCAATTTTATTTAATAATTAAGAAATTTGATAATTATTTATCGATGTTTAATTTTTTTGCTGGTATTTTAAAATTATGATTATATAAAAACTGTTTCTCTCAACATTAAAACGAATTATCGTCATAAACAATGTCCCGGAGAAGAAAAAAAATAAAAAGATAACGTAGCTAAACATTATTCTGTGTCATAAGAGCGTATAATATAATGCCGAGACTCTAATATTTCATAAAATCTCTATGAAAAATGATATCTACTTCCAGCAAGTAATTTATATACATCTACATTGTAGAGATAACTACTAAAGTACGACGAACCTTTTGATAAATTTTTATTTAAAAGAGAAACAGGAGAATATTTGAGAGAGCTTGGAATATTTTAATAGGAGCGAGATTGTGATTTTTTTTTCTCCAAATGTTTCTGAAATTGAAAATTGTTACTTTGTTATTTAAAAAGAAGTAGATATGTAATACCGCGAATAAAAGAAAAAACGAAGAGATATATTTTTGAGTGTGTATCAAGACATCGTCAAAATGTTAATATAAAAGACAAAATGTAAAAAAAGAAGTAATCGACATACTTAACATCTAGGAACGTACCAATATTTATGGTTATTTAAAGAAAAACAACAAAACTATGCATAGAGTTTTTGAATTTTAAGAAATTAATAATGACATACAAGGTATATGTATGTTTGGTTGCCTACACCATAGGCAACTATGATAAGGGGGCGTCCATTAATTACGTGAGGTGTTCAAGGGGGGGGGGGGAGGGGATCAAGCTAAATCTTTCCAAATCTCACTTGGGGGAGAGGGGGGTCTTTGTAAATCTGACGTATTTTTTTTCTAGTAGAAAACGGTGTAAAATTGCGTGAAAATTAAATTAAAGTAAAGAATGTTTCTAGAAATTTTTAGTCTTAAATAAAAGTAATAAAACATATTGTGTTTGTTTTTTTAATAATCCAACGCATTTACACCCAAAACACAAATTTTGAAAAATCTCACGAGAGATTAGGGGAGGGGGGAGGGAGTTGAGGAAAATCTTACGAAATCTCACCAGGGGGGGAGAGGGGGTCAAAAAATCCTCAAAAATACCTCACGTAATTAATGGACGCCCCCTAACTGTCAATATAAATGTATAATAAGAGCAATGTACGTTGGGTTGCATATAAATAAAATCGTTGATGAATAGAAAATCATTCATTAACAGGGGTCATTAGTCAACGATTTTGAGTGCGTTAAAATACATTATAAATGGTCGGTCTACGGAAAAGGTTTTAAAATTAACGATTTAATTTTTAACAGTATTTCTACAAATACTTCCACCTTTTTAAGAAAATAATTCTTCGTTCAAAACGCAAACCAATCGAAAAATTAATTCTTTTAAACGTCTACAACAATATTCTTTCGTTAAGAATCTATAAACTGCATATATCTGTAAAACCACTCGAAAAGACAGCTCAAAAAGTGTTTCTATTTCTCCGGAATAACAAAACCGATCCACGACATTGATCGATTGTGAGCGATCGCTCGGGGGAGAACTAAAGGAAAACAACTGACTACTCTGGCCACAGGAAAAGACAAATAAGTGAAGTTTATTTTCGTGACAGTCGGAGCAGTCATGTCAACAGAATTGACACACAAAGGTTCTTTGTGAACGGATATATTTGCTTTGTTCAAATTTAGGTAATAAAAAATAGATATCGGTCGTTATGATCATTAAATCGAAATAAAATAAAAATAATAGTTATGCATATTAGTCATTGACAACCAGTTCCAATAAGCCTTTTCCCAAGAAATTAGGTAAAATTACCCTAATGGTCAGATTTAAATTAAAATAACATTAGGGTAGGTACTAAATTTGTTACAAATATTGCAGTTGAATTGATTCTTTGCAAGTGTTGACATTGTATGTATATTGTAAATTTAGTGGAAATTTTAAAAATGCCTAGACGTGTGTTGGATGTAGATAGTCTAATTTGTAGTGTATATGTTACGGTTAAAGTGTTTACCTGGCTAGTTTATAGACTAGCTGGATAGCATGCAAACTATCCAAATGTCCTGCTATTTTGATGGAAAATCATATTTATACTAAAATAGCTATGAATGTTGGTTAGTTTGTATATTATCCGGCTAGTTTACAAACTATACACGATTTATCGTTAAAATAAAAACCACAAGAAAATTATACACAAATTAACCGATTTTTGGTTAGTTCACAAACTATCCACAGTATTTGGATAAAGTGTGAACTTAATATCCGTAGTAATACATAATAACCAGCTCGTCGGTTAGTATGTAAACTCACCAATCCTCTTTGGTTAATTTAGTTTATCCACTATTTAATTGAATAATTTTTTCCAACAAAAATAAATATACTGGCATTTAAACTTAAAAAATAAAAAAGAAATGGATCGGCTGTGAATCGAGTTTGGGCCGCCCGCATGGCAAGTGACCACTGAACCACCTATTCGATTTTGCCTTAGGTACTTCATTCATAAGAGTTATATTTAAATACAGATTATTGATTGTTTAAATAATTTTATTTTAGGAATTTGGAATAAATTTTATTTGTTATTTGGCTACTCTGTACCTACATATTGAAAAAATACCTACCTCGTTTGCAAATTCTCGACCGTTGACGCTCTTCAACAGACTTCCTAGGTCTACAAATACTTTAAATAGGTGCTCAGCTACTTCTCTAGCCTTCTTTGTTTTCAGCGCTCTCAACCTGACGTATTTGGTTAGGTGGTCTTAATAGGCAAAAATAAACTTGAAGTCACCATTTGGTCTAGGTTGTCGATAAGATCGATTTGGCATCGACAGTTTAAATGATTTGATACAATTATTGGTTTCACAACAATACATTTTTTAGTTTTGTTCCGTTTGAGCTGACAGGTTTTGCAAGTTTCAATAAATACTTTTTCCGTTTCCTGTGTTATAGTTATAGTACATTTCATTTAATAATTTTGTAGTTGCTTGACGACATCCATGCCCAGTTCTCTGGTGGGCAGCTTTAATCGCATCATAACATTCACTCAAACGTAAAATAATCTTTTCAGATTTTTTGTGTAAAATTATATAAGATGGTTCGATTATCTATAAACCGCAACTCACCACACACTATTTTATATTATTAATAATGTATTTATTGTTTTCGAAACCCGCTATACACCATTTATAAATTTTTTTATTATTAAAAATCACTTAACCTAAGCAGGGATTGAACTCACGACACGTTCATTGTCGTTCTAGGGCAGTGGTCGCAAACCTCTCAATGTGTTGAGCTACTTTGTTAATTTTGGAATAAACAGTGAGCTACCCACACGGAAGCCACGTAACGCAACCTAAATGAAATAATATACAGTTAATTTATCATTATATGTATTTATTTTATTATTTAACTGGTAATACATAATACAAACTGCGCTACTAAAGCCATTTCGTTGAAATCCTTAAAACAATTTTTGAAGTTATTCTTCAGGGTAGAAACTATTCCTACATGATATTTGCTGTCATAGGGTTCTAATGGATTTTGAGATATTTTTTCTGAAATAATAGGAAAATGCTTGGCATCGCTGTTAATTAGGTTTTGTTCCCAAAACTCCAGCTTTTTAATAAATGCTTTTATATCAGAAATCATTTTCGCTAGTTCTTTGTCTCTCCCCTGAAGCTGCAAATTAAGTTCGTTTAATTTCTCTGTAATGTCCACGAGAAAAAACCAAAATCTCTAAGCCAGATTGAATTTTCTAGTTCCGGAGTCGGTTCATCGCGTTGTTTGAAAAATTGAACTATGCTAGATAGGATATCCTTAAAACGTTTCAGCACCCGTCCTCTACTTAACCATCGGACTTTAGAGTAAAGGAGTAGGTCCCCGTATTGACAGTCAACTTCATCGGCCAAGGTTTTAAATAATCTTCTTTGTAACGCTTGAGCTCTAATCTTGTTCACAATTTTTACCACCAGTTTCATAACGTTGTTTAGTTTCAGGAAATTTCCCCATAATGCTTGCTGATGGATAATGCAGTGATAACAGAGAAATTGGGGAAAAGTTTCATCTTTACGACAACGCCACCAGACCCTTATCACAACCCACCATAGCGGAGCGCCATCGGTTGTCAAGCCTACCATTTTCGATATTGGAATTTTCTCGGAAGAAATAATATCTTTTAAATGAGAAAACAACTCCTGTCCAGTAGTGTGTCCTTTTAATGGAATAAACATCAAAATATCTTCTTTAATCGTAAAATCACTAAAAACCATCCTGACGAACACGGCCATTTGGGCAGTGTCAACGACATCTGTTGATTCATCCAGTTGAAGTGAAAAATAAACACAGTTATCTAAGTCAGTTCTTAACTGTAAAAAAATATCATTGCTCATTACTTCTACACGTCTCATCACTATATTAGCAGAAAGTTGCATAGATTTTATAGCTGAAACTATCTCGTCTTTATTTCTAAAGTTGGCAAATAACGAATCAGTAGCTTCTAAAAACGCCTGTTTTATCATTTCCTCGTCTTCATAAGGTTTCTTTTTTTGTGCAATTATCTGGGACACACGGTACAATGCTTCAGTTGCAGATTTATTTTTGTCGACTGTTCTTAAAAATATTGATTGTTGTCCAATTTACTGCTTTTTTAACTGTTTCAGTTTCTCCTTTCTGGCGGCAGAATGTAATGGGAATGATTTTTCAAAATTAGAATGTACAGTTTAATGATGTCTCTCAATATTTCCTTTTCTAGCAACAAAGACCGAAGTATTACATAACAAACACACATTTTTATCTTTAACTTCTGTAAAAAAGTATTGTTCTTCCCATTTCGAATAAAAGTGGTATGTCTTTACCTTCTTACAACTGCTTGCCATAATATTATTTTTTGTTGTTCTCTACTAACCCAACCGCTGGACGTTGGTTACGCGTTCAGTTTTAAACTAAGCGCAATGTCGCTGCGCCGTGTGTATTTATCCCGTTCAAAGCAATCCTGATCGTTCTCGAACACTAACGCGCTGGTCCGGCTGGTTGGTTCTAGCCGATCCTAGCTTGATGGCATCAGCGGCAGATCGCTCACCGCAACGTTGCCACTGTTTATGTTTAATATTATGACAATTAGATTTTTTTGTGGAATTTTCGGAAGCTTCTCTGATTTTTGCAGTTTGTATTTTTTAAATTAAAATCGTTGTGAGAGCTACCAGAATTGCCTCCGCGAGCTACGGGTAGCTCGCGATCGACAGGTTGGCGACCACTGTTCTAGGGTTTCAAGCGCTAGGCGCCCTCGACCAAGGAACCACTTGCAAAAATTCTTACTACATACGGTATTAATAGAATAAGGTTTCAAACTTCCGCTAATAGAATGAAATGTAATAGATTCAATTTGCCAATTTTTAATGAGCAATTCTATTTAAAAAAAGGCAGTGTATATAGATGGGTATTATCTGGTAGGCTAAATAAATAATGACCTAAGATGGACGTCCACTGGACGTCAAAATAATACTAAACTTAAAATTAAGTCTAAAAACTGACGTCCTTTGGGTATCATCAAATTAATGATCATAAATAGACGTACACTAGATGTCTGAATACGGATATGGATGTTCTGGCCCTCAAATGGATATAAAGTGATCGTCCATTGGACGAAGTGTGCTGTCTGGGTAGAATCACTGTCATTCATTAATTTTGAATTTTGCCACTTTTGCTCGTAAATTTCCAAAAGTTGGTTTTTAAATTATTGTTGTTGATTAATTTTTAATAACCAGATACCTCTTCTCAAACCAATTTTACAAGACACCACAGTAAGAGTAAACAATAATAATACACAATTGCCATAACTATAAACTCACTTTTCTAATAAATTAACCAAAGCAGATTGGTCAGTTTACATATTAACCGACGAGCTGGTTATTATGTATTACTACGAATAAAAAGTTCACACTTTATCCAGATATTCTGGATAGTTTGTAAACTAGCCAAAAATACCGGTTAGTTTGTGTACTTTTTTTGTGGTTTGTACTTTGGCGATAAATATTGTATAGTTTGTAAACTAGCTGGTTAGTATACAAACCAACCAATATTCATAGCTATTTTAGTAGAAATATAATTTTCCATTAAAATAGCAGGACATTTGGATAGTTTGTATCCTATCCAGCTAGTCTACAAACTAGCCAAGTAAACACTTTAACCGTAACATATATAAGTATTTTACGGATGAAAAAGAAAATGGCGGTCCTTTAAAATCGGTAATGTCTGTACAACAACGCGTATGCGATGCTCTAGAAATTAGTGAAACCAAATTTAGAGGAGTATTACAAAATCACAATAGTGAACTGCCGAAAGAAGATCACCGCAAAACTCGCCCATCATTGAAAACGAAAGATATTCCAACTGGAAAGAAATTTGAAATTCGTGATACCATTTATCGAATGAGGGCCAACAAGGAACATGTGACCTTAAATACAATTCTTTCGGAATTAATAGATAGAAAATTTGACGACATTGGCAGAACAAGTCTATGGCAAGTGATACATAACTTGGATTTCAAATTTCAAAAGGAGGATAACAGAAAGGCCCTTTCTGAAAGAAGTTCTGTCGTGCACAAGAGAATTAACTTTCTAAGAAAATATTTTAAATTTAAAGAAGAAGGGGCGAATTTTATATATTTAGACGAAACATGGATATTTTCTAGAGGTGCAACCAAGAGAATATGGCAAGATGATAACGTAAAGTCCATCAAACATACCGATGGAGAAGGGAAGCGACACATAATTTTACATGCAGGAGGGAAATTGGGTCTTATAGAAGGTGCTGATTTAATATTTTCATCTAAATCAAAATCCAGTGACTATCACGATAATATGAACACAGAAATGTTTGTAAAATGGTTGCATGAAAAACTTCTCCCAGGTTTAAGTGAGCCCAGCGTAATTATTTTAGACAGTGCACCTTACCATTCTGAAGTATTAAACAAAAGTCCAACGAATTCTTGGAGTGTTGATAAAATTAAAGAATGGTTGACAAAGGGACATATACTATTTCCTCAATATATATTAAAATCAAAATTATTACGCTTGACAAATATACACGCAAAACCAAAAACCTTTGTTGTGGATCAGATTATTGAAAGTTATGGTCATCAAGTTTTACGTTTGCCACCGTATTATTGCCAGTTTAATCCCATCGAATATATATGGGGAATATCAAAACAATATTATGACAACCATATTAGGCCTAATGGTTATAGTGACGACGCAGTTCGGGAAACTTGGCGAAAATCACTTACTTTCAATTGCAACTCCAGAAGTGTGGCGGAACTGTATATCCAAGTGCGAGAAACTAATAGAAGATTGGTGGACTCGTGAAAATAAAATAAACGAAATAAGTCCAATCATAATAACAATTGATGGTGATGACAGTGATGATGATGACGACGATTATGATATTTTGGATGATAATGACTGATTTTCATTTTTGTTGACAAGTTCAATTTTTTTATTTTTCATTTGAAATTCTCTGCATGGAACAAATTTTTATGTTAGAAAATATTTTATTTGAGCTAAATAACCCTCTTATTTATAGACCATATTTTCTATGTGAAGTGTAATATAAAATTATTATTAGGTTTATAATAGCCACATTATACTCCATTAATGAAGAAGTTTAATTCTGCTCTCAATTATACAAAAGATTCTCCATTATTATTTAATTAAAAAGTTGTACATTATTTTTCATTTCATTTAACCAGTTGATATTTCCCCAAAGAATAGGTCAAACTTTCGGGTACTTACCTGGAAATACTCATAAAATTTTTAATCCGAAACCCGCGTAAGTATAGCGAACAGGCTGTAATAAATTTATTTTAACTGCCTCACTTTTAACGCTACTTCAACTGTTGAATTTGTAATAACTCTCGAACTTTTAACCCTAAAACCTTTAACTCTCGAACTTACAATTCTTGAACGTTTAAGTTTCTTTTCAATCTTGCGCACTTAAATATTTCACAACTCTTGTTCTTTTAAGGCCGTTTTGGTACTTCAAGATTTAGGAGTCGTTTAACACACGAGCATTTAAGTTTTCTTTAACTCTCGAACATTTATGTTTCTCTTAATTTTTGTATTGGTAAAGCTCCTTTAACTTTAGAGTTTTCAGGGTAATTTTAATTTAAGTATCTCTTAACTCTAGATACTCTCAATGTACAGGTACCATAATATATTTTAAAAGGGGTAACAGCTCCTATATTAATTTCATATCCCATGTATTGGATTTTATGCTAGGAATACTAAAAAAATTAAAGTTAAGAAGACCAAGTAGAACGTTTAACTTTATGGCATTTAAGAGTATCCTTTAACATTTAACTATCGAACAATTAAGTATATATTTATTAACTCTCGAGTTTTTAACTTTCGAATTCTTAACTCTCGAATTTTTAACTCTCGAATTTTTAACTCTCAAGTTTTTAACTCTCGAGTTTTTAACTCTCGAGCTTATTTTTACCTTTCGAATTTTTAACTCTCGAATTTTTAACTCTCGAGTTTTTAACTCTTGAATTTTTAACTCTTGAATTTTTAACTCTCGAATTTTTAACTCTCGAATTTTTAACTTTCAAATTTTTAACTTTCAAATTTTTAACTTTCGAATTTTTAACTCTCGAGTTTTTAACTCTCGAGCTTATTTTTACCTTTCGAATTTTTACCTTTCGAATTTTTAACTCTCGAATTTTTAACTCTCGAATTTTTAACTCTCGAGTTTTTAACTCTTGAATTTTTAACTCTCGAATTTTTAACTCTCGAATTTTTAACTTTCGAGTTTTTAACTCGCACGTTTTGAACTTAGAGTTTTTAACTCTCGAGATTTATACTCTTGGGCTTTTAACTCTCGACTATCTTTTGTTAAATACTATAAAAAATGTTAATTTACCGTTATTTGTTGCAGGACTCCCTGGGAAGTCCCCCCTTGGACCCGGCGGGCCTGCTCTAAGCCATGCACTCGATATCCAGCACCCAATCGACGTTCGATAATAACAATGATATCAAAAAATCAATCGAAAAAATGAGCGACTCGAGCAAGTCCAGCTACCAGGCCATCAAGTCGACGGAGTCGCTTCATTCCACCAAAAAATCAAAAAAGAAGACTGGCGTTCACTTGAACAATCTCTGGTCGATATGGTACGGGGTGTTCTTTACCGGCATGCAGGGTTATACGGCCTACAAGTGCCTCAAAAGGATATTAGGTGAGTAAATTTTTTATTCTCGAGCTTTTCAGTATCTTTTTACCTATTTTCGAATTTTTCAACTCTGGAGTTTTTTAACTATCGAATTTTTTTACTCTCGAATATTTTAACTCTCAAATAATTTAACCTTCGAATATTTAGGTATTCTTGAGCCCATAAGTATCTTTTTTAAATGTTTAACTCTCGAGCTTTTCAGTCTCTTAACTCTCGAATTATTTATTAAGTAAACCTTAACTCTCGAGCTATTTTTCAATATAAATTTTCAACTCTCGAATTTTTCAATTCTCTAATTTGTTCAACTCTTGAATATTCTCGAGCTTCTCAGTAACTCTTTATCAACTCTCGAATTTTACAATCTTCGAATTTTTTCAACTTTCGAATATTTAGGTACTCCTTAGCTTATAAGTTTTTTTTTTAAATGTTTAACTCTCGAGCTTTTCAGTCTCTAACTCTCGAGTTTTTAAATATCAGTATATTTTTTTATCACAAATATTTAAGAAGTACTTTCGATCTTTTCAGTATCTCTTTAACTCTTAAAATTTTCAATATTAGAAATTTTCTACTCTCGAATATTTCAATTCTTTAATTTTTCTCAACTCTAGAATATTCTCGAACTTCTCAGTAGCTCTTTATCAACTCTCGAATTTTTCAACCTTCGAATTTTTCAACCCTTGAATTTATTTAACTTTCGAATATTTACATATTCCTTAGCTCATGTTTTTTAAAATGTTTAACTCTTGAGCTTTTCAGTCTCTAACTCTCGAGTTATTAAGTAAACCTCAACTCTTGAGCTTTTTAGTATATTTCTATATTTCAGAATCTCTTTAAAAACTTTATAATTTTTTAACTCTGACTATTTCAACTCTCGAATATTCTCGAGCTTTTCAATATCTCTTCATCAACTCACGAATATTTCAACACTCGAATATTTAGGTATTCTTGAGCTCACAAATATAATTTTGAAATGTATAATTCTCGAACTTTTCAGTCTCTTAACTCTCGAGTTATTAAGTAAACCTCAACTCTCGAGCTTTTCAGTCTCTTAACTCTCGAATTATTAAGTAAACCTCTCTAGTTTTCAGTATATTTAATATCACGAATATTTACTAAGTACTCTCGACCTTTTCAGTATTTCGTTAACAACTCTTGAATTTTTAAATATTACAAATTATTAGCTCTCAAATTTTTCAATTCTCTAACTTTTTTCAACTCTTGAATATTCGAGCTTCTCAGTAACTCTTTATCAACTCTTGAATTTTTTAACCCTCGAATTTTTCAACCCTCGAATTTATTCAACTTTCGAGTATTTAGGTATTTCTTACCTCAAGTTTTTTTTTAATGTTTAACTCTCGAGGTTTTCAGTCTGTAACTCTCGAGTTTTTAAGTAAACCTTAACTCTCGAGCTTTTTAGTATATTTAATATCACTAATGTTTAAAAAATACTCTCGACCTATTCAGTATTTCGTTAACAACTGTTCAATATTACAAATTATCAACTTTCGAATTTTTCAATTCTCTAATTTTTTCAGCTCTTGAATATTCTCGAGTTTCTCAGTAGCTCTTTATCAACTCTTGAATTTTTTAAGCCTCGAATTTTTCAACCCTCGAATTTATTCAACTTTCGAGTATTTAGGTATTTCTTACCTTATAGGTTTTTTTTTTTAATGTTTAACTCTGGAGGTTTTCAGTCTCTAACTCTCGAGTTTTTAAGTAAACCTTTAACTCTTGAACTTTAAAATTTTAAAACTCTCGAATTTTTCAATTCTCTAATTATTTAACTCTCGAATTTATCAACTCTTCTATATTTGGGTACTCTCGAGCAATTAAGTAGGTATATGTTTAAAGGGCCGGTACTTTCTGCCTCTGATTAAACACACGATTACGAAATCAAGTGTTTAATTTAACCAATTGAGTACTTTATTACCATTTTAACACCTGATTTATAAGGAAGTAGTAGTAGTAGTTCAATTGAATATTTATTTTATTGGTTCAGTTGACACTGTTTTTTTATCAAAAGGCGACCGAAATACTGTGGTCACTTCAGCAGTCACAAAAATGAGTATATAAATTCATACCAACATAACTCTCGAATTTTTTCAACTCTCAAATTTTTCGTTAAATATTTAAGTATTCACGAACTATAAGAACATTTTTAAGTGTCTAACTCTCGAGCTCTTCAGTATCTCAAAAATCTTGAGGTATTAAGTAAACCTCAACTCTCGAGCTTTTCAGTATGTTTTATCTCACGAATATTTAAGTACTCTCGAGCTTTTCAGTATCTCTTTAGCAACTCTCCAATTTATCCAATCTCGAATTTTTTTAATTCTTGAGTTTTTTAACCTCTAGTTTTCAACTTTCAAATTTTAAGTAGTGTCGAGCTATTAAGTGTCTTTTTTAAGTGCCTAACTCGAGATTCTAACTATCTGTTAACTTAGAGTTATTAGATAAACTTCAGCTCTCGAATTTTATTATCTTCTATCTCTTAAATATTTAAGTACTTTTGAGCTTTTCAATAACTACCTATCTACTCTCGAGTTTTTTAACTCTCGAATTTTTTAACTCTTGATTTTTTTAATTCTCGAATATTTAAGTACTTTGGAGTTATTAAGTATCTTTTTTTAAGAATCTAAGTCAAGCTTTTTAGTATCTCTTAAATGTCAAGTTATGTAAACTTCGATTTTCAAAGTTTTCAGTACTCTAATAAATATTTAAGTACTCTCGAGCTTTTCAGTATCTTTTTACCAACTCTCCAATTTTTTCAATTCTTGAGTTTTTTAACCCTCTAATTTTTCAACTCTTAAATATTTAGGTAGGCTCAAGCTATTAAGTTTCATTTTTTAAGTGCCTAACTCGAGATTTTAACTATTTGTTAACTTTCGAGTTATTAAGTAAACTTCACCTCTCGAATTTTATTATCTTTTATCTCTCGAATATTTAAGTACTCTTGAGCTTTTCATTTATCATTTATCATTTATCGAATAATTTCAACTTTCGAATGTTTTTAACTCTCGAATTTCTTAATTCTCGAATTTTCAAACTCTCGAATATTTATGTACTTTCGAGTTATTAGCTTTTTAGTATCTCGTAAATTTCGAGTTAAGTGAACTTCGACTCTCGAGCCTTTCAGTATTTTTTATTTCACCGATATTTGCTATCGAGCTTTTTAGTATTTATTTATCAATTCTCGAATATTTAACTCTTAAATTTTCCAACTGTCGAAAATTTAGGTACCCATGAACTATTATTTATCTTTTTATGTGTCCTTTAACTCTCGAGCTTTTCAGTATCTCTAACTCTCGAGTTATTAAGTAAACGTTAACTCTCGAGCTTTTCAGAAGGTTTTATCCCACGAATATTTAAGTACTCTCGAGCTTTTCAGAATCTTTACCAAGTCTCGAATTTTTCCATTCTCGAATTTTTTCAACTCTCGAATATTTAGGTACTTTCGAATTATTAAATCTTTTTTAAAGCGTCTAAGTCAAGTTTTTTAGTATCTCTTAAATTTCGAGTTAAGTAAACTTCCACTATCGAGTTTTTCAGTATTTTTTATTTCACGGATATTTGCTCTCAAGCTTTAGTATTTATTTATTAACTCTCGAATATTTAACTCTCAAATTTTCCAATTGTCGAAAATTTAGGTACCCACTAATTATTAATTATCTTTTTATGAGCCCTTTAACTCTCGAGCTTTCCAGTATCTCTTAACTCTCGAGTTATTAAGTAAACCTTAACTCTCGAGCTTTTCAGTATCTCTTTACCAACTCTCCAATTTTCTCAATTCTTGAGTTTTTTAACCCTTTAATTTTTCAACTTTCAAATATTTAGGTAGGCTCAAGCTATTAAGTATCTTTTTTTAAGTGCCTTACTCGAGATTTTAACTATTTGTTAACTTTCAAGTTATTAAGTAAACTTCACCTCTCGAACTATATTATCTTTTATCTCTCGAATATTTAAGTACTCTTGAGCTTTTCAGTATCTATCTATCTATCTAATCTCGAGTTTTTTACCTCTCGAATTTTTTAGCTCTTGAATTTTTTAACTCTCGAATTTTTCTACTCTCGAATTTTTTTACTCTCGAATTTTCCAACTCTTGAATTTTTCATTTATCGAATAATTTCAACTTTCAAAGTTTTTCAACTCTCGAATTTTCTAATTCACTAATATTTAGGTACTTTCGTATCTTTTTTAAGGGTCTATCAAGCTTTTTAGTATCTCTTAAATTTCGAGTTAAGTAAACTTCCACTCTCGAGCCTTTCAGTATTTTTTATTTCACGGATATTTGCTTTTGAGCTTTTTAGTATTTATTTATCAACTCTCGAATATTTAACTCTCAAATTTTCCAAATGTCGAAAATTTAGGTACACACGAATTATTAATTATCTTTTTATGTGTAATTTAACTCTCAAACTTTTCAGTATCACTTAACTCTCGAGTTATTAAGTAAACCTTAACTCTCGAGCTTTTCAGTATCTCTTTAGCAACTCTCGAATTTTTTCATTCTTTAATTTTTTCAATTCTTGAGTTTTTATCCCTTGAATTTTTTCAACGCTCCAGTTTTTCAACTCTCAAATATTTAGGTAGTTTCGAGCTATTAAGTATCTTTTTTTTTAAGTGTCTAACGAAATTTTATTTATCTCTTAACTTTCGAGTTATAAAGTAAATTTCAGTTTTCAAACTTTCATTATCTTTTATCATTTGAATATTTAAGTACTCTTGAGCTTTTCAGTATCTCTCTATCTACTCTCGAATTTTTCATTTATCGAAATTTTTAACTCTCGGAATTTTTCAACTCTTGGATTTTTCATTTATCGAATTTTTTCAACTCTCGAAATTTTTAACTCCCGAATTTTTCAACTTTCTAATTTTTCAATTCTCCTGTTTTTTACCTCTCGATTATTTGGGTACTTTTGAGTTATTAAGTATCTTGTTTTAAGCGTCTGTTTCGATCTTTTAAGTTAAGTAAACTTAGACTCTCGAGCTTTTTAGTATTTCTTAACTCTTGAGTTATTAATTAAACCTTAACTCTCGAGCTTTTCAAAAATTATTAACTCTCGAACATTCAAGTATATCTTAATTCTCAAGCGTATAAATATTTCTTAATTATATTTTTTCTGACTTACTGAAACTTACTGAAACAACATTTCAAGTACAATACCTACTCTTTGTTGACAATATTGTATCTAAGTTAGCGAACTCAATGGAAAGCAGCTGTTCGAGAGTTTAGTTTCCCTTAGTAGAGATATAATTGCTACTAAGTCTTCAACCCTTCTGTGTAATCTACAAGAAAGTTTCTAAGACAATAGCGTGACAATGGGTTGGACACATTTAGAAACTTGTGTTAATGCGCGAAAATTTGTTTATATTGACTTAAATGTTTAATGTCCTAACTACATTTTCTCTTATGTTTATTATTTTACTTTCTTTCTTGCAATTTTAATACGGGAAATTAAATTTTCGTAGTTTTTTCTTGGTAAAATTAATTTTACTTTCTTAAATAATTTTCTGTGATAAAATTAGTTTATTTTGTTAAAACTAGTTTTAATTTGTTAAAACCAGATTTTACTTTGTTAAAATTAGTTTTTACTTTGTTAAAACTAATTTTAATTTCTAAAATAGTTTTCTGCAGTAAAATCAATTTAATTATTTGTTACAACTAGTTTTTTCTTTGTTAAAACTAGTTTAACTTTAATAAAATTAGGTACACTTTGTTAAAATTAATTTTACTTTGTTAAAACTAGTTTTTCGTCATTAAAACTAATTTTTTCTTCGTTAAAACTAGTTTAACTTTAATAAAATTAGTTACACTTTGTTAAAATTAATTTTACTTTGTTCAAATTAATTTCTCTTAGTTCAAACTAATGTAAATTTTTACTTTTTTAAATATTTTTCTGTTGTAAAATTAATTAACTTTGTTTAAACTAGTTTTTACTTTGTTAAAACTGATTTAACTTTGTTTAAACTAGATTTCTTTATTAAATTTTACTTTCTCAAATAGTTTTCTGTAGTAAAATTAGTTTTAATTCTTAAAACTAGCTTTTACTTTGTTAAAACAAGTTTAGATATTTAAATAGATTCAATTTAAATAAAAAAATATGATAAATAAATCCTTTTTTCCAATGAAAACAAGAAGCAATAAATTTAAAAATTCAAAATAAAAATGATGAGACTACAATGATTGTTCGATATTCCGCTCATCTATCAAAATTTAAATATTTTGGCAACATTCTCAATAGCAAATCCACTAGGCAGTACTAGACAACATTAATCTTTAAAAGAACTTTTTTATTTCTTAGGTTTTATCGTATTTCACTTAGTTTAAAAAAATAAATAAGTTGTTCTTATAAATAATTAAATAATAAAGGTGGTACATTTAGTTTTATGCCAATTAGCCATTCACTGTTTCCCAGCGCCACTTTAGGAGCAGCACTGATAATTTTATTAGAATATAACAATGAATAAACTTAAAATAACATTCTTCTACACTCTAGAAAATTTTAAAATACAAACTGAAGAATACCATTTCATAATTACTGTCCACACTGTAGGTTGCCTCCCACCTTCCAATAATAATAACTTTTACTCGTTTGACGTTTCCTTAACATTTGTCATATTTAAGCACTACCCGTTATTAACCCTCTTGATAAGGAGTAATGGAAATTCATTTATTCATTTATCAAATAAATATGTTCGTTCGTTTTGTGGATAAATGTGTCCGTGACACGCCATCCTAATAAACGATTATCTGATGAAATGCCCGATTATTTATTGTTTGTTTGCTTTTCGTATGGTAAAAAGTACAAGGAAAAACAACTAGTAAAAACGTGGAATTTATTTCCATCACACGTACGCATAATAACACTGAACATGTTTGGTTTCATATTGTTGTAAAAAGGATGTATTATAACTACTATAAATATCAAAAATATGAAAGTTAACTAACTCTTGAGCCTTAGTAGTTATGATAAGCCAGTTCTGGACCAAGGTCAGAGGCAAGATCAGAGGCTATAATTAGTAATTACCCTAAGTACCCACCTCCACCCTTCGCGCAATTAGCAAGTACCTCCCAATTACTCTGTACATCATGCAGTGAGTGTAGTTGCATAGTGAGTACTTTTCAATTGTGAGGTAATGTATGGTAAGGCCTCGTTCAAGAAACGCTTCAAACTTAGGCTAACCATCTTCTCACAAAGTGTATCCAAGTCCAGCTCACATGCATTATATTGGCAGCAAAGACTGCTTGCTGCCTTGGCTGTATTTCTCATACTAGTCATTCTGTAATGCTACGGCTTCCGGGAACGGCCCTATTTCAGCATCATAGTTGATGAAGTGTAAAGCATCTATCGCCAGTGTATCCAATTCCTTTCCAAGTCTGCTTATCGCTGATTCTAAGTCGAGAGCTTTTGGCCAGTGGTTTTTAAGAATACATCATCCACATATCGAAATAATCTGAAACAATATTTATTCGTTATTAAAGAAACAAATAAGGACCAAGTTATACTTACAAAAAAATTGTAGAAATTCTTAATGAAATAATGTGTAAACTGTGTACAATTAAAGGTAAAAAAATATTTACAATGACTCTACCACAGATGAATGAATTGATTGCTGGCTAACTAAATCGAACCTTATATGAGCTCTAGTAGTTGAGCCATGACACGGTATTTCCCCTAAATATACCAATGCATATTGGCCGACAGCAGCATGAATCGTAGCAATGATTTCAGATGGTATTATTTCAAAAATGTGTCTCGGCAATCAACACTGGAAAAGCTCAAGTTTAATCCGATCAATTAAATGAATGAGTAAACATTTACCATACCTAGTATCTTTGACAAATATCGCCTTAATAATATAAAGTTGGCCTACAACTAATGACCTTAGTTCCCGCTGATCCAATATTGTGAACCATTCACCAACTAACTTATTTAGCATATCTATCTGAGCTTGAGCCATGGTAGAATACAAACAAATATTTTTCCTACGACCACTTAGGAAAGTGACACATATCACACTATATAGACCTATGGAAAGTGCCCTATATCACACGCGTATGAATAAGAATTTACTTTCCACCCAAGTGAGAATATGCTACTTTCCGCAGTAGCTGTCAGAAAATGTCAAACACATAATTTCTATTTTGATCTATGTAATGTCCATATTAATACTAAAATCGATATGATTGTTAAATTATTGTAAATTAGATCCTAGATATTTATCTTTAACAATTATTTTTAAAATAATTTTAAAATAACTAAGATATATTTGCTTTTTATTCTGGTTAAACACATAAGCGATTAGATCAATCAATTACCGTAAGGCCTGTTAGCTCAGTTGGTTAGAGCATCAACTTTGCAATTTGAGACCGTCCAACGACCGCGATCGAATCCTGGCTGTGCAAGAATTTTTTTTTTATTTTTTTTTTTATTTTTTTTTATTTGTTTAGAAATTATGAAAATTTAATAAATACGATTATTGTTGATTATTTTTTTAAATACATTTTAATTATTATAATAATCTGGTTTTACATTTTTTGATGAAATTATTTTGTGGTCGTAGGAAAAATATTGTACATCACTTGTGTGAAAAGTGATTTTCCACACTCGTAATGTAATATACTATTTTTACCTGTATAACACACACAATACTACACTTGGTTATTATTTGGAACTTCTTAACACTCTTAAAGCTTAAGATTTTAAACTGATTTCATTTGGATATGGACACTACTATAATATATCCTCTTTAAAAATCCCCACCTCTCCTATTCATAATATACAAGCCATCAGCTCCAATTCTAGTTACACCGGTATAGAATAACAGGTGTGCATACATAGTAATTACTATATTTAAGGTACCTACACTCATTACATTTCAATGTGTATGGAGTAATGAATGGTACTTGCGATGCTCATTACTCATTACACATTGAAAGGTACTTACTATGCAATTACACTCATTACAGTACAGTGGGTACAGAGTAATTGGGAAGTACTTGCTAACTAAATCCCCCACTTTTTCTAAGCTCCTGCTTCGGTATTCATGCCGTGTATGCTTGCGCCCGACCGGTTCCTCACTCTAATCATGGTGGTTGAGAGTCAAGGATGTGCGGACTTCATTCCCCATTTATGAAAAACAATAATGTCTATTATTTAGAATGTACTTAGGGTACAAAACGCTCTGTACGCTTCAATACTAATAAACGAGAGGCACTTAGAATAAACACATTACACTTCATGACATGCATAGCAATTACTATATATACAAGGTACCTACACTCATTACATTTCAATGTGTATGGAGTAATGAGGGGTACTTACGATACTCATTACACATGGTGTATAGGGTAATTAAAAAGTACTTACTATGCAATTACACTCACTACATGATGTACAGAGTAATTGGGAGGTATTTGCTAATTGCGCGAAGGGTGGGGGTGGGTACTTAGGGTAATTACTAATTACCAATTTATGAGTTAACCTCAAAACTAAATTAAGGAAAAATTATAAAATAAAATGCTTCTATCTACTCCTAAGCTTATTTAAAAACATAAAATAAACTAGAGACATGATTTGGCATAATAATTACGTAGTTTTAAGAGACACAGCTCTCCAAAACATCAGGACGCCACTGGCAAGCTATTAATTGTATTTTACTAGTCCCACAAAAAAAGATAAGATAGTTAATGACCACTTTTTTTTATTAAAGTTTATGTACGAAAATAATCCTGTTTAGTACACTTTAACAAAACAAATTATTATTAATAATTATAGGAGATTCCGAATGGTTTTTTATCTTCATATGTAGGGTAAATTTGGGACTTTATTCTAATGTAAAAAATATTTTAATTAACCTTGGAACACAACAGAAATCTCACTTTAAATATAGCCCAATCGGATTAGGTGAAGAACAGGCTTGAGATTCTGAAAAATTCGAAGCAGCAATTTTCCTTCGGAATTCGTTGGAGGGGGTCTGTGGTAGTCTAAATTCAAAAAGTTGGGATTCCAAAGTGGTCGTTACCTCCGCCAGCTTGATTTAAAGGGTTATTTTTTGTATCTTGAATAACTCATTTATTTTCAATTTTACACGGAAAATAGTTTTTACAAAAGTTATTTATAATTAAATTTCCTACAATTCTGCTTTTTTTTGTACGATCGATTTTTTTCGATTTATACCCGAAAAGAGGGGGTGAATTTTTGATTATAAAATAACTCGTTTATTTTCAATTTTACGAGAAAAATTGTTATAAACAAAGTTGTTTAAAATTAAATTTCCTACAATTCTGTTTTTTTTGTACGCTCGATTTTTTTGTATTTATCCCTGAGAAGAGTGGGGGTAAACTCTTAGAAAAAATCGGAATCATAATTGTACCAAATAACATTTTTGAAAATCAGCAAAAAAAAACAAACAGAAAAAATAATGGTACAACATCAATAATAAACGTGACAATACAATACTTAGGTTCACCCCCACTCTTCTCAGGGATAAATACAAAAAAATCGATCGTACAAAAAAAACAGAATTGTAGGAAATTTAATTTTAAACAACTTTGTTTATAACAATTTTTCTCGTAAAATTGAAAATAAACGAGTTATTCTATAACCAAAAATTCACCCCCTCTTTTCGGGTATAAATCGAAAAAAATCGATCGTACAAAAAAAAAGCAGAATTGTAGGAAATTTAATTTTAAATAACTTTTGTAAAAACTATTTTCCGTGTAAAATTGAAAATAAATGAGTTATTCAAGATACAAAAAATAACCCTTTAAATCAAGATGGCGGAGGTAACGACAACTTTGGAATCCCAACTTTTTGAATTTAGACTACCAGAGACCCCCTCCAACGAATTCCGAAGGAAAATTGCTGCTTCGAATTTTTCAGAATCTAAAATACTAATCCGATTGGGCTAATAGGAGCACATTTAAACACGTTTATTACGTTCGATATAGAATCTCTTCTGAATGAATAAACTAACAAAATTGTTCAAACAATATGAATAATTTATATAAGTAGTCTTTTTATATAAATTGAACAAAATATTTACGAATAACAAATCGCCAACCGAGAAGTCACTGAGCAAATAATAACGTTTAATTTATTATTTATAATGACGTAGTTTTGAATCTTATCCAACCATCCCTTTAATGGATTCCATTGACGCAAGCACGTCTTGCATAATAAAGAACAACTTCATTGAATCTCAGACATAACCAAAAACGACAAACTTTCATCTCCTTAGCAACGCCATTAAGTAATTTCTCCGTTCCCTATATTCCCTCGATATTCCTAGACGGTTTTCTCGAACTCCATCTGCGAATATATAAAACAAACTGACAAGTACAAAACGAAAAAAAAATTACTTTGATCAATTAATCTGTCTTCTAAGGTGAAACAGTTTAGTAGACTCTGACGCCGTTCAAATATTAAGGCATTTTAAAAGCTTTCAGACAACAAAAAAACCACTTGGTTACATCTTGCTGGGAATCGGGAGAGCAGCGTTCTCATCGTTGTTTCCAGGATTAATCCCGTAGTAAAGGATTAAGAGGCGATATCGGATTTTAGAGGCTCAGACTGTTGGCGGTGAATATTGTAACTATGTTAGTGTTTTCATACGGGATTATAAACATAGTGTATTATTATAAGAGAATAAAAAGTGATCTTGTTAAAAATGCTTATTCATGTTTTTGTTTCCAGGTTATTCTCTTCTGCCGTGGCCGGAAGGGTTGCCGTATTTGGAATTAAATTGTAGTCTTGGATTAACAGGAGCCGCCTTACTTTTGTTGCCCGTTTTTCTTTGTGTGGCGATTCTTAAGGTAAGTTATCATAAAATATAAAGATCATGTATCAATATTTTTCGGTTTATAAACAACTTAAGGTTGGCGTTCGCCCATAGAATTCTGCCGTATATGCGCGGTTGTCTTTAAACGAAGCTTTCGAGAAAAATATACTTCCTGGCATTACTTTTAATATTGAAGATCCTTCATGAAGTGTGCCTAGAGGATGTAAAGACTTCTTAAAAAACGGAGTTGTTCTAAAGTACTTGAAAAACGACTTTGACCTTTGGTATGTAAACCACATATAATCGCATTGACTTATCTAGGAATTAGTTGTTTCTTTGTTAAGGTGGTCCACTCTCAAAACGGTTTTTCTTAAGAATTCAAAAATATAAGTTTTTTTTTTCTCCTGGGCTCGTTTGACTATGTGTCTTCGAATAAAACTGAAGCCTATTGGCTTATTGTGTTTTATCCCATGTTAGTTCATAGCACCCACTCTATCACCTTTGTACCTTGTACAAGTTTATACAGATCCTTGGGTGAGTGGGTTCTATACGTTGTTGGATCAACCTGGGGTTTTCCAAAAAGAGCCTGTCTTTTGCGATCTAGAGCTTCGTATTCGCACAGTATGTGTTTGGCCGTTTCTGGTTTCTTGTGACATAGTCGGCACATGAGTTCCCCATTGTACATGCCAATTTTGTTCAAGTGTCCCTTTACTGGGGCGTGCCCAGTCATGAACCCTGTTATCACTTTCAACTGGTTCCTATTCATTAAGAGTAGTTCTCCAGTTCTCTTGGGACATGGTCTGCCTATGAAGGCTTTTCCATGTGCCTGTTTTGGGGTGCTTCCCCAATAGTGAATGTTGTTCCCGAATCCAGTCATTTATAAAACCCCGGACTGTACTTTTTGGTACTCCTGGGTTTGTGTCTGGTTCCGGTGTTTCCTCTGACTCTCTTTTTGCAAGTTCGTCAGCCTTTTCGTTGCATTCGATCCCTTTGTGACCTGGCACCCAAAATAGTTTTACTCTATTTCGGTCTGCCAGTGTTCTTAGTTCTACGATGCATTCCCATACCAGCCTCGACGTAACTTTCTGACTCGATATGGCCTTAAGTGCCGCTTGGCTGTCTGACATTATTTGAATATGCTGATTTTCGACAGCACTTTCATTGTTCGTTTTTGCACATTGCAAAATTGCCTGGCCTAATGTCAAGATTTCCCAGTGTATTCCCTAATCTGTAAGCACCTAATCTTGCCTCCCCTTGTATCACATAGTGAAGAGGTGGAAGTATTATTAGTGCTTCCATTGCAGCAGTGGGGGTTGTTTTCATTGCCCCCGTTATTCCGAGGCAGGCAAGTCTTTGTACCTTGCTAAGCTTCGTTATTGCTTTCCTTTGCTGTGTCTTTGGCCACCACACCAAAGCTGGTTAATGAAAGTTTCTTTTACATAACTAAAAAAACTTAAATTTTTTTACCGTCTATGAAACAAAATAATAACAATCAAATCGTGCATAATTAATACTCTTGAAGCATGTCATGTATACAGACAATGCATTTATTTCAAGATAATTAGTTTAATTTGTTAAAACTAATTTTTGCTATGTTAAAACTACTTTTTTTATTTATTAAACATAAGTAGTTTCACTTTTTAAAAATAGTTTTTTTTTTGTAAATACTAATTTTTATTTAGTTAAAAGTCAATTTACTATGATAAAACTAGTTTTTTCTTTTTTAAAGCTAGTTTTACTTTGTTCAAATATCCTTTTACTTTGTTAAAACTAGTTTTTCTTTATTAAAAATGGGGTTTTCCTTGTTAAAAATAGTTTCAAATTAATTTCACTTTGTTCAAACTAGTCACTTTTTTCTTTTTTAAATAGTTTTCTATGGTAAAATTAGTTTACATTGTTAAAACTAGTTTTTACTTTGTTAAAACTAGTTTTTACTTTGTTAAAACTAGTTTTTACTTTGTTAAAAATAGTTCTTTGTTATTAAAACTAGTTTTTTCTATGTTAAAACTAGTTTCACTTTGTTAAAACTAGTTTTACTTTGTTAAAACTAGTTTTACTTTGTTAAAACTGCTTCCACTTCATTAAAATTAGTTTTACTTTTTTAAAATTAATGTTACTTTGTTCAAACTAGTGTCACTTTTTACTTTTTTAAATATTTTTCTGTGTTAAAATTAGTTAACTTTGTTTAAACTAGTTTTGATTTTGTTAAAACTTTTTTATTTATTAAAACTAGTTTTTACCTTGACAAAACTAGTTTTTTCTTTGTTAAAGCTAATTTTACTTTGTTAAAGCTAATTTTACTTTGTTAAAGCTAATTTTACTTTGTTAAAACTAGCTTTTACTTTGTTAAAACTAGTTTTTACTATGTTAAAACAGGTTTTTACTTTGTTAAAACAAGTTTTTACTTTATTAAAACTAGTTTTCATTTTGTTAAAACTAGTTTTTCTTTATTAAAACTAGTTTTTTTCTGTTAAAACCAATTTTACTTTCTTAAATAGTTTTCTATGGTAAAATTAGTTTAATTTGTAAAAATTAGTTTTCACTTAAAGTAATCAAAAATCTTATATTATTACTAATTGCTCTGAGTTCACTATATACTCATTTCTAAAAAGTGGTATTTTTAGACGATCTATATGCCATTATCCTTATTTAAATCATAAATCCATATCTAAATTAGTACAGTAATGTGATATTATTAGTATAAATTTCATATTTTCGCTATAAAATATACACAGGTAAAATACAGGGTGTCCCAATGAAAAGTAGCCCGTTTTCATTTGATAAAAATTTGGTTACGGTGAATTTAAAAGAGGAATTTATAAAAAACACCCTGTATAGCTAATACATAATTTCTGTGTCACTGAAGCAAAACTTATAGCAAAATAACACATATCAGCAAAAACCGCACGTTTTTACGATTTGTTTAAAAGTTATAAGCTCTGGAAATGGGCTACTTTTCATTGGGACACCCTGTATTATCAGTTTGCCATGAATGACTCTGTAAATGGATCAGGGACGGAATATATGGATAACCCCTCGTATATTTCCGATAAAATCAGCTTTTTTTGTTTAAATTGGTCCAAAGTTACCTCAAAATGATTGTAATTTCAAACTACAAAGAAACTTCCTGTATCAGAGTCAATATTTCAGGAAATCAATTCACGCTGCACTCGGCAGTTCTCATATTGTCGAGCTAGTTTATTATAGCTCTATTACAGTCATTGCCAACTATCTTCAAACCAATAAATACTCGTATATGCTCTAATAGAACGACCTAGAAAATCCAAGAGCGTTTAAAGTTTTGATATAAACAAGCCTCTTCTCTTTTGAATTGGTCGACCTATTCAACTTCAAGTATTCCGTTATATCCTAACAAAAATAGATATTACACGATTTGTTAAAAATCAAATCAATTCCTAAAACAAATTTAACAAAAATACTTCAAATGAGTTTTTAATTTGATTCTATTTTGTTCTTGTTGATGGAAGAAAATATGCTAATTAGTAGCTGTCAAAATTTTAAAATTGTAAGTGCACCACCGAAATCTATTTTTATATAGCCAACTTTCGATATAAATGTTTAAAAATAACAGTTTTAAAATAAAAAAAGGTTTAGTTTTGTTTTTTTCGCAGTTGACATGTGATATTATAATGAACTTTGTGAAACAAGAAGATCACAAGTCTGTCAAATTAATATTGTAACATCCAACTAGCCTAAAGACTATTTGTAACTACTGATAGGTCTTTAGCTACTGTTGTTAATATACTATTAAGGGATTAGGGCAGCGCCGTCACCAGCCAAAGGGTCTTGAAGTCCAGAAGGAACATCCATTCACCAGTGGCAAATAAAAAAATAATATAAAAATTAAATTAAAAGAATAAAAATATCCCTTAATACCATAGTCGAACGGTTCTTGGCAACTAGTTTTAGACTTTCTTAGTCCTAAGGGAATAGAAACGCCGAGGCTTCTCAAATGCTCGGAGTATTTTACTGGTTTGGAAAAGAAGGAGAGATTAATAATAAGTAATAAAATATTAACAAATGTATATTAACAATAAGTATAAAATTTGACTAAAAAATGAATAAAATTCCATTTAGAAAATAAAGCACTATAGCTACATAATAATATAAAAATATGCATAAGATAAATATGATAATTCGGGGCGATAATGTAAAATTGGCAATCAATTAATATTAAACAAAATGAAGTTAAAAATATTTACCCATAACTTACAAATCGTACACAAAACTTTACTCTACACATTACATTGTTTTGGGACTTAAAGGGATTTAAAAAAAACGAGAGCTTTCGCCCCTTGGGCGAAAGTTCTGGACCTTAGTCCGAACTCGACTGAGGAGTTTACTCGAGAGTGACTTTCTTTCTGTCTCCTCTCTATATAAACCAAAATTTACGTGATGGTTGTATTTTTAAAATGTCCTCTTAGTGTAACCATTGACTAGATTAATAACCTGATTGTTTTATTTTCATACGTGTCTTCGTTTTTAATTTTTAATTTAAAACATTAAAATACTTATTTAGAATTTTTGGTAAATTCTTTATATTTACAACTAATAATAATGCCAATTATTACAATATAAATAACAACATTCTTGCTGATCAATTGTTAAGTTTGTTACTGTTAAAACAAACTTACCTACTTGATGTAGTTTTCATAATAATTATCCTTACTATTATTAACTAGTTATATTAAACAAAGCGTTTACAGATTTAAAGCAAAAGCATGTATGCACAAGGAACGTACATTTCCTCTTCAAACCCAACACAATATCCCATAGAAATTTCCCAAACAACTCAAGCGTTCTCTATACAGACAAAGATAGACGTTTCTCGTTTAACTCAGAGCAAGATGGACTGTGGATAGCCTTCCATTATAATCGCAGTCCTCTATATAACATTCCACTCCATGCTGCCGTTCGATTGATCACTCGATGTTTCATGGAGAATCGGGATATTCTCCGTTTTCCATGAAACATGGAAAATACGTGCTGTTGCGCTGCTTGCACAATTGATAATGGCTATAGGGATAGGAGATCGGTAAACATATCAATGACCAGACCGATGTCGTTTAATTTAGAGAAATTAATATTGGAGATAGGTGAACGAACGCTATATGCAACTAATTATAGATGATCAGTAAGTCTAACTACTACTAATTATACTCAGAACATCTCATTTCTTTCATAGAAATTAAAAGTAGTTATTTATAACAGTATGAAAATGATCATTTAATAGAATATTACCTAACAAGAATTGTAAGTAACCCATTACGCACTCGTAAACTTTTTCATTTCGTGCGTAATGGGTTACTTGGGTTACTTACAACTCTTGTTACGTAATATAGACAATATGAGAACTGCCAAGTGCAGCGTGAATTGATTTCCTAAAATATTGACTCTGGTACAGGAAGTTTCTTTGTAGTTGGAAATTGCAATCATTTTGAGGTAACTTTGAACCAATTGAAAAAAAAAGATGTCTTTACCGGAAATATAAGTGTTTATCCCTATAGTTCGTCCCTGATCTATTTACAGAATGATAATATTTTACCTGTATATTTTATAGCGAAAATATGAATTTTTGACTAATAATATCACATTATTTTATTAATTTAGTTATGGATTTATGATTTAATTAAGATATAATGGCATATAAATCGTTTAAAAATACTATTATTTTAACAAATTAAACTAATTTTACCACAGAAAACTATGTAAGGAAGTAAAATTAGTTTTAACAAAGAAAAACTAGTTTTAATAAAGAAAAACTAATTTTAACATAATAAAAACTAGTTTTAACATAATGAAAACTAGTTTTAACAAAATGAAAACTAGTTTTAATAAAGTAAAAACTTGTTTTAATAAAGTAAAAGCTAGTTTTAACAAAGTAAAATTAGCTTTAACAAAGAAAAAGTAGTTTTGTCAAAGTAAATCGAGTTTTAACCAAATAAAAAGTAGTTGTTACAAAAAAGTAAACATAGTTTTTAAATAAAAAACAAAGTAAAAACTAGTTTTTAACAAAGCAGAAGCTAGTTTTAACAAAGTACAAAGAAAAGTTAGTTTTACCAAAACTTATTTTAACAAAGTAAAAACTTGTTTTAACAAAGTAAAAACTTGTTTTAACAAAGTAAAAACTTGTTTTAACAAAGTAAAAACTTGTTTCAACAAAGTAAAAACTTGTTTTAACAAATTAAACTAATTTTACAACAGAAAACTATTTAAGAAAGTAAAATTAGTTTTACCCACTTAATGTATAAATTTATTTTGAATTTTTGGTTAAAAAATGATCGAATTTTTTTTAAGGGAAAATGTAGTGTTTATACTTAAAATTTTATTAGAACAGGCTTGCATCCGAAACGAGCGCAAAAAAATTGTGAGTAAATATAATGGTCGCCCGTGTCCCAGTCGAGCGCGTACAAAATTTCCAGTAAGACGTGCTCGTCACTGACACGGACATGTAGGTGTGGTGGTTAACAAAGAAAAAACTAGTTTTAATAATGAAATATGATTTTAAAAAATTAAAAACTTGTTTTAACAAAGTAAACACTAGTTTTAACAAAGTAGGAGCTAGTTTTAACAAATTTTAAGAAAGTAAAACTAGTTTTAATAATGTGAAACTAGTTTTAACAAAGAAAACTAATTTTACCACAGAAAACTATTTAAGAAAGTAAAATAAAATAAAGAAAGTTAAATGTATTTTTACAAAGTTAATAAAGAAAAAACTAGTTTTAATAAAGAAAAACTAGTTTTATAAAAGTATAATTTACTTTTAACAAATTAAACAAATTTTACCACCTAAAAGAAAGTAAAATTGGTTTTAAAAAAGAAAAAACTAGTTTTAATTAAGAAATCTACTTTAAACACGGTAAAAACTAGTTTTAACAAAGTACTAGTTTTAACAAAGAAAAAATAGTTTTATTAAAGTAAATCGACTTTTATCTAAATAAAAACTAGTTTTAACAAAAAAAAAAGTAAAACTAGTTTTGATAAATAAAGTTTTAACAAAGTAAAAACAAGTTTTAACAAAGTAAAGACAAGTTTTAACAAAGTAAAAACAAGTTTTAACAAAAAAAAACTAATTTTCCACAGAAAACTTATAAGAAAGTAAAATTAGTTTTAAAAAAGTGACACTAGTTTAAGTGAAATTAATTTTAACAAAGTGAAACTAGATGTCTATTTATAAACTTGTAGTTTCTCTCGCCGTTACCGTTTTTTTGACATTGCTGTTAAACTTAAAACTTTGTTATGTTCGAATGTGCAACAACGAGCAGTGACAGCAGAGAATATAAGGCGCAAAAGCAAAAGTAGCTTTTGCGCCAACGCAAACTGCAACTGAAAGCGGTTACTGCAACTGCAACTTTATACAAATCGGCTTTAATTTCAATAAAATGAGACTATTTAACAAGGGATACACTAGTTTTAATAAAGAAAAATAAGTTTTAATAAAGTAAAATCTTGTTTTAATAAAGTAAAAACTAGTTTTAACAAAGTAAAAACTAATTTCAACAAAGTTAACCTAACCTAACCTAACCTAACATAACCTAACCTAACCTAACCTAACCTAACCTAACCTAACCTAACCTAACCTAACCTAACCTAACCTAACCTAACCTAACCTAACCTAACCTAACCTAACCTAACCTAACCTAACCTAACCTAACCTAACCTAACCTAACCTAACCTAACCTAACCTAACCTAACCTAACCTAACCTAACCTAACCTAACCTAACCTAACCTAACCTAACCTAACCTAACCTAACCTAACCTAACCTAACCTAACCTAACCTAACCTAACCTAATCTAACCTAACCTAATCTAATCTAACCTAACCTAACCTAACCTAACATAACCTAACCTAACCTAACCTAACCTAACCTAACCTAACCTAATCTAATCTAACCTAATCTAATCTAATCTAATCTAACCTAACCTAACCTAACCTAACCTAACCTAACCTAATCTAACCTAACCTAATATAACCTAACCAAACCTAACCTTGCAATGTTGCCAACTTAGCAGTATCCTGTATTCTACTAATAACTAATGATAATAAAAGACACCTATCGTCCAAATTTAATTCAATGGTCACAAAAAAATATTTGGAAGCACCCATTCAAGTTGCAACTCTAAGTTTATGCTCTAAGGATCTTTATTTATCTTTTTTTTTACATTTAATATGACACCTCTCTTTCAAAGCATTCATTTATTATTTTTAATACATGTTTACACGATTTTATTAGAAAAAAATAGTGAAAAGGCGTATTTTATCGATTCATTTTAAGCCCGTAAATACAAAGTGGTTTCTTTCAAACGCGAGTGTGCTTTTGAATTGTAAAACTACTTTGAATTATTAACAACCAGATTTGTGTTGGGGTTTTAACAGATTTCGGTCGAAAACATGTGGTGTTTTTCACTGTTAGAAAAGCTTTAACATTTTTTTTACCGTGGTCGTTCATAAATATTTAACATGTGTGTGTAGAAACATTCTTTACGTCTTTTGAGTGGTTCTATCTCATTTCCATGGATTTATTTTACAAATTGTGAGGTTATATTAATGTTAACTCCTCATAATAATGATTGAACTAGTTAGTTCCACATTGTTATTAAAAAAAATTGACTATTTCTGGCCTAATTTAAACATTTGTTGCTGATGTATGCTCTAAATTTAGGCACGTTAAAATGGCGGTCACGTCCGTGTACCTTGTGTTTGTTTGGAGGTTGGTATGCATGTTTGAGTTTCTGCATACATATTACGAATATTTGTTGTTTCAATGCAACGTGCGATGTAACGTATACCTGCGGATTTGGTATTCAATTTATAAGAGATACGAAATGGAAAATGAAATTCAAACAAATCGGAAACTCAGGAAATGTTTCGGGTATAAAAAGTCTGCTTTGCTTTTTTGCATTGTTTATTGATATCGCGTAGGCGTTGGATATTTGACACAAAGAACTCACAGTAGATATACAAGTCGTAGATTGTACATAATAGATAGATTTTACAGGGTGAAACAAGAAAATAAATACTCTGAGTTAAAACATAGTGAAGCTAAGTCTATTTACCTACGATATAATAATACAAAAAAGCAATAGCCCCAAATTAAAACCCTCCGGTACTATAAATTTACCTAGGTAATATTTTCCATATATGTATATAATGTGTAATAATTATAATCAGATAAGTCAGGAATTGGATATATTCCACATTAGTATTCAGGATATCAAAAGGCATTATTTAGGATAACCATCATTGTACTTTATTTCCTGTAATATTTTTCATTTTTGTACGTTTCGTCTAAATATTTTTGTCATATTTTCCTATTCTGTAATTGGGTATTACTTGTAGAATAGTGTATTTAATAAATAAATAATAAATAATTATAATAATAACAAAAAATTATATAGATACAGATTTTTTTAATATAAAGAGCGATGGACGTTACAGATCATTTATGCAGTGTTGTCTAATCATCAGAATAGTCGAGAAATATAGGAAGTTTTGATGTACTTTTGGCTATATTATTACTAAATAGGAATAATCAATTTTAAATGTATATACAACTAATGGGAAATATCGAATTCCACCTAATTTTCTTCGTTTTTTCTTTCAAGATCGGAAATTTGGCCAACGACGGCTACAAAATAGGGAGGCAAACGGGAACGTGCAGCAAGGAGCCCCCGGATTTGCTCAAGAGCGGCAGTTGCGGGCTGTTCAGATACGGGGGTCCGACGGCGCCCTTCATCCACATAGCCATTTCGTTTTGTCTGCTCATTCCGAATCTGCTCATGGAAGCTAAGCTCATCGAAGAAGGATTTTTATCGCAGGGTGAGTAAAGGATAATCTTATTTTATTTTAATAAAGTAAAATTAGTTTTAACAAAGAAAAACGTAGTTTTAACAAAGTGAAACTAGTTTTAACAAAGTGAAGCTAGTTTTAACAATGTTAAACTAGTTTTAACAAGGTAAAAGTAGTTTTAATAAATGAAAAAACTAGTATTAACAAAGTAAAAACTAGTTTTAATAAAATAATCTAGTTTTAACAAAGTAAAAATTAGTTTTAACAAGGTAAAAGTATCTATAAAAAATTAAACTAATTTTGTAACAAAAACTATTTGAAAAAATAAAATTAGTTTAAGCAAAGTGAAATTAGTTTTAACAAAGTGAAACTAATATTAATAAAACGAAACTAGTTTTAACAAAGAAAAAACTAGTTCATATAATTGGGGTACAATTTTTTATGATTAGCAAACAGTTTTCACTGATAGTTTTGTTATAACTAGTTTTATTTTAATAAATTGTAGTTGTTACTTTAATAAAACTAGTTTTACTGTCTTAAAATAGTTGTTTTGTGTTAAAACAAAGTTTGTCTGTGTTAAAACTAGTTTTACTTTCATACAAAGTTTTCCTGTTATATAAGTTGAATTAGGTTTAAAAAGGATATGCTGATTTTTGAGATTCAAATAGTATAAAGAATCATTATTACGAATTAGGAATTATTTTTTGTTTTGGGCCAATTTTATACCATTTTTAGCGATCTTTTGCCTTTCCTAAGGATTTTTTTAGCAAATAACATCGATTACGTAGTCGTCACGTTTCGCCGTTTTATTTAACACGTCACAAACCCATGTTGCGTCTCATTAAAATCGCAGGTCGTAGAAAAAATATGGTACATAAAATTTTTGTATTTTTAAATACTATGCGGCATCATAATCTCAAATTGAGAATTATTTTTTGTTTTGCATGCAATTTAAACTTTTTCATAACGAAATTTTGTTATTAAAAAAGACTTTTACCAAATCAGATAATAAATATGTAATCCGCACGTTCTACCGTTTAATTTGTTATATCATATGTCCGTATCCGCGTTACGTTTCTTATTGAAATTATCGGTCGTAGAAAAAATATGGTATATAAGATTTTTATGCTTTTACGCCGAATTAGGCATTTTTTACAATTTGTAAGTATTTTAAGCCTATTCTTAGCGATTTATCACAGTTCCAAAGAACTATACCTGTCTTCTCTCATGTTACCTGTTAAATGTCAAATACGTCATCTATCAGCTTAAACAGTTATACCAATTCCCCATGTTCCTATCCCCCAATGCACATATTGTCGTTATGAACCACCTATCACTTGTCAATTCCTCTATGTTTTAATTTCCCTATGCATTTTATTGTCCTTTATGACAATCTGTCACTAACTGATCGACGCATTGCCCGGGTCTAACTCTTCGTATTCATTTGTCATGTCATCTGTCACATCGTGTTGAACTTCCCGAACGTCCCCCATATATATTATGTTCAGGTAATTTTACTTTCTTAAATAGTTCTGTGATAAAACTAGTTCTTTGTTAAAACTTGTTTTCACTTTGTTAAAACTTGTTTTCACTTTGTTAAAACTTGTTTTCACTTAAAACTTGTTTTCACTTTGTTAAAACTTGTTTTCACTTAAAACTTGTTTTCACTTTGTTAAAACTTGTTTTTTACTTTGTTGAAACTTTTGCTATTTATCAAAACTAGTTTTACTTTATATTTTTTTGTTAAAAATAGTTTTTATTTAGTTAAAACTCAATTTATTTTGATAAAACTAATTTTTCTTTCATTAAAGCATTTATTATTGTTTTCTTTGTTAAAATTAGCTTCCACTTTGTTAAAACTAGTTTTAACTTTGTTAAAAAAAGCTACTACTTTATTAAAACTAGTTTTTACTTTCTTAAAACTAGTTTATCTTTATTAAAACTAGTTTCTGTTTATTAATATTAGTTTCACTTTAATAAAACTAATTTCACTGTGTAAAAACTAGTTTTCACATTGTTAAAACTAGTTTCACTTTGTTAAAACTAGTTTCACTTTGTTAAAACTAGTCTCACTTTGTTAAAACTAGTTTCTCAAATTGATAAAAAAAAGTTTTATCAAAGAAAAAACTAGTTTTAATAAAGAAATCTAGTTTAAACAAAGTAAAAACTAGTTTTAAAGTAAAAACTAGCTTTAACAAAGTAGAAGCTAGTTTTAACAAAGTAAAAACTAGTTCTAATAAAGAAAAACTAGTTTTAACAAAGTAAAAACTAGTTTTGATGAAGTAAAAGCTTGTTTTAACAAAGAAAAATTAGATTTAACTAAATAAAAGCTAATTTTAACAAAGTAAAACTGGCTTTTAAAAAGGAAAAAGTAGTTTTAAAGTAAAAACAAGCTTTAACAAAGTAGAAGCTTATTTAAACAAAGTAAAACTTATTTTAACAAAGAAATAATTAATTTTAAATAAATAAAAAATAGTTTTAACAAAAAAAAAATTAAAATTATGTAGATGGACAACACTAATGATCATATCCTCATATAAACTTCTTTATTACTTCACCAAAAGTCAAGAAAAAGACCTAGTCGAAAATACGACATGCCACCTCGCGAGCCGGTGCCAAGAGTTAGGTTAGGAACCCGTGTCTCTAGCCACGATGCCGGATCGCCGTGGCTAAGGTGTCACAATAAAAAGTCGAACTAGTTTTAATAAATAAAAAAAGTTTTAACAAACTAAAACCTAGTTTTGAGAAATAAAAAAGTTTTACAAAAGTAAAAACTAGTTTTTTAGAAAGTAAACTAATTTTACCACAGAAAACTATTATAATGTAGTATGTAGTAAAATTAGAGCAATAAGTAATAATATAAGGTTCTTGATTACTTTTTATTATTCCTACGGTGGAATGATGTAATCAATTTTAAAGTACTCTAATTAGACTGCTTAAAAGTAAAACTAGTTTTAATAAATAAAACAATAGTAGTTTTAACAAAGAAAAAATAGTTTTAATAAAGACATTTAGTTCTCTTGCCCCGTATAGTAATCAAAGTATGTGGGATAGGAGCATAGGTAATTGGCATAACTGTTTAAGTTGAAAGATGACGTATTTGACAGTTAACAGGTCGCATGACAGAATCCAGTTATAATTCTTTGAAACTGTGATAAATCGCTAAAAAAAGGCTTAAAATGCTTACAAACCATAAAACATTCGGTAAAATTCGGCATGAAAGTCATAAAAATCTGATGTACCATATTTTTTATACGACTTATAATTTCAATAGAAAACGTAACGCGGATACGGACGTATGACATATCAAATTAAACGGTAGAACATGTGGATTACATATTTCTTATCTGGTTTGGTAAAAGTCTTTTGTAATAACAAAATTTCGTTATGAAAAAGTTTAAAATGCATGCAAAACAAAAAATAATGCTTAATCTGAGATTATCATGCTGCATAGTATTTAAAAACACAAAAATCTTATATACCATATTTTTTCTACGACTTTCGATTTTAATGAGATACAATATGGGTTTGCGACGTGTCAAATAAAACGGCGAAACGTAAGAACCACGTATTCGATGTTATCTATGAAAAAAAATCCTTAGAAATAGCGAAAGATCGCTAAAAATAGTTTAAAATTGTTGCAAAACAAAAAATAATTCCTAATTCGTAATAATGATTCCGTATACTATTCAAATCTCAAAAATCAACCCAATTTATCTTATGTAACAGAAAAACTATTTCGTAGGAAAGTAAAACTAGTTTTAACACATAAAAACTTTGTTTTAACACAAAACAACTATTTTTAAGACAGTGAAACTTGTTTTAACAAAGTAAAAACTAGATTTTATTAAAAACTGTTTGCAAATCATAAAAAAATGTACGATAATTATATGAACTCCGTATGACGCCTCAAAGCCGAAAAGTAATATATCATATCGTAAAACTCCCAACTTCCATTAAAAAAAGTTTAATTCCGATAGCAAACTAATATCGGATATTAACTTTTAGATATCGCAAAGCTCTACCCAGTTTTGGAAGTTCGCAAGGATTAGAGTTCAGAATTTGAAGTTTGCAGTATACGGCGTCGGAAGTTTTTGTGCAACTTCCAATTTTCTATAGTCTCCATATTCGACTAGCGTCATATTAAATTCATAAGTTTTAAATTATCGCACAGATTATAGTTATGGAAAAATTACAACCTGTAAGAAATAATAATTTTTCTACACACCTGGCTAATAATATATAGAAGTTTAAAGAAAACGTAAGTTGCGTTTTTTTTTTTTTTAGTTAGGTCACGTAGTTTTTAAATAATCCTCGTATAATATATACGGTGTAATAATTTAAAAATTTACAGTGGGTTATATCTCACAAACGAAAATGATTTATCGCAGTGTGAGTAAAGAATAATCATATTTTGTTTTAATAAAGTAAAATTAGTTTTAACAAAAAAAAGTAGTTTTAACAATGTGAAACTTGTTTTGACAAAGTAAAACTAGTTTTAAAAAAAGAAAAAACCAGTTTTAATAAAGAAAAACTAATTTTAACAAATTAAAAACTAATTTTAACAAAGTAAAAACTACTATAACAAAGTAAAAGTGGTTTTTAAAAAATTAAAATTAATTTTAACAAGGAAAAAACTAGTTTTACCAAATTAAATCGAGTTTTAACTAAATAAAAACTAGTTTTAATATTAAAAAAACTAGTTTTAATATTAAAAAAATCAGTTTTAATGTTAAAAAAACCTATTTTTAAAAAGTACAACTAGTTTTAGTTAATAAGAAAAGTAGTTTTAACAAAGTAAACCTAGTTTTAACAAATTTAAATAATTTTACTATCGAAAACTATTTAAGAAAGTAAAATTTGTTTTAACAAATAAAAAGCTAGTTTTAATAAAGAAATCTTTTATAAATAAAGTAATAACTAGTTTTAATAAAGAAATTCATTATAAACAAAGTAAAAACTAGTTTCAATAAAATGAAATCTAGTTTCAACAAAGTAAAAACTAGTTTTTACAAAGTAAACGGTTGTTTTAACAAATTAAAACTAGTTTTAACAAGGAAAAAACTAGTTTTACCAAATTAAATAGAGTTTTAACTAAATAAAAACTAGTTTTAATAGTAAAAAACCAATTTTTAAAAAGTAAAACTAGTTTTAATTAACATATTTAACTAATTTTACTATAGAAAACTATTTAAAAAAGTAAAATTTGTTTTAACAAAGAAGAAACTAGTTTTAATAAAGAAATCTAATTCAAACAAATTAAAAAATCAGTTTTAATTAAGTAAAAACTAGTTTTAACAAAGTATAAGCTATTTTTAACAAAATAAAACTAGTTTAGATAACAAAAAACTAGTTATAACTAAGTAAAAACTAGTTTTAATGAAGTAAAAACTTGTTTTAATGAAGTAAAAACTTGTTTTAACAAAATAAAAGCTAGTTCTAACAAATTGAAACTAGCTTTAACAAAAAAAACTAGTTTTGTCAAAGTAAATAGAGTTTTAATAAATAAAAAAGTAGTTATAACAAAGTAAAAACTAATTTTAACACATTAAACTAATTTTACTACAGAAAACCATTTAAGAAAGTCAAATTAGTTTTAATAAAAAAAACTAAAAGTAAATTGAGTTTTAACTAAATGAAAACTAGTTTTAACAAAAAAGTAGAACTAGCTTTAATAAAGAAATTTGGTTTTAACAAAGTAAACTTATTTCACCACAGAAAACTATTTAAGGAAGTAAAATTAGTTTTAACAAAATAAAAATTAATTTTAACAAGGACCAAAGGTACTGTAATTATCCCACGGCCATTAAAATCTTATATACCATATTTTTTCTACTACCCAGGATGTTAATAAAAAAACATAACGAGGATAAAGGCGTATGTTATATTCAATAATTGGCTAGAACGTGCGGATTACATATTGAATATCTGGTTTGGTAAAAGTCTTTTGTAATAACAAAATTTTGTTATGAAAAGGTTTAAAATGCCGCAAAACTTAAAAATCTTACATGCCATATTTTTTCTACGACCTGCGATTTTAATGAGAAACAACATGGGTTTGTGACCTGTCACATAAAACGGCGAAACGTGAGGACCACGTATTCGATGCTATCTACTAGTTTTAATTAAGAAATCCAGTATAAAGAAAGTAAAAACTAGTTTCAACAAAATGAAATCTAGTTTCAACAAAGTGAATACTAGTTTTTACAAAGTAAAGGGTTGTTTTAACAAATTAAAACTAGTTTTATCAAGGAAAAAAACTAGTTTTACCAAATTAAATCAATTTTAATTAAATAAAAACTAGTTTTTATATTAAACAACCTATTTTTAAAAAGTAAAATTAGTTTTAATTAATAAAAAAAAGTAGTTTTAACAAAGTAAAAATTAAGTTTAATAAATTAAACTAATTTTACTATAGAAAACTATTTTAAAAAGTAGAATTTGTTTTAACAAATAAAAAGCTAGTTTTAATAAAGAAAATTATAAATAAAGTAAAAACTATTTTAATTAAGTAAAAACTAATTTTAACAAAGAGAAGTTATTTTTAACAAAGTAAAACTAGTTTTAATAGAGAAAAACTATTTTTTAGAAATTAAACTAATTTTAACATTAAACTATTAGAGAAAGTAAAATTTGTTTTAAGAACTAGTCTTAACAGAGAAAAAACTAGTTTTATTAAAGAAATCCAGTATAATCAAAGTAAAAACTAGGCTCAATAAAATGAAATCTAGTTTCAACAAAGTAAAAACTAGTTTTAACAAAGCTGTTTTAACAAATTAAATTTAGTTTTATTAAGGAAAAACTAGTTTTACCAAATGAAATCGAGTTTTAACTAATTGAAAACTAGTTTTATTATTAAGAAAACCTATTTTTAAAAAGTGAAACTAGTTTTAAAAAAAACTAGTTTTAATAAAGATAAACTAACTTTAAAACTAGTTTTCTTAAAGTAGAAACTAGTTTTAACGAAGTAAAAACTAGTTTTAACAAAGTAAAAGCTGTTTTAACCAATTAAAACTAGTTTTAACAAGGAAAAAATTAGTTTTTCCAATTAAATCGAGTTTTAACTAAATAAATACTAGTTGTAATATTAAAAAAATCTATTTTTAAAAGGTAAAACTAGTTTTAACTAATAAAAAAAAGTAGTTTTATCATAGTAAACACTAGTTTTAACAAATTAAACTAATTTTACTATAGAAAACTGTTTAAGAAAGTAAAATTTGTTTTAATAAATAAAAAGCTAGTTTTAATAAAGAAATTTATTATAAAGTAAAAAACAATTTCAACAAAGTAAAAACTAGTTTTAACAAATAGAAGCTAGTTTTAATGAGTAAAACTAGTTTTAATAACGAAAAACTAGTTCTTAGAAATTAATCTTAACCATAGAAAACTATTAGAGAAAGTAAAATTTGTTGCAACAAAGGAAAACTTGTCTTAACAAATAAAAAACTAATTTTAATTAATTAAATCCAGTATAAATAAAGTAAAAACTAGCTTCAACAAAATAAAATCTACTTTCAAGAAAGTAAAAACTAGTTTTTACAAAGTAAGGCTTATTTTAACAAATTAAAACTAGTTTTAACAAGGAAAAAACTAGTTTTACCGAATTAAATCGAGTTTTAACTAATTAAAAACTGGTTTTAATATTAAAAAACCAATTTTTAAAAAGTAAAACTAGTTTTAATTAATAAAAAAAGTAGTTTTTACAAATTAAACGAATTTTACCATAGAAAACTATTTAAGAAAGTAAAATTTGTTTTAACAAAGAAAAACTAGTTTTTAATACAGAAATATGGTGTGGGTTGGCTCAGTGGTTAGAGTCATGACTTTGAGATCGGAAGGTCTCAGGTTCGAATCCCACCGTTGGCCGGGATTTTTTCATTTAATTTAATTATTTAAAATTAATTCTGATGCCTTGGTAGGATTCCCCACTCGACCATTCACTGTTGGGTTCGAATTAACAGTGCTGTTCCTAAAGTGGCGCTGGGAAACAGTAACAAAGCCTACACAGAACACGAGGCGAAATAACCTTAGCAGTTGAAGCCGATGACACACCAAAAAAAAAAAAAACAGAAATATAATTTAAACAAATTAAAAAATAAGTTTTTGGATGTGTTTGTGACTGTATTGCTTTTCTGTACTTTTCTTTTAATGTGAAAAATAATTTTTGTATATTGAAAACATGACATTACATTTTTAATTGACACATATCTAACACATTACTATAGTAACGTGAAAATTGGATGGGCAGAGTCGGCTCCAACAGTTTTACTTAAGTAAAAACTAGTTTTAACAAAGTATAAGCTATTTTTAACAAAATAAAACTAGTTTAGATAACATAAAACTAGTAAAAATTAGTTTTAATAAAGTAAAAACTTGTTTTAACAAATTAGAAGCTAGTTTTAATAAAGTAAAACTAGATTTATTAAAGAAAAAAATAGTTTTGTCAAAATATATCTAGTTTAAAAGAGAATTCACCTCCATCAACCCCCTAGGTCCCACCTACCCAAACTAAAAAGTTGAAATAGCAAACCTCTACTTGTGATACATCATTGAAAAGCCTACAAAAAATTCTCTCCAATGGTATAAATAATAATTGTACAGGGTGAATCAATAATTGTGAAACCTTGCCTTAAAACGAAAATTTAATGAAGTTTTTGTTGAACTACAAATTTGTGAGTTCTCTATCCTAGAAACAGTGTTAAGCATTCGAACTTGCATTTGTTTTTAAATTGTCACACTGTATAGATACATTTTTCTGAATAAACTTATTAATAATTAAAAAACACACAATCCGACTGACACAATATAATTCGCATTTAATTTATGCCAGAAGTAACGTAATAGCTATTTTATATCAGAAACAGAAATGCTAGAAGACAATATAGACAAGCCGAGTCCTTTAAATTCAATAACGCTGTCATCGCGTGCTAGTCGTCTACGGACACAGAACAAATACATTCTCACAGAACACTAAATTCACGGAGAACATGAACACCTACGGAATTTGAATAAGCCTGTTCGGAAACGGGAAGTGAGGTTGTTTCGTATTTATGTCACGTTCGAATGTCGCATGTACCTTACCTATCTTACTAATAAAATTTTGGATGGGGCATACATCTATAAAGTGTATTTTGGGGTTTATAATGTCTATGTAGCAGCACTAAATTTTAATGTACTTAGAATTGTATCAGTAGAGCCAAATTAAGTTTCTGAAAAACACGTGAATTTGTTAGATGACTGTGTAATGAACTTGTTTTTTTTTTTGGTTGTTGTCAGTTCATTACTTTTTAAAACTAATTTAAATATTTTGATGCAGAATGTTCGATTCAATTTATCAGTCACATCACCCTGTATATTAATTTCGATATAAAGTTGTATCTAGGCCCCTCTCCGAAATATATTTTCGCTTTGGTAGGGACGTCCAGAAGGTACCTTAGGTCGAGCTAGTTTTCAATAGAATAATTCAGTTGATATTAGTACCAGTTTGTGGAAACGAAAAACCAAGACCAGTCAGCCGATATGCCGTGAATTTTTGCTATATAAGAATAAATATTTCTTGTAATTTAAAAAAAATCCGAATTTATTTTCATTTTTCTCTTAATTTGTACCGGGTTTTGGTCTGCATATTATACGTGGATAATTTAGTTTGTTGAAGCCAAATATCCCAGTGTTATTGAACTTTTTAGAATTCTTTTGACTTTTTTAAAATTTTAGAATGTTTTACAACGTTTTAACATGTTTTGGAATGTTTTAGAATGTTTTGGAATGTTTTATAATATTTTAGAATATTCTATAATATTTGGGTAATCATTTAGTGGGTTTTATTTTTTTTTTTATTTTACCGAAATAATTATTTTCTATCGCTGTAAAAGCCTTCTCTTATTGTAGTCTACTTCCAACCAATGTGTCCAAGGTATTGTCGATTCGAAGAAGAGGATTACTGTCTTTCTTTCTAACATTGTTTAACTAACGGTAATCCACACAGAACCTCGTAGTTCCATCCTTTTTTCTGGACCAGGACTACCGGAGAGACCTATGGGCTGGTAGAAGGTTCTATCATCCTGTCTTCCTCCGTTTCTAGAACAATCCTTTCAGCTTCCTCTCTATTGGCTCTTCGAGCTGATTGACGAATCGGTATGGCGTCACTAGTGACAATTTTATGTTTCGCAGCAGAAATTATTTCTGTTTTTCTTCTTTTTGGCAAAAAAATGTCACGATATCGTCGAATAAATTCCTTTCTTTTCTTTTTCTCTAATTGATTCAGAGACTGACCAGCAACTACAATTATTTGCTTGAATTTGTCGTTGTAATTGTCAGAAGTTTTTGTCTGACGAATTATGAAAGTTACTGGTACACAGGTTCCGATTATGGTCTCTTGATGATAATTGGGTGATCATTAAAGTTTATGACATGGACTGAAATTTCTTTAGCAGTCGTGACCAAGCCCTTTCCAAACAGAATTCCTTATCCAACCTCTTCATCGTGGTAACAAGGTTTTATCACGACATGTGATCCTTCTTCCATAGTTTCTTGAATCCCTGCTACTATAATGGTTTAACTTCTGCCAGTATCCCCCTGGAAAAGGAAGAAAAGGGGAAGAAAAAGAGAAGAAAAAAGGAAGAAAACAGGAAGAAAAAAGGAAGAAAAAAAAAAGGGACAAAAAGGAAGAAAGGAAAAAAAATCTTTAATGCAGTCTCAATTGAAATATATCTATATTTGTTCGTCGGCCAAAAGCGGGACACATATTAAAACGGGACTGGTGCTTTAAAATCGGGACTGTTCCGTCTAAATCGGGACGGATGGTCACTTTTTCTTTCACAATCTTCACTTTACTGTATCCACCAGAAACATGCGTAGCTGCTTCATACTTTAAAGCAGCCGACCAATGTTTTGTGACGGGCTAAGTGAAGTGTTTTCTGCATTTCGTGGTAACATTAGGGTCCATCAACAAATGTTTGAAATGCCAAATGTTTGGTCCCAAACTTTTTGATCTCAAATACTTAGTTTTATTTGTTATTTATTTTATTCCCTTATAAAAAAAGATCAAAATCACATCTAATAAAAAATAATTTCGCGCATTCCATTGCATTTTTAAGCAATTTATTTAAACTTTTAAGATTTGTTAATTTGTACACGTTTGTAAATACATTTTGAAAGAAATTCTGGTCCTTTATCAAGAAATACTCAACTCTACCTGTGCTACAGTCGCTAAACCCCACGTGTGCGAGGAAAGGCGAGTGTCACCCGTTCACCAAACATTTCATCATTTTTTCCGGAGCCGATGGGTAGGCAAATCGCACCAACCTGGCAGTATCTACTTCATATTCTTGAACGGTCTCGTATAAATGCTCCAAGTGTTCTTGACTACATTGCATGTTTAGTCTCTTTTTAAGTTGTTCAAAATCATTCGTCTCTTCGACAGGTATAGTCTGAAGAACATCTAAAGCATCTCATCGAGGAGTTATGGTCAAATTTACTGCCTTCTCTCATTTGAACCATTCGTTTGTTCTGACAGCTGTTTCGAACTGTTTAAGGTAGTTGGTCTATGGCATCTTCCCGTCGAAATACTGACAGAATTTACAGTTCCTTCCAATTTCAGCTTTAACTCCACCTTATGGCATTTTATTTCACCATCCTTGTTCTGTATGGTTCATTTCTTCTATCTTTTTCTCCATCTGTTTTATTTTCTTCTTAACGGAAGTCATCTTATTTTCTACACCAGCAGAAATTTCATTTTTTAGAGGAGACATTTTATTGTCCAAGATATGTCAGATGTCACTTTTCTTTTAAGAAAGAAATAACAGGAATTCCATGGAAGAAACTTTTTTATCTAAACAAGAAATGTCAGAAGAAACTTCAGTTTCCATGGAAGAAAATTTAATATCTAATGAAATATCAGAAGAAATATCAGTTTTCATAGAAGACATTTTGCTTTCCGAAGAAGAAATTATAGCAGACGCATCATCCGAAATCCGGATCTAAACCCTCACGTTCTATTGCTTCTTTCAGACGTTCTGCCAGCTCTGCTTTCTTCCCTGTTGTCTCAAGCTCACGTCCTTCTAACTTTCGACGTAACTCCGTTACTTTTAAATAATACAGTTTTTTAGCCATTTTTTTCTGTCCATTATTTATTTACAGTTCCACTTCTAACACCAATGTAATTAATGATTGTTTAATTTAAAAATAGTTTATTTATAATTTATTGATAACGTATCTTTACTAACACTTATATTGAAACTTCACTTCTACCGACAAAGTCGCACTATTTATATAAATTTGGTCAAAATCTAATAATTGGATACATGAGAATATCTTCAAACTTTTAATTTTTAATGTATGTTTAGCGATAATTCTTTACTACCTTATCCGATTTCTATGATTCTTGTTTTGTTAGTAGGATTGTACCTCAGGGGTAGTCTCATATAAATCTGGTTAAGATTAAAATTACTTTTAATACTTCAACGTATCTTTTAAATCAAAATAATACAAAAAAATGTTACTGATACCCCTTAGGAATAATAGAGAGCCTCAGTAATTGATCTGACCTTTATCAATTATTCCACACTGCATTTTCCTAAAAAGTATGTTTTACATATAACCTATAACTCCATTTAATATAGTAATCCCCTGGTAACCCCAAATTAAAAATAATTCGACTTTTGTCAGCACGGAAACGTATTTTAAACCATATTACGAACGACCCTTTCCAAATATTTTCCCACGCATTCATAATCATCCCGATTCCTGAAAAGGATTATTGTGTGTAAAGGACCAAAAGCAAAGTTTACCTTTATTATATCCGGGTATTTGGGATAATGATATAACTGGCTAAAAAGCGACCGTGTTTGTACGGACGTTGACTGTTAATTAACGTGTTACTAGCGGATTACAATGGAATAATATCTCGGTTTAAACATGCAGTGTTGATAATTTAACCATCTATACAGGGTGTTATTGAATGAATCTGAAGTTTAATTCGATGTAATTTTTAAGGAATGTCAACTGTCTTACGTCATTCTATTCTGTTAACTCGTACGACAATCGATCACTGAACTAAGGTATTTTCTGGCGTTAAATCTATTTAAAATATGTATTTGTCAACGATTACGTCTTGACGTCATGAATGTTAGACATCGCCAGAATGCAATGATCAAATGTCAAATCTGGTCAAATGTCAATTATTTTGAAAATAGAATACAGCAGAGATAAGACAGGTTATGTTATATGTTATTTTATTTTGTTATACTTACACTTACCAACTATCCCTTGCTTGTAAATGTGAATGGTTTTTTGTTTTTATATTTTTGAACTGATAAATTTAATATTTTCAAAATAATAATCATGGAGGCAGTTGTTTTACAGTTAATAAACAATCAAGAAGAAGATTTTTACCATAATATTATTTATTTAAACGAAATGTTTTTAAATAATGACTTATATTTAAATGTAATATTAACTTATCGCGAAGAACACATTAGAATTCAAAATTTTGCAGAAAATTGGATTGAAGAGTATGTTGATTACGACTTTTTTCAATTATTTCGAATGAACCGGGAAACCTTTAATAAACTACTGAATTTAATCGCAGAAGAACTGCAAAAACAGTTTGTAGGAGGACATTGGCCAATTCCTGCAAATAAAATGCTCCTGATAACACTTTGGTGGCTAGGAAAAGGTGAAGTACTTCTATCGGTTGCAGATAGGTTTAATGTGTGCCTCAGCACAACCCATCGATGTACCGAAATAGTTGTGAATGTACTTTTAAATCTACTTAATATATACATTGTGTGGCCAGATGAGGAAGAATTAGTTGAAATTGAGGCTAGCTTTAGAAATAAGGCCGGATTTCCAGGGACGATTGGAGCTATTGATGGATGTAACATAAAATTCAAAGCTCCTGCAGACAGGCAAGCTGATTATATAGATCGAAAGCAGCAACACTCAATTAAATTACAGGGAATAGTAATTGCTGACAAAATTTTTACTAATATAATGGTAGGTTTCCCAGGATCAGCTCATGATAGCCGAGTGTTGAGAAACTCTGGAATATTTCTAGATGTTGAAGAAAATGGTAATTTTAGGAAATATTTTCCTCATCAAAACTATCATATTATAGGAGATTCAGCGTATCCTTTAAGGAATTGGCTAATGAAGCCATACAAAAGAGTTATGCAAATGGATGTAAGGAAACAGAGATTCAATACAAAGCTTAGCCAAACCAGAATTGTAGTTGAGCATGTCTTTGGCCTTCTTAAATCAAGATTCAGAATTTTAAATTACATAAATGTAAACAGTGTAATAAAAGCTACAAAAATTATTACAGTATGCTGCATCCTTCACAATTTTTGTTTCATCAATCATGATCCATGGAATGAATATGCACCTATGGAAGAAGATGAGGATGATAATGGTTTTATTGAAGATAATGAAAATGAAGCAATCCAGAAACGGAATGACATTACCCACATGTTAAGGGATTGAAATTATATTTTCCTACGACCACTTAGGAAAGTGACACATATCACACTATATAGTCCTATGGAAAGTGTCCTATATCACACGCGTATGACTAAGAATTTACTTTCCACCCAAGTGAGAATATGTTACTTTCCGCAGTAGTTGTCAAAAAATGTCAAACGCCTAATTTCTATTTTGATCTATGTAATGTCCATATTAATACTAAAATCGATATGATTGTTAAATTATTGAAATTGTTTTAAATTAGATCCTAGATATTTATCTTTAACAATTATTATTAAAATAATTTTAAAATAACTAAGATTATGTTTGCTCTTTAATTTGGGTAAATACATAACCGATTAGATCATTCAATTGACGTAAGGCCCATTAGCTCAGTTGGTTTAGACGTCGAACTTATCAACTTTGCCATTTTTTGACCGCGTTCAATCTATGGTTCAAATCCTGGCGGAGCCGAATTTTTTTTTGTTTTTTTTTTGTTTTTTTTTATTTTTTATTAGTTTTTTTTGTTTAGAAAATATGAAAATTGAATAAATACGATTATTGTTGATTATTTTTTTAAATACATTTTAATTAATATAGTAATAATAACCTTGGTTTTACATTTTTTTGATATTATTTTGTAAGCTAATTTCTATTTTGATCTATGTAATATCCATATTAATACTAAAATCGATATGATTGTTAAATTATTGAAATTGTTGTAAATTAGATCCTAGATATTTATCTTTAACAATTATTATTAAAATAATTTTAAAATAATGTTTGCTCTTTATTTTGGTTAAATACATAACCGATTAGATCATTCAATTGACACAAGGGCTGTTAGCTCAGCTGGTTAGGACGTCGAACTTATCAATTTTGCCATTTTTCGACCGCGTTCAATCTATGGTTCAAATCCTGTCGGGGCAGAATTTTTTTTTTGTTTTTTTTTATTTTTTTTTTTATTTTTTTTTTATTTTTTTTAGTTTTTTTTGTTTAGAAAATATGAAAATTGAATAAATACGATTATTGTTGATTATTTTTTTAAATACATTTTAATTATTATAGTAATAATAACCTTGGTTTTACATTTTTTTGATGACATTATTTTGTGGTCGTAGGAAAAATATTGTACATCACTTGTGTGAAAAGTGATTTTCCACACTCGTAATGTAATATACTATTTCAATTACCTTTTATAATTATTGAATATTTTTTTTAGTTTGTGAATTCTTTTTGTATAGTTTGTTTCTACACTAGTTTAATTTTTGTTTTGTATTGAAATAAATTTTTTAATTAATATGCTTTTATTTAAAATAAAAATACTAAAAATACAATATTTGAGACTTAGGTAAGTATTAATACTGTTTAACACAAAATAAAACTTTAACTCTGGTTAAAAAAATAATAAATTAAAACTAAAAAACATTTTCTAAACTCTAGTAAAATACGAAAAAAAAAAAATAAAGTAAAAAACAAAATTAAACTACTAAAATAAGTCTTTTTAAAAATAAAATAGTAACATGCTATTTATTTTCATTGTCTTTTCTTTGTTTCAATAGCTCGATCATTCCCATTGTTTGTTGGTGCCTTTGCTCATTCTGTTGTTTAACAGCTTCCAAAAGTTCTGCAAATTGTTGCTGTCTTAATGTCCTTTCTTCGGTTATTATATTTTCAACTGTGGTTAGAACTGTTCTTCTCGGTCTTATACTTTTTTTTACTTTAAAGCGATTATTTTGAACCTTTTCTATTTGCCGAGTCTCTTTAGGTGATCTTGGAACAGAACAAGGGGATTTTATTGAAGAGGGTTGTCCTAAAGAAGAGGATTTTTCTAAAGTATAAGATTGTTCTGAAGAACATGGCAATATAGGGCTTTCTGATGGGGGAAAACTTGAATCAAAGATAATTGCTGGACTTGCCTTATCACTATTCCCTAGAATTACTTCTAAGTCATCGTAAAAAGGTGGCTTTTTTACAAATCCCTCGCCTGTTTGGCGAATTTGGTCCCTATATTTGAAGAAGGTAGCCTGTAAATTCATGAATTTCTGACGACACTTTTCTCTACCAGCAACACCCTCGCCTACATGGTAACCCATACTATTTAATTTTGTAGCTATTTGTAGCCATAATTGGTTTTTATTAGTTTTTTTATTCATAAATTCTTCATTTAAATTACTACGAAGTTCTAAAAAAACTGTTGTTGCCATAATATCCAGCTCTGTAGGTTTTTTTAAACTCCAAATTAAAGTAGTTTTTGGATTATCATGGCCAAACTGTCGCTCCAATTCTGCCAAGTATTGCCTTGCAAAATCTGGATCTAAAAAATATGTTAGTTTTTTTAACTCCTTCATTTCATGTAAAGTACACCTAGTTAAATAATAGATAATGTACTTACCTTGTAAATTGTTATATGTAACTGTATCCACGGTAAGCAGATATTTTCCCAAATTTATCTGAGTCATTCCTTCCTCCATTTTTATTGATTTTACCTCTGCCTCTGTTAACTATACCTGATACTCTTCTCTGCTCACTCTGCTGTATCCTGTATCCCCTAACAAAAAAAAAACAAAAAACAGACACACGGGACACACCCATTGGTAAACGACACCACAGAACACTTACTTGACACTGTCGTAAGTCATAATAATCAAATATTTGTATTTGAAACCAGCTTGCTCTTGGTTTTAAATCTGACAGAGAAAGTTTTAAATCATTTGACCAATGACGTCATAGTTTGATCGGTAAAATGAATGTATTTAAATCATAAGAGTAATACGTTTTAAATACACGAACGCTAGAAAATACCTCTAAATTAAAGTGGAAGCACAAAGCAGATCAAGAAAATCAAGCTGTACTGCGGGGTGACGTTTGACAGTCTGGCGCCCGCATGAGCGTATCAAAAATAGAAAAAAGGGAACACCAAAATTTTGTTTTTTATGTGAATAATCTTGGTGGATTAGAATGTGAGTAAAGATTATAACGCCTTATCTTAATGAATTAATTATTAAATTTAAATATCTAAAACAAAATGAATTAGTGCTAAAATTTGTTGAGTGATTCACGTTTACTAACTTTTCAGGATTGTTTTTTATATTTTGAAAATGCAAGAGTAATTATCAAGACTAATCAGTCCATGACCAAAATAAGCCAACAAACGGTTTTTTAACATTTACCAAGTCAAGTGGAGACTAACTAATTTCGAACTGTAACCATATCCAATATCTAGATTTCCATGATTTGTATTTTTACTATTTTACCGCCAGTTAGGTATTTTTAACAGAAAAAATATGTGACCTAAAGAGAAATGAAAAACAACAATAAATTGATATATATTTAATTATGAATTAATAAAAATACATTGATGAATAGTTCTTTATTATTACTGGTGTTTGAAAAGTACCAACTTTGTCAATTCTTTTCTAATTAACGTGCTTCTCTCCTCTTAATTTAGCATAAGATTATAATGCCAATTTCACTAAAAGACACGCATGATTATCGGCACAAGTCTAATTGGTCATCTCTTAATGACTTAAAAACATGTTTCTCCTCCCTAAACTTTAAAAATACGAATTTTTCGAAAAAGTTTTTTTCATTTGTAATTTTATTATTAGTTTTATTTATAAAAATGTTAATAAAAGTTTCTACATATCTAATAGTAGTTATAACATCTTCTGATGGTTTTATTAAACGACCTATATTTTTTCGATTTAAGAAAAAGAAACCAAAGTCATTTCTTGTGTCACCATCACATGTTTCTAGAAAATATAAGCACGTGTTGCACTTTATGATAGATTTCATTTTTTTAACAACAAATCCTGCTATATAAGTTATAATATTTTCTGTTACAATATCAACAGTGGGCACAGAAGAAAAAAAATCGTGATCATTTTGTTTATCATCACAGAGGCCATATTTTTTTCATAGTCTGTGCGCCGATGCGTCGGCTATTTATATTAAGTCCAACTCTACTAGAAGTCTCCAGACAGTCTCAAAAATTCCATCTCTGACTCAACGGCACACTTCGCTTGTTCTATCCGTTTCTCGAGCTTCAGCGGCATTCCCAGAACATTCCGTTGTCTCGAGCATGAGTCGGAGCCAGCTGAAGGTCGTGCTTAGACAGAATCGGATTAGAAATTTCATGACAGTTCTTACATCTCGCCTTGTTCGTTTAGGGCTACCTTTTAATCCTTCGTTGTCTGAAGATGAAGTTTTTTATTTTGATCTTCACTGAAATAGAAAAGAAATTATTTTTTAAAAATGCATTTATTTCTCAAAATAAATCGTGTAATATCATTTTGTTTAAACAAAATATGTTATGTACATTCAGCAAATGGTATAAAATAATAAACTGTCTTTACTGAACTGAATTACAAAAATTCAATTCAGCAGGTTAATGACTAACGTTATTTTTTGTACAGACTTATAGTTCTCCAGCTAGACATGATTGCAGAAGTTATAGTTTTAAATAAGACAAAAAATAAAAAGTTGCATTAATTATCACCTCAATGAAATATGATATGCCTGGGATGTAGAAGCAACTGAAACCATAGCTCTGAAAATAAAAAAAATAGAATTATCTTCTTTTGTAAGAAAGATTTAAACATTAGAAACTTTATTTCCACTTCATTAAATTAATTCTTTATTATTACTACAAATAGAATTAAAAAATAACCTACATGTTCAAAGTTTTATAAGTTTTCTATTACCGGCCAATACAAAACTATTATAAGTAAAGTGTTCTGAGCAAATTGTTCTGTTTGGTTTGAAGGGTAATGGATTTGGAGCTAATCTTCCTAAAATCCTCATCCAAGTCTCGAATTGTTCAAAAGGAATTCTAAGATAATACAGAAGATATTGTTAATACTTTTTGAAAACTTTTGAGTACCTATGTCTTAACTATGCGCAGTGTGAAAATAAATCTACTTAATTAATGTATAGATCAAGTGAATAATATCTCGAATTATCCTATATTAGTCGCACATGTATTATAAAAAAATCGCGTGATTACTCTTTTTGCTAACCTTATCTTTATAAAAGGTTTAATAAACCTACAATTAACATAGTATACCTACTTACCTATGGAAAGAAACTTCTGGATTAAATACATCTGTTCGATTACTACAACATAGTATGAAGCACTTTATAGTGTTCCTAGAACATTTACACTTATTAATTTCGACTGAAACACTTTTAATTAATAAAATCACTTACAAATTGTCTCTGTTTAATACGCAACTAAAATAAAAAACGTTCCAATAATATTAATTAAAATACCTCGTTATTATTAAAAAAAATATATTAAAACTTAGGTATACGCTCGTAAAAATCGTGACGTAGAATGACGTAAAACTCTTAAAATTGATATAGTGGCGCCAAATTGTCATGCGCACCGACCAATTTTTTCACCCATGTCGGCTTAGAAATTAGGATTTATGTCATATAGCTATCCACTTTAATATTAAGGTCGGTGCAATCGATAAGAGTAGGTATTATTGTTATTCAGAAATGCATATTAAATATAATATGTTGATGGTGGGTGGGGCTTTCCTCATCTGTAACTTAAATGACACCATCAATCATCTTTAGGTGGTCCCCGAGCGCCACGGCAAATAATTATAGTACCCATCCCTACTCCGTACAAGTTCTGATTCTGGTGTTAAAAATTGACTCGTAAGGGAGCGATTAGGTAGGGTATTATATTATTATTATGATTTTTTTTTAATTGTAACACTTATGAACATATTATGGAATTTATAAACCTATTAAACTTATAACAAACTTCTTATTAATGGGATCAATGGCTTTTTGGATATAATATAATAATATACAAAAATCACACAGTTAATGTGATGTCCGTATATGTGTGGAGTGACGATATCGATTTTCAGTTAGACAGAGAAGGGCATAAGGTCTTTATTCCTTCGGTTTCGCAATCTGATGTGGGCAACATTAGTCTTGGCTTGCCGTGGCTCGTTGCTCGCGCCTTATGGCGTCCTAGATCGGCCGCCGAATAATCGCCTAAATGCCTACGTAATGAAACATTTGAAGCATTTCTGGCGGCCGCTTTGATGGCTTTCGGGAAAATTGGAAAATTACGTTATGCGAAAAATTCACGGATAGAGGGTTGGTTTTTCTTTTACAAGATGTATGATGTGTTTTTGATATGATTATAATTACTAAATTCCGAAAATGTACAGGAAAATATAGAACAATCTACATCTACAAATAGTGTAAAACACTATTAGTTACTTGTTTACAATTTGTAGTATGTCTTTTATATTTTTACTATTTTTTTACTTTTGTCAACCAATGGAATTACCTCTAATTGAAAATCTGAAGAAAACAGATATGCATTTTTTTGTGTGGGGGAAAAATTTGACCAATTTAAAATAAAATAGAACTAAAAGATAAAAATCTGAAATTTGTTTCGCCTCAAAGTCCAATCAATCGTACCAGAAGTTAAGTCTAGCTCTTCTTTGTATTGGGGAGGAGGGATAAGTAGGGGGAGGAAAAGTCCCGCTATTAATTTTTTCTGTCCTTTAGGCATGGCAGAGGAAGAGGGGGGAAGTTGTGGGAGAAGTAATTTTTTTTTCGTTTTTCATTTATCGTGATCCTCTATCCGTCCATGTAATACTGTTCATGTCGTTTCGAAAATATTGGGTGTTCATGTTCGCTATAACCAATTTCATTAGTTAATCATAGAAATAGGTTCACAAACAGATGAGAAAATGGTTCTTAAGTATTTTGTTTTTGCCTATTTATATATAGATTCAAATTTGACTGTGCAAATAAATAACAAATTGCCAAAACGCCTTCAAACTTGAAAATAGACAATACATTTTACATTAATGTTTATACTCAATTGAAAATAATATTTCTAGTCGTAGAACAAATAAATAATGATCTAGTCAGAAACTGAATTTCCTACATGATGAGGACACTCTATATAAAGTCGTTTCATGTATATTTGATGGATTACCGAGGTTCGGTAACTAAACCAACAAAAAACTTCGTTAGCTGATGACAATATCCCATTATTGGTGTTTTTTTTTGTCTTTCACCTGAATGAACTGTCTCGCATCGGCAGCCAATATCTCTGTCTCCGTTTCCCGGGTATAGACGCACAAATATTGATGTTGAAGTGTTGATTTTCGTTCTATTGTTTTTAGTTTTAGAATAACAGGAAGCGAGAGAAGTTCAGACTTCCGATATTTGAAGAGGGTTATGGATAGAATATCGATTGTGTTCTTTTCTTTATTTATAAAAACGGTAGATATGGTATGACACTAATATTATAGTGCCATTAATTTATCTTTTACTTTATTATGAATTTTCAAAAAGCACCAAAGAAATTTCGAAAATATTCAAACAAACCGCACACACTCCATTGTAAATATCATTCTGTAAATACGCAAACATTTCTAAACTGAACTCAAAATTCAAATTTGCTGGATTAGTCGAATTCTATTCATCAAAATCTGCCCCTTGGTCTTAAATTGTGTACTTCCGGTCCATGGAAAGGTGTTTTCAATTAAGGGCGGTTGAAAGGGGCGGGGACCGCCCTTTTTGTTTGCTGTAGTTCCCTGATGAGAGTCAAAGGACGCCCTTAAGTGCGGTTGTCGGTAAATGTTTTCCTAAAACAAGCTCCGGCTCCGTACAAATTTATAGGAAAACGGGCAAGAACGGGTTGTGTTAATAGGGAAAGTTGCCGATGATGATGGGAAGGAAACTGTTGCTTTTTTTTGTTGTTAAGGAGTTCGATTTTCAGATTTGAACATATTAACTAGTTGATAATGTAGCTTGAATTAAATCGTTAAAATATTTTAACGAATTTATATTAAATTTGTTTAAAGTAATAAAATAGATATTGAAAACAATATAAATGAAGATTATAAAGTTCGAAAGCGTTTTCTAAAAAAATCAAAGAGGTATTACACAAAATGTTCTACTTTGTTCATTTCAATCTCATTCATGAATAATTTATTTACTCTTCGTTTATTTATATTGTTCTTTCAGATAAAATTTGGCACACAGACTTAGACTTTATCGTGACGCATCGCGACAGGGTCGTACTGAACTTCAAAACTTCGAATACGACCATCGTACACCCGACGCCGGCTTTTCAAAAAGGTCCACCTCTTCCAGCGCCCATGGTGACCGCTCGACCGACAGCTATGCCCTTCGTCAGCGGCCCCGTAGTAGCGCACACCGTTATCAAGACTTTGAAGGACATTATTGGACACGAAAATCACACGTTATCTGAAAACAAAGAGATTGGTGAGTATATACCAAAGAATACTAAGAATTTTACTAAGTAACTACCCTTAAACAACATGCAGATTCGCTACAGCGTCAACAGCAAGGTCAAGGTGGAGTACAAACTAAAAACATTCAACAATACTATTAAGGGTCAATCTTTTCACCTCTAAGTAAAGTTACATGTAGATTTAGTTGACATATTAACAAACAATAGTCCTACAGTTTAATCAGCAAGTAGTTACTTTCAACTTTACTCAGAGGTGAAAAGACCGGCTCTTAAGAAAAAATTATACCATCTTTTATCTCCTCTTTGATACAATGTTTTTTATTCACAGGCATTGCAAGTAAAAAATAACAATAATCAATAGAATGCAAATTTTGAGCGTCTCTCCAACATCCTCCAATAATAGTGACATCCTGATAACGCAGAAATTTCAATGCCTTACCTCTAAACACACACATCAGCGTCTAGTGCTCAAAATCGGTATTTTATTATTTTGAGTTCTATCACTCACACAAACAAATATCTCGTTAACGCTGGCACTAAAGCTTGGTAATCAATCTGTTGACTCTGAATGGTACATTGTTTGCGGAAAATATTTTTTTATTACTGAAGGTTTTATTATTGACCTATAACTTCCCGTATCAATTGGAAGTTTTAGCTTTGGTTCACGTATTTCTATATAAGGCAATGAATTGTTTGAAATATTACGCAATTTCACTATCTTTTTGTTTTCAATATCTGAAAATTTTGTTCAAAGTCACCTTTTTTTTAATTGATTCATTTTCAAATTTAATTTGATTAGGATTTTCAAAATTACCATGATTATAATCCCCATTGTTGGTATTTAAATTGGTATCATTGCAAAAATTAGAATGTAATTCTTCAAAAGTAAAATTTGGTCTTGAATTATAATTTTGGAAATTTCTATTATCATAAAATTGTTTTTTTGATTGGAAAGAAGAGTTTCTTGATGTTGTTGACATTGGTTTAGACAATTGGCTTTCTGGAATTTGATTTAGCTTGAAAACATTTTTGGGTCTTAATGGTCCAAAACATTGTTGATTAGTAAAATATTTTTTATTTAATTGTGGCATTGGTTGTATATTTATAGGCTGACAAGGAAAATTATCAAAATTAGCTTTGTATTGATTATTTACTGGATTTTTAATAAAATATCTTTAATAATAATTTTGATTTCTGTATTGGGAATTTTCAAAATTATTTCTGGGATAATTATTTGAAAAATGATTATTTTGATAAAAATTTGCTTTGTAAAAATCATAATTTAGATTCATATTATTAGCATGTCGATTCATATAGGAATTATTATTTTTGAAAATTTTGAAAATTTTGAAAATGTCCAGTTTATTATAAAAATTTAAATTATGTTTTGACAGGTTTCTTTCATATTAATTATTATTATTATTATACAAGGTATCAAAATTTTAAAATTCGGAAACATAAGCAACAGCTTCTTCTAGCGACTCTGGCTTTTTCAGATGCATATTGTTTTTCAGTGTTCCCGTACATCCTGCAACGAATGTATTTAGAGCCGTTTTAGCATGATGATTACTTTGAATTTGTTTTATCCATTGGGGTTAAATTAGGATCATTACTTATTCGCTGAATAACACTACTTCTTAACAACTGTAATCTACTCGCAAAATTTATTAAATGTTCACCTTTTAGGGGTTTACTACGTGTCAATTCCTACACTAAACAATCTAAATCCCTTCGATCGGAGAAACATTGTAACAAAGCATTCTTTAAACCTATCCAAATATTAATTTCAATTCTGTTTCCTACCATTATCTCAGCTTTTGCTACTAATTTTTCGTAGATACATTCCATTATATGTGCATCCAATTCTGGGTCATTATATGTTCTATAAGTATCAATTAAACTTTCGCATCTATTTATAAATTTATTTAGTGAATTACTATCACCATCAAAAGTTATCTATTTTGGACTTAAAAAGATCCCAATTCACTTGTCTACGTTGCCTGGTGGAGGTGTCATGATTAAATTACTTTCTACACTATCTGATTTATTATCTTTTAACGATATGTTTGTAAATTGCTTAAAGAAAGTAACAATTTCTGATTCACTCATAAAATATAATCAAAATAAAATATAAAATAGTTTTAAAATTATATAATAGCACAATCTTTTTAATACCACTAAATTATAGGAAAGGAAAATTAAAGGATATTTGCTTTCTAATTGTCGTTTTGGATGTCCCAACATGGGATGGTGTCCAATCAACGATTCTTCTACGGGCTAACTAGACTATCGCCACAAAAGTTAATATTCTGCAACAGCGAACTCGATTAAACTTTTTCACGACTTGCGTGTATTCTACTGACTGCGCCAGTTATAAATTCCAAAACGGAACTTTTATTTTTAAAAATTTTATTAAGTGAAAATACAATTAAATGGATATCTAAGATAACTCTGGACTAAAGCCTACACTAAAGCTACCTCAAATAACAACAATATGGTTTTACTCCTATTTATACAGTAAAAATGATTATTAAGCAAATATAATCTAATTATATTAATGTTCACAATATACAGGGTGTCCTTTAAAATGTGTCCCAAAATTCTCAGGCAGATTCCTTAACCAAAAAATGGAAAAAAAGTTCCTATAGACCTATGTCCTAAAGTGCCCCCTAAGCGAGCAACAGCCTCTCGAAATCATTTTTTTTATTTTGATTTTTTGAATTTTCTTAAAAATGGAAACAAATAAAAGAACCAAATTTTGGCTGTTAAATATGATCAATAATAGTGACCTTTTGACACCTTCAAAAAGAAATTATTTCGTCAGGGGTGTACTTGGGAATTTTTTGAAAATTTTGATTATTCATAACTTTTTTGTGTTTTTGGTAATGACTTATCCATATTTTTTTTTACATTCTACATTGAAAACTACGTCAAAAAGGAATACTTGTTTGATCTCGATTGGAGCAGCCGTTTCCGAGAAAACATCATCCAAAGATATTCGTCCACTTTAGCTTAATTTTCAATTTTCCTAAATTACCTCGGTGAATCTCGTAAATAAAAATAACTTTTTTAGCTCTCTCTAAATAATTGTAGTTCAAATGTCGTGGTGGGACTATTTTTATTTAATAATAAGAAACGGTTTAAAAAAATATTTATTCTAAAAAAACAAATCAAAAAAAATTAAAGCAGATGCTCAATGTGGCGACCATTGGTTTCCACACACAAGCGCAACCGTCGCATCATAGACTGTCTTACACGAAAAAATACTTCAGGATTATTCCTAAGAACTTCGCAATGATGAAAAATTCGTTCTTACAATTCTTCAACTGTTTCAACAGGACTGGAATAAACCAATGATTTTAAATAACCCCAAACAAAAAAATCCATTGGATTTAGATCTGGTGAACGAGGTGGCCAGTTAACAGGACAACCTCTGCCAATTACTCTACCCTCAAATCTTTCGTTAAGGTGCTGTCTAGCTTCAAGGCTCTAATGTGGTGGAGCTCCATCATGCATAAACCACATGTTATGTCTGATTTGAATCGGAATATTATCAAGAAGCTCATGTAAGTTATTTTCCAAAAAAAGCCTGTATGCTGCTCCATTTAACCTATTCGGCAAAACAAATGGTCCAATAAGGTAATTATCAATAACTCCAGCCCAGACGTTTATTGAAAATTTATCCTGGTGGTGACGTTCAACAACCGCGTGAGGGTTATCTTCAGCCCATTCATGCATATTTCGAAAATTTATTATACCATCTCTAGTGAAACCAGCTTCATCGGTAAATAGCACTTTATTAAGAAACATTGCATCTTGATTACATCTTCCAAGAAACCATTCAGAAAAGATAACTCGCGGCTCATAATCAGTAGCTTTAAGTGCCTGAACTTTTTGAATGTGGTAAGGGTACAATTGTTGTTCACGCAAAACTTTCCATACCGTGTTACGTCCGACTCCCACTTTTGAAATTAAATGAGAGAATCTGTGTAGTGAATAGTTAAGAAAGAGAATCCATTGATTTGGGAAATCAGATTTTTTCTGCATAACGCAACTCTTTTCGATACGAAAAGTCGTGAAATGTAAGAGAAGCAATAACAAGTAAAAAAACTAGTTTTATACGATAAGGTACGGGGTAGCTAAAATAATAAATAAGTAATTACTTACCATTTGCTATTTTTCTGGTACTTGTCGATGGGGTTTCAGCTACCCTATCCAAAATTGCTTCTTCCAAAGCAGGAGTTCTCACATAATTTTGTCTTCCACTGTTACTAGAGTTTTTCTTAAATGTACCAGTTTCCCGAAGTCTATTGTCAATTCTAGAAAACGTCTTAGCGCATGGAAGATGCCTATTTGGAAAGCGCTCCTGATAAAGTCTGCGAGCTTCATTGGCATTTCCAGAAGCGAGTCCAAAACATAAGTGCATGTCCGTCATTTCGCCGAATGTGTAATCATTATTGTAGTTATTGTGAGCCATTTTAAACAAAATAATAACAATACAACGAATCGCACCAGAACACTTTTAGAAATAATGTTTAACTGAAGAAACATTTTTATCAGTGAGCGAAAAAAATTATCCATGAAACACAAAAACGCCAAAAAAATACATATTTTTACTTTTTTATTCTAAACAGCTAAATACAAACCTTATGGTCTTCATAATAAATAAATGGGAACTAAATTTTTAAATTTTATTTAGAGAGCTAAAAATAGTATACAGGGTGATTGATTAGTGTGAGGAAGCTCTGTAGATCTGTTATAATAAAAGCAGGCAGCTTTAAGCTTCACATTTTAAAATTAGTTACGATGTGACAGGGTGTTTCATAAGGCCGTGCCAAATCAAAGTTATGTTTTTTAAATGGAACACCCTGTATATTTTTATATTTTTAGAATCTGCTCGATAATCTGATTTCAATGATATATCACACTTGTTATCTAATATGAATAGTAAAGGATCTACAGCTACTCAAAAATCACATTTTTTCAAATTCAGGTGGCTGTTGTAGCCAAACAGTTGGAAATCGAGGAAAACGGCTTACAGTCCCTATCCTAACTTTTTAAGGTCTATTCAGTGACATAAAATACATATTATTTGATACAGGGTGATCAAAAATCCAAAATCACATCCGATTTTTGATCACCCTGTATCAACTAATATTTTTTGCCACTGAATAGACCTTCAAAAGTAAGGATAGGGACATGTAAGCCGTGTTCCTCGATTTCCAACTTTTTGGCTACAACAGCCAAAATTGAAAATTAACCTAAACTGCACGAATATCTTTGGATGATGTTTTCTCGGAAACGGCTGCTCCAATCGAGATCAAACAAGTATTCCTTTTTGACGTAGTTTTCAATGTAGAATGTAAAAAAAAATATGGATAAGTCATTACCAAAAACACAAAAAAGTTATGAATAATCAAAATTTTCAAAAAATTCCCAAGTACACCCCTGACGAAATAATTTCTTTTTGAAGGTGTCAAAAGGTCACTATTATTGATCATATTTAACAGCCAAAATTTGGTTCTTTTATTTGTTTCCATTTTTAAAAAAATTCAAAAAATCAAAATAAAAAAAATGATTTCGAGAGGCTGTTGCTCGCTTAGGAAGCACTTTAGGACATAGGTCTATAGGAACTTTTTTTCCATTTTTTGGTTAAGGAATCTGCCTGAGAATTTTGGGACACATTTTAAAGAACACCCTGTATAACTCTCCAGATATTTTTATGAAATTTTTTATACACCTTTTAATCATTAAGGAGCATTTTTTGACGTACAAGATTTTGTAAATTTGTACCAATGCGTCCGTACGGGGTTTGAACTGAATATTTTTTAATAAAAAAATACATAAAACTATTTTTAACTTTCTTAGCGTTCTGCAACCAATTCCAGCTTTCTACATGACCCAACATTCGCTTCTGTTTTAATAGTCTTTACATTTGGAGACAGTGAACAAAAGTGGCCTCTTACTTGAAAGCACATCTATTAAATGTGCCTTTTAACATAACATTCAACTATCTAACAAAAAACTACTACAATAACAAACTTGTAAACGACAAAATTGAAGAAAATTCACCTCCCACAAGTTTACAGTGTATATTTTTTGTCGCAAAAAATATCTTGAACAATATTGTTAGTTACGAAGTATTAAATTCTGACAAGCTTCGTCGCGCCGTGCAGCCAGGCAGCAGCTCGGTTGTTTTAAGACTTTATTAAAATTTAATAAAGTTCGAAACATTGCGGACAGAATATTAAGCTCGGTACCCTTTGAACGGATTCGGAAAAATGCAAAATATCAGCTACTGTCTCGTAATTACAGCGCTTTGCGCTTCTCCGGCGTTCATTTTTTAATTAAAATTGTGCAGGCTAAAAAAGAAATCTATTGTAACAGCGGCTTTACATTTAACGTTTTAAATTCATTGAAGTCTTTTTTAAATAATAAGTAATGCTTTTTTTAATGAAAAATTTCCTACTGCGTCGTTATCTCTACGTAATTTCATCGACACAATGACAGATGACAGCATTCTTTACGTATTCCATTACCAATGATTACCCAGCTAGCACAAAAACATCCCATCTACGTTAATAAGCTGCAATTTTAGGCTCTTTAAGCTCACATGCAATGTACTTTTAATGTAACCCTAATATCCCTGCAACCACCGAATGTCCGCAACGGCAAGACTTTTATAGCACATCTCACAGAAGTTAAAAAGTGAAGTTCGGAAAACATCACACTAGCACTTTTACGGTACTTACCCTGAAAGTTGCTCTGAAACTTTCTATAGATGTTATAATGTGAATTAGTTCTACTGCATTATACAGTGTGTCCACGGACGGACTTAACTATACTTGTGAAAATATTTATTTTAAATTAAAAAAGTAATTCTTCATAATTTACTTGTTAAATAAATTCGATTCACATTAAGAAATTATGAAAAATAACTTTTTTTAATTTAAAATAAATAAAGTATAATTAAGTCCATCCATGGACACACTATATTGTTCTTTGTGTAATGTAATACGGAGAGGCTGAAATTGAGGTATAGTAAAAACTCAATCGAGACATGGAAATTTCAAATAAAACAAAATATTTATATAAATTTATTATTAAAATGTTCTTGAAATCAAGTAGTAATATCACAAAAGTAGAGGTAGGTATATCACAAGTAGAAGCCACCAATAAAGCACTGAACGATTGGACAAAATTTGCTTAATAGTAATAATAAGGTATCAATATTGCAAAGGTTCACTAGAAGCTAAACAGTGAACGATTGTACAAAAGTATATTTATATAAGGTACGTTTTAAGATGGCAATTGTATGATGCAAAAAAACCTAGATCTGTGAATAATAGATGATTGCAACAATGACTTAGGTATATATCATGAGATAGCTGAGGTTCCAGATTGCTTACCTGTACTCACAGAGATATATCATCTTTTTAAAATCAAACCTTTTAACTTTTTTTTTTGTATAGATATTTATATATTTTTATTTTGTTAGTTTATTATTTATACAAAGGTGAACAAAAATTATTTTATTCTAACTACATATTGAATAAAAAAGAGATTGACCTACTTGTTTAACTATTATTGAAGGAAATTATATAGAAAGTAAAAAAATATACTCAAGTTTAAATCGTTGCACTTATTTTTAGGTAATTTTGTCTTACTTTGTTGTTTTAAATATAACCTCTAATTTTTTTTTAGAATTTCACAAATTTTATGCATAATTATGGATTTCCAAGTTAGTATGAAGATTTTATAAAAAAAACAACTCATGTTTTTTAGCAAGATATTCTGATGTATGCTCGAGGGCATCTTCTGTGATTTTTCTCAAATTTTCATCTAGTTTGGCACTTGTTTGAATCTGATGTTGTTTTTTTTTAATATAGACATACCATGTAGATTCACTTTTTATAAAACTTCAGATGTCATATAGCTATTCTTCTTTAGACAAGTCTGTAGTATTTATTTTGCTTCTAAAATTCTTAGAATGTTTTCAGGTACAAAGGAAATCTAAAATACAATATTTTTAAAATGTATTTTTAGTTCGATTAAGTATATTATTACCCAGAAGTTTACTACATTCTTAGTAAAGTGGAATCACATATTGTAGATTTTGTTTCTTGTAAAAGAAGGGCCCCTAAATCTGTGATAAGTTCAACCTCTCCATGCTCCCCTAAAATCACATACCAATAGTGTTATTTTATTTTAGGCCTTTATTTATCATTTACTGTAATTATCTTATGAATAATTATGTATATAATAACTTAGTGGGTCTTTTGTTGAACTGAAATATTACCTAAAACACACATGTTAGCAACATGCATAGGAATCTCAATTTATATAGCTATGATTCACTTGCAGCCCCTTGCTGAGGCTTTGGCACCTCCAGAAGCAATCATCAGTTATTACCGCATCCTGAACGATCACCAGTTTGATTGCAGTAAGATTTATAACTTCTCAGCCACAAGTATTTCTCCAAATTTAGAAGTTGTGGCTCGTTTTGATAAATTCCTAAGATAAACTTGAAAAATTAAACATGTAAACTCACCTGTGCACCTTCTAGTACTAAAAGGGGGACCATAAGATAAATTGTATCGTATCGTTAATACCATCAACACATTAACAGCTTTAATAACCATTTGTAGGGGATTATAAACCACAGGGTAAATTGTGCATAAGCTAAAAGAGATATATCAAATCACAGTTAGATATACTTTTATTAATACCTTCACTCTCCGAATCATTAAATTTTAAGAGCCAGCTAGGGAAAAAGTAATTACTGCCACCACTTACATCCTTAAATAGGCCAGTAACGTGGCAACTTAGTTTTGTATATCTCTTTCATAAGGTATTTCAAGTATTTAGAGGTCCTCATTTTATAATTTCATAAACCAAGTCCTTCTATCTAGCTTCTAACAAAGTTATCAGATATTTCCGGACATTTTTATAATTCTATAAACCAGCTCCAGCTCATTCTGTCGAAAACTACAAAAATATGATCCAAATATTCCCGGACATTTTGATAAAACAGGCATTGTAATCTAAAACGAAGAAAATGGTTCAGAAAATAGTTTTCTATTTTATAGAGGATCCTTACCACTTCTACTCAAATGTTTTTAATAATAATTATAAAAGAAATTCTGCAAATTAAAAAAAAACAAACATGACATATGACAAGAAACATTGGCAAGTGACAATTGACATAAACAGTTCTTGTTCTTTTTAGCAAATTACTTTATTACGTTGTGTTAACATAACAGGTAGGTTAAATAGGTAAATAACAAATAGAAGTTTTGCGAGGTTTTGATTTCCCTCAACAACTTCTCATGAACGTTGCATTTACGTTGTATAGTAATGTTATTACGTTCCCTTAATGCAACATCGCCGAAAGTCTTGGCAACGTTATGTGCTAGCTGGGTATAGAATGAAGACAATGATGAGCCACTTCCATACAAAACAATGTTTTATGACGCCACGAAATACTTTAGTCACTGTCAATTGTCAAATGTCAATGTTATTTGTCAATATTGTTTGTGTCTTAGACCAAAGAAGTATAGAGATGATCTTTATCTTTATCGGTTGTAAGCAGGTAGGGTTAGGTTTGGCCCAGAACACTGCGGCCTCTTGGATCTATTGTATTCCCCTGCTTTCCCCGTATTCAGGTACTATCTTTGGAATAGTCCAGTGTATTCGGTTAGTTTTAACAGATTCCCTAACAAGTGTTCCTGGGGCGTTCTTTCCGGTTTCCCCTTAGCATGAGCTTACTGATTATGTTCCCTCTTATCTGTTGCCAGTAGTAGTTGATAGTAAATAATGTTTAATATCGCCATGATAATATGGTCAAGAATCGCATCCAAAAATTCTAATTAAAAGAAAACAAATTGATATATCTCTCGGTGTGTTAGTCTTCCGAGTTTTACAACGTTATAATAGACAAAACGATACGTCACCCCCTTGTGATATATAAGCGTCACTTAATAGCCAATAGAAAATATTCCACAAGTCAATAATGCCACCATGCGAAAAGATGATTGGTCAGTTAGTTAAAAAGAGAATTTGTTGCATTTTCCTCCGTTAACGATTAGAGCTTTTTCACGCCATTATTTTATGACCTCGAAAGTGTTTGACAACGTTGTTCCCTGCGAAAAAAATTAAATTTTCTGACAATCGAAACATATACCAACTTAAACACCAAACCAATTTTCTTTTAAACTCCTCGCGACTTCCTTAAACTCCCTTTCCGAACCTTTTAAACAGTCGATGTCGTCCTCGTCACTCCAGTCTTCAAAAGTCTTCTACGTCCTACTTTCGCGCAAAAGAGTTCCATTTAAGACGTCGACACAACTCCGTACGGCGACTCCCGTAACTCCCGCAACTTCAGCAACCCCTCGACTTAATTAGAATGTTCCATTAATTAATGTTTCTCGGCTCGCAACTCATACAACTCTCTAACGAGCTTCTGTTGAAGTTATACATTTAGCGATTGTGACTTTTTTAGGTTAGGTATGCGGTAATAACGTACTCGTAAGGATTTTCTCTTTTGAAAGGATTTAATTTGATAACCTCGTGCGGTAACTGAAACATTTCTGGAAGGATACTTATCCTAAAGTTGCCAAGGTCTTTGATAAAATGAAAACAATAGAAAATTTATTCTATAATTTAATGTTTCAAGTTTAGTTATTTAGTAATGTATGGATAATCCGAACAAAAAGTTGGTAGAACCCGTTCGGTTTATCAAAAGTTTCGGGTTATAGAATTCAAAATAAATGATACATTTCTTAACCGTACAAATACATTTTTACCACAAAAAGTTTACGTATTGAATAGCTATAAAAACTTTTATTTATGTTAAACAGAAATACATACATTTATACACACTATAATGTATACTATACGTATTTCAAAGTGAAAACAAACTTCTAAGAAAGAGGAACACCGTACAATACATTACACAATATGTACTATAGTACATAAGTATACGTAAGTACAGGTATATTGTAAATATGAAAAATACAGTAAACGTTTAAATAACAACAATAATTAATTAAGATTTTTGGAGAGTCCAATTGGCTAAACACTTCAATGCTCTTAATTGTTTCTTTGAACAAAATTGTCAAGAGTACTTTGAATAGATTTCTTGATGCTGTCGAATTCTTCTTATTAGAATCACTTTATGCAGTGGCAATGCATTTTCTGCCGCCCATTGTAGACATGAATTAAATGACATGACCACCTCTTTACAGGATATTTTATGAATAGGGTCGTCTTCGTCATCGGAGTTCTGATTTTGTTCTGTGACGTTAGCTATGATTTTATCATCTTCTAAGATTTCTATACCCAGAATTTCCTCGTCATCACCTCTTGCCCATTTTTCAACTTCTATTTTATCCATCGGATTATCAACACGATTCACTTTGTTCACTAACTCCACTAGATCAGGTCCTTCATCAAGCCCTTCTTCTCTAAAGTCACTCAAAGTTATCAGATCATCTGTATCCCAGTTAGTCATGTTACTGTCCGAAAGAAGTTGACACCATGACTTTTTCACCAATTTTTCAGGCACTTACTTCCAAGATTCGGCTAGCGCAAACACAACATCTTTCAGCGACACATTTTTTAAACATCGTGCAATGTTTTCATCCTCTTTCAAAAGCACCTCTTGCAGCAATCTTTTCCGATGTGTAACTTTTACATTTTGGATCACGTGCTGGTCCATCGGCTGAATCAGGGCGGTACAATTAGGTGGTAGAAACATTACTTGAATACTACCATCATGGCTGGCTAATTCTTGGTCTGGTCTGTGAGCTAAAGCATTATCCAATACCAAAAGAGCTTTTTCTTCAAGATTGCTGTTTCAAAGATGCTTTTTTACGCTTGGTACGAATTCATTGTGAAACCATTCTTTGAAGATATCTTGATTTACCCACGCCCTTTAGTTTCGGTAATCCACAGGTAGCTGAATGTTTTTAAATGGTCTTGGATGTTTTGATTTGCCGATCACAAGCAACAGCAATTTGCGCAGAGCATAGATGTTATTCGATCTTTACTGATTTTGCGACCCGGTGCACCCTTTTCGCCTGCGTGTACTAATGTCTTTTCTGGAAGGCAGCACCAGTACAAACCAGATTAATCCGCGTTGTATATTTGCTCTGTAGAAAGATCGAATTGTTCAATTTGTCGTTTCAGTTCAATCCGATAAGGTTCCACGGCATTTTCGTCACTCGACAGCTTCTCCCCTGTAACTTTCAACGAGCGGATTCCAAATATGTGCTTGAAGCCCTGGAACCATCCTCTACTACCTTCAAACTTGACCTCTTCGCCATAATTCATTTCTGTGAATAATTAGCGAGCCTTCTTGAGTACGATTGCTTCTGAAATCGGTGCATGTTGCGCTCTCTGTTGTAAAAACCATGTATATACTGCATCTTCAACATCAGAAAATTCTTTGTTACAGGCCCTTTTTCAGTTCGCGACACATAACCAAGAATTACGTTCTTCTTTTTCTTGATGTCAGATATTATTGACTTACCAACATTAAAGCGTGCTGCCAAGGACGTGAATGAACATCCAGACTCCGCTGGCGTAAAATTTCAGTCTTTTTTTCGAGGGTTAATGTGACTATAATAATCGGAGATTTAAAAGAAATAACTTTTAAGAAAAAAGGGACACCTAGTATAGTTAAAATTCGTTTCATCAGATACATTTCAAAACAATTTTTATGTAAGGTAATAAGACGTGGATTTCACAACAGGCACGTGTAAAAAATCGAAATAAGGAAAATGCTTAAATCAGGATTTTAATGAAACACAATGTATTTCTCAATGTTATAACAGATGTTGGTATCATATTTGTTTATATAGAGACGCGATTATAACTTACAACCTATATACAAGGCATCTTGCTGACACGGAAAAAACTAGGGAACCATAGGCGTACCAAAAAAATGTCCCAACGAAAAAAAAGTATAACGAAGGCAGTCGGGGTTAGCTCATCGCGGGGGAACGACTTAAAACAGGTCTCACTGGGTCATCTAATTATTTTAGTTTTTTTTTAATTTTTTTAAGAAAATTCGCGGCGCGAACGGTGTTGTGTAGTTTTGCGCCGGTTAATTAGTAGTGTTCACCGACCAGGCGAATCCGGGAACGATCACCTAATACAGGTGTGATTAACAGTCAACTCTCAATATAATAGGGGTAAGTCCAATGAGACAATAATTAATTGATCTTTTAAGTTATATGGTATCAACTTGTAGCTTGATATATTTAGTTAAGCTATTATAGTGCTCTCTCCTTTTATAATTTATAAGTAACAAAAGAAAAAACGGGAATTCACTGGATTTACGACCTGCTCTAAACCGAATTAAGTAGCCTCTAAATTTTGTGACAGTGGCAAAACTATTTCATATTGTATGTGTTTTTTTTTATTTGTATCAATTCTTTAACTCTTAATTAGACTGTCATACATTCAATTTTTATGAAGGATAAACAAATTGCTATTTAGACAATGTTAGTAACCTAAAACTTAGTGCCATTGTCATAAACTTAATTTTAAATTTTACTAGGAATTTTATCTTAATTTTTTCTTGTTCTGTTTGTTGATTTTTATTATATTTTGGAATGTCAAAACTCACTAAACCTTTTTTTTATCGTTATATTTAATTAACCCCTCCCACACACCCCAGTGAAAGTTATGATACGAAAGCTTAAATATTATCTGAGGATTAAGAATATCAACTAGAAAAAAAAGGTTCACGCATATTTAGCCGTGACGAATCACGCCTTAGTAGGATATTTAATTTTTGGTAGAAAACCATAGTGCATTGAACCGCTCAACAGACTTGATAGACATCTAAGTTAGACCTATAAGTAAGTACCCTTTCAGATTATGTAATTTCTCTTTGAAACCAATACAGGGTAAAAGTCTAGTTTCAATAAGTCAGTCTACAAGTAATAATTTTAAGAAAAATAATAAATACCCACAGTTTTATTGTAGAAAGTATATATACAAAACCAGCGGGTATTAAAGTGGTGACAGCGGTGCTTACGTTTAGAAGCCATGGTTTACATAATACATAGGTATGTATGCACACATACACACAGTCTAAAACTCACAAAACAACCAAACTGTGTGGCGATAAAACTCACAAAACAACTAAACAGCTTGGCGAAGTAAGACAAACTAACTCACAGAGACTTGTAGTAGAAAAATGTTGCATCATATTCGCGCGCGTATATGCATAGTTCGGATTGCAGAATTCAAGGTGTTTAGATTATGGATATAATTTTTTCTACGAACTCTTACAAAAAGACATCTTTCGCCACAGGATACTTTCAGCGAAAACTTGATTTCCGTCACTAGTGAGAAAAAATCCCATGACGTTTACTTTCGTCTCTAGTGACGAAAGTAAGTTGTTACATATTTTCATATATCAGTCGCCTCGTATAATATTTTGGCAGCTTATAATTATTAATAATGAAATAAAAAGATGCTCATTAAATTCTATATGCGTTTTTACCTAAACTTTAATGAATTAAAGATAAAATAAAAATAGTCTACATCTAGTTTCCTGGTTTTCATTTGTTTATTTGAAGTTTTATCACTTTTGAGAACTGTCTGTTTCAGTTCGTCCTAAATTTAACATATTTTCATGATGTCTGAGTCAGAAAGCGATTGTACTCCCCCAGAAATTATTTTTAAAGCTGAAGAAACCTTCAGATTTATTACCGGCCAAATCAAAAAAGAGATATGAAGAAATTTATATCAAATTTTTGGACTGGAGAGAAAAAAATAAAGTGAAATCATTTTCGGAAACTGTACTACTAGCATACTTTGGAGAAATATGTTCAAATTTTAAACCGTCGACGTTATGGTCCATTTATTCGATGCTAAGAACTACACTCTCTGTTAAAAATGATGTCGATATTAGTAAATATCCAAAGTTACGTTCGCTTTTGAAAAGAAAATCTGATGGTTTTAAAAGCCAAAAATCCAAAATTTTTTCGCCTGAAGACATAAAGACTTTCCTAAAGAATGCACCTGACTATAATTATTTAATAACAAAGGTAACGGAATTATTATTTTTATTTTAACAAATACTTAATACATAACTACTAATATTTGTAGGTAGCATTAGTTTTTGGATTATCTGGCGCTTGTCGTTGCCACGAACTAAAAGATTTAACAATAAGCAATGTAAAGGATACTGGAAGTATTCTGTTAGTTAAAATCCGTAATACAAAAACAAAAGTTCCGCGTTCTTTTCATATTTCTGGACCCTTTTATGATATTTCTAAAAAGTACATGAGCCTACGTCCCGCAAACATGGATCAAATTAATTCAAGATTCTTTATTAACTATCAGAATGGAAAGTGTAGCAGACAGGTTGTTGGAATTAATAAAATCAGTAAATTTCCTACCGAAATTGCTCAGTTTTTAACGCTTCCGAATACTCAAGATTACACTGGGCACTGTTTCCGCAGAACATCTGCAACGCTATTAGTGGATGCAGGAGGTGACTTGCTTCTGTTAAAAAAGCACGGTGGTTGGAAATCTAGTAGTGTTGCGGAAGGATATGTTGATGAATCCACGAACAGTAAAAACCAAATACAAACCAAAATTTTACAATCTGTACAAAATAAGGAAACTACTAGTTCATCCGATTATGGCGCATCATCATCTGAAATGACATTTAACAGTAGAACAAATATGTCGGCATCTACCTCAACAAATAAAAAGCTTGAGTGTGATACCCCCATAATTTTGAACAATTGTTCAAATATAACAATAAATCAATATTTAAATAATAAATAATATTTCTGAAATATTTAATTGTTGGTTAATTTTTTGTTATTCCTAACACAAAATAAAGCATTTGCTAACGTTTGTTATTTTTTTCATTTTAGTAGGTACCTACATGACATAATAGAGTTCGTAAAAAAAGTATAGTGTTTTACTTGTCGAAAATCATTTTTCGTCACAATATACTATTACGCAATTGGGGCGTTCGGATTATAGATTATTTCGGATTAAGGGGGATTCGGACTATCCATACATTACTGTATTAACATTTTACTTAGGACATATTTGGTGTCAGGATTTTATCATTACTCTGTGTACAATTCAATAAGAATCACCCTGGGTATGAGTGGCATAGTCTAACTATAAAAATTATATTTTTTTAAAAAATACCCTTCTATCAGACACTCCATATATTATTCTTGAACTTTATAAAATAACTAGCGGCAAGTCCGTATAAATCATTATGTACGATAAATAATGATTGCATACAACTTTAGTAACTTTAAACTTAAACAGTTAATTATCTCGTTTTGGCAAGTTAATTGCACTTTTGGTTTAAATTAGCTCAGAACCGTAATTTTACTGCGTTACAAGCAGTTTGTGCATATAAAACCGTTTAGATGAACTTTTAACTACAATTAACTATACTGTTTAGTGAAATTAACATGTATACGGTTTTGAATTTAGCAATTATCTAGTCAGTCAATAATTATTTTAGGCTTAAAACGGGGTATTAAAAATATTTTAAAATTTGTTCATTTTTGATTATTAAAATTATTTTATTTTTACTATACACGTCTCTGAATTAAATCCACACTGTTATTTAAAACGAAGAAGAATTTTTGGTTATTTCCACCTACATTTTTGCTTATCCTTTTAAGATTTGATGAAGTACAAACTTTGCTTTGAAAAATAACAAGTGAAAATAATTACAGAACATAATTATGGAAGCTGCTGATAATAAATTTAGAAATACCTTTTCAAAATATTTGATTTTCAGTATACAGGGTGTACCAATAAAAACTCCCAGGCCGGATATTTTGGTAAGTAATAGAGATATTTTAATTCTGTAAAAGCCAGTTCATAGAGCGCCAAGAGAGCTTCAGTTTTAGATATAAATTGATTTTAAATAGGTCAATATGTAGATGGCGCTGCGCTCAATATTTTTTTTTCGATGGGAGGATCTTTCTTATGTAGCGCATCTTGTAAAAAATGCATTTTTAATCAAATTTTGTTCTATGAACTAATTCGATAAATCTAGCCATTTTTGATATACAGAGTGGGTCACTCAAAACAGTTTCATCCTGTTTTTCGATATTAATCATTGGATTTTTAGAAAATGCTGAAACAGATCGATTTTTATTCCAAATTAAATACATTTTTACAATACAGACATCTGTCATGTGTCAACCCCCTCCCTTCCACTTCTCCAATCCCTTAATTTTAAATAAGGAATGTACCATGTACGGTACATCATTAAAAAGGTAGTTTTATGGGGAAGTCAGAAATATGACAGTTTATTGCGATACTTTTAAAATTAGCGCCCTCTATCGGGATAAAAAAATCTGTAACGTATTATATAGTGTGACACTTCATTTAAAAGCTAATTTAATTACTGATTCAACGCACCACATAATATTAATATAAATATTTCCATATTGCACTTGCAACAAAATAAAGTTAGCAATAAGGTTTAAAATAATGCATGACTAATTTTCAAACTATTGAAACTGCAATATGGACATTTATATTAATATTATGTTAATAATTAATGTTATGTGGTACACTGAATTAGTAATTAAATTTGCTTTCAAATAAGGTGTCACACTTTAAAATACGTAGTTTTTTATCCCGATAGAGGGCGGTACAATTAAAAGTATTTCAATGAACAGTCATATTTTTTAATTCCCCATAAAATTACCTTTCTAATGATGTACTACACATTGTAGTATCACACTCTATAATACGTAGTAATTTTTTATCCCGCTAGAGGGCGATAAAATTTAAGTAACACAATGTATAGAAATATTTATGGATTCCCCATTAAATTACCTTTTCAATGATGTGCCATACATGGTACATTACCTATTTAAAATTAAGGTCTGGAGAAGTACAAGGGTGGGGGTTGACACATGACAGATGTCTGCATTTTAAAAATGTTTTTAATTTGGAATAAAAATCGACCTGTTTTAGCATTTTCATAAAATCCAATGATTAATGCTGAAAAACAGGATGAAACTGTTTTAGGTGACCCACTCTGTATATCAAAAATGGCTCGATTTGTTGAATTAGTTCATAGAACAAAATCTGCTTAAAAATGTATTTTTTACAAGATGCGCTACACAAGAAAGATCCTCCCATCGAAAAGAAATTATTGAGCGCAGCGCCATCTACATATTGACTTATTTAAAATCAATTTATATCTCAAACTGAAGCTCTCTTAGTGCTCTGTGAACTGGCTTTTACAGAATTAAAATATCTCTATTACTTACCAAAATATCCGGCCTGGGAGTTTTTATTGGTACACCCTGTATACATGTTGTAAAAAATGTATAGATAAAAACTATCCTGTTATTTTGATGAGTATAATTATTTTTTGTGAATAATCCTCCAGACTAATAAGATTAACATTGTTTAATTATAGTCTGGGAACTTATACCAATTTCATACTTATTTCATTTCATCTACTTAAGTTGGAACCATATGGAAAATTTTTATTATTGATTTTAGGAAAAAAAAAAGTTATTCTTGATAAAAAGTCCTGCATGACCCAAAACTTAAAATACAGTCATCAGATATCAAATTTTTCAAGCCGTATACGAGGTTTATCAAAAAATATGAATTTTGCTCAAGAGTAAAGTACGAAAATTTTCATTAAGAAATTTGCTAAATTCTTCACAAACATCAACAAAAGGAAAGCGTATCATGTTTATAGTAGCTAACGTAATTTATAACGTTTTCAGATATTTACAATCAATGTGTAGAGTGTAGAGTTTATAAAAAAATAAGAAAATCTGTTTTTTCAGATAGATCGGTGTAATTGCATATTTGAATGTAATATTCAATTCTAATCAACTTTTCTTAATGAAAATTTTCGATTTTGTCAAAAATAAACGTACTTTACTCCTGAGCAAAATTCATATTTTTTGACAAACCTCGTATACGGCTTGAAAAATTTGATATGTGATGACTGTATTTTAGGTTTTGGGTCATGCAGGACTTTTTATCAAGAATAACTTTTTTTCCTAAAATCAATAATAAAAATGTTTTCCATATGGTTCCAACTTAAGTATATAAAATTATTGAAACTTCTAAACAAATAAAGCCAATATTTTGATATTAACTTAAGTATCGACACCCAATTAATAAACACCCTGTATCGATGGTACACATTCGTTTGGAGATGTGATTATACCTAGTTTCCAGTTGCTCTACTGATGAAATTATGTCATCCTTTTTTTATTTCAGAGACTGGATTTACAAGCTCTGTAAATATAGAATACATAAACTTGGCCTTAGCTTTGGTCATCTACTCGGTAAGGTATCCGGCTCTTTTTTGGGCCACAAACAAGTGTCTGGGACTGATATTTTCCTTCCAACTACTCATCAACGGTATCCACATACTGCTCAGCTTCGCCGGGATGTCTATCTTGTATAAAGTAAGTAATTTTTATGTTAAATATCGAGTAATACTTTAATATTTATTTCAGTATTACAATATAGACTTTTGTGAATTATAGAGCGATTATCCTGTATATTTATATTGCATTAAGATGTTTCTCGATTTCTTTGGAGTGTCGTTATGTTGACTTTCTCGGCAAGGTCCCTATTTGCACGGAACCTATCCAAACAACCACTTTTTTAACTTAATCCAGACTTGACAAAAAAAGAGGTAGTTAACTGTTAAGGGTTGGATGGCTGTAGAAACGTTTATTTAAGAAAACATTCTTACACTCTCCACAAAGTGGATATCTGTAGATTTATTAAAATACTTAGATATCAACTATAAAACGTTAAAAAATAATAATGATAATAATTATAATGTTGGAAGATAATCGCCAGTTGTCACAAAAAAAATTAAATAATTATTGTAAATTGAGGCTTAACCTAAATATATTATTTTGTATTGTTTTTTTTAAGGTACATGTCGTGGGAGTATGGAAAGCTTTACCTCTTCTAAAACACAACGCTAAGGTCTACAATTTCGGAAACCCGACGCCATTTTTACTCAATTCGCAAGTCACGTTTGCGCTGTACATCTTATCAACGTTACTAGTTTTGGCTTCCAGTATCGTACTATACTTCTACGGACACACCAGGTAAGACAGACTCACGAAATACTTATATAGGATGTTTTGGAGACCAGGTAGGATTTTTTTAATTGTTAAAGAAATAAGCTAAATATAACGAAAAATAAGTAATAAGGCAAATAAAAGCAATAATAAGTAATAAAAAGCAATAAAAACAATAAAAAAAACAATAAAAAACAATAAAAAAACAATAAAAAACACCAACAAAAAACAATAAAAAAATAATAAAAAACAATAAAAAAAACAATAAAAAAACAATAAAAAAAAAAAAAAAAAAAAAAAAAAAAAAACAATAAAAAAAACAATAAAAAAAAAAAAAAAAAAAAAAAAAAAAAAAAAAAAAAAACAATAAAAAAAACAATAAAAAAAAAAAAACAGGGGGGGTGGGTTGGCTCAGTGGTTAGAGTCATGACTTTGAGATCGGAAGGTCTCAGGTTCGAATCCCACCGTTGGCCGGGATTTTTTCATTTAATTTAATTATTTAAAATTAATTCTGATGCCTTGGTAGGATTCCCCACTCAACCATTCACTGTTGGGTTCTAATTAACAGTGCTGTTCCTAAAGTGGCGCTGGGAAACAGTAACAAAGCCTACACAGAACACGAGGCTAATGGCCATAGTAGTCGACGCCGATGACACCAAATTAAAAAAAAAAAAAAAAAAAAAAAAAAAAAAAAAAAAAAAAAAAAAAATAAAAAAAACAATAAAAAACAATAAAAAAACAATAAAAACAATAAAAACAATAAAAACAATAAAAACAATAAAAACAATAAAAACAATAAAAACAATAAAAACAATAAAAACAATAAAAACAATAAAAACAATAAAAACAATAAAAACAATAAAAACAATAAAAACAATAAAAACAATAAAAACAATAAAAACAATAAAAACAATAAAAACAATAAAAACAATAAAAACAATAAAAACAATAAAAACAATAAAAACAATAAAAACAATAAAAACAATAAAAACAATAAAAACAATAAAAACAATAAAAACAATAAAAACAATAAAAACAATAAAAACAATAAAAACAATAAAAACAATAAAAACAATAAAAACAATAAAAACAATAAAAACAATAAAAACAATAAAAACAATAAAAACAATAAAAACAATAAAAACAATAAAAACAATAAAAACAATAAAAACAATAAAAACAATAAAAACAATAAAAACAATAAAAACAATAAAAACAATAAAAACAATAAAAACAATAAAAACAATAAAAACAATAAAAACAATAAAAACAATAAAAACAATAAAAACAATAAAAACAATAAAAACAATAAAAACAATAAAAGCAATAAAAACAATAAAAACAATAGAAAGAAAAACAAAAAAAAACAATGAAACAATAAAGAAACAATAAAAACAAAAATAATAAAAACAAAAAAATACAAATATAATAAAAAACAAAAAATTCAATAAAATCAATCAAACCAATGAAAAACAAAATAAATAAGATAACAATAAATAAAATAAACAAAACAATAAAAGAAAAGAAAAAATAATTTTAAAAAACAATAAATGCAATGGAAATAATTTTAAAAAACAACCAAAAACAAAAAAATACAATAACATCAAAAACAACAAAAAACAAAACAATTAAAAAACAACAAAAAACAAAACAATTAAAAAACAAGGAAAAAAAAAACAAAAATATTAAAAACAAATATAATAAAAAACAAAAAATAAAATAAAATCAATAAAAACAAACAACACAATGAAAAACAAAATGAATAATATAACAAAAAAGAAAGGAAAAAACAATAAATTTAAAAAACAATGAAAACAATTAAAAGGGGGTGAGTGGCTTAGTGGTAGAGTCTCTGCCTGTGGATCTAAGGGTCCCAGGTTCGAATCCCACCATTGGCCGGGATTAATTAAGAAACCTGAATTTATACTTCCTCTTTAGAAATAATATTTTTAAATAAACTAAACAATGAATGTGAAAAATAAAAATAATAATTTAATATGAGATAAATATTTTTTAATAAATGAATAATTATTTAACTATTTTACCTATAGTACATGAACCCTAAATATAATATTTTACACATCTCCCCTACCTCTTAGAGCGGGACCCCCGCGATACAATTATAAACAGATATTATTTGACAATACATTATGGTAATTAGACACATTTCTTAATTAAGATAATTGTACAATTATCAAAAGATAGATATATTAAAAGAAAATCAATTTTGAATCTTACCTAGTCACATCACACATGTCTCTGTCTCTTTCAAGAAGCGAAAAATCCTGCTTCGTTTGACACAATCCCCGAGTTGATTTCTAATATGAATCCTAATCGCTTTCTTTCTCGGATTAAAATTGCGCGACAAGGACAGGATATACTAACAGTGATTGCGATCGTTGGTACCTGAACAACAAACGCGCGCACTGAATGTTAAGCGGTGCCTACGCATTTCCGTTAAGACTTTGCTTTATTGTCGTACGTCCTCGTTAGTCATCGTTTATGTCTTCGTTGTTGAATAATAATAACAAGGTAACAAAATACTCGTCGTTTGTGGTCATAATAACAAAATACTGCTCATTCATTGTCGTACGTCGTCGTTAGTCATCGTCGTTGTCTGGAGAACTGGAGGATCTTCGTCTCGCTGTCGTATATCATCGTAAGTCTTCGTTGTTAAATAATAATAAAAAGGTAACAAAATAGTCATACTCTTCGTTCATTGTCGTACATGCTCGTTAATCATTGTCATACTTCTCGTCCATTGTCGTACGCAGGGCCGACTAGAGGTGGGGGTAGCCGGGACCAAATGGGGGCCCGGTAGCGCTGTAAGGGGGGCCCGACAACAGCATTTTTTTTTAGAAGAAGAAGAAGTAATTGAGGTAGGGAGAATAATAACTTTTTGATGTGAGGCCTTTTTTTTAGAAGAAGTAATTGAGGTAGGGAGAATAGCTTTTTTTTTAGAAGAAGAAGTAATTGAAGTAGGGAGAAAAATTCTATAATTCCCGGGGCCCGATCTAGAGAATTGTCCTGGGGCCCGGCCTGGCTCTCAGCGGCACTGGTCGTACGTGATCGTTAGTCATTGTCATACATGCATTGTATTAAATCATATAATTTAAAAAAATATATTTGTTAAATGTTTACTTATATAAGGTTTGTTCCAATAAGGCGTAAGCAAATATGAGTGGTTGCATATTTAAATAATAAATATAAATATATGTTCTTCCATATACAGGGTTGGGCATAATTGGCGGAACACCCGATTTGTGGCTCAATTATGGATTGTATTGAAAATTAACCCAAATAAAGTTTTTTGTATATTTTATGTACTATTTAATGACGCTTGGGGATTTTCATTATCTGTCATATTTATCAAGATATGACGTCATCGGATGAAATTTTAAATGAATCACCCTATATTTATATTTTTTTTCAGATAGATCTTTTCTTTCTGAATCCATTAATGTAAGGTTTGAGGGTCTCCGAGTTCATAACAAAATAGAAAGTAAACATTTATTTAATAAAAAATAATAATTATTATCAATCGAAGTATTACAAATCTCTCAAAGTAAGTGTTCGAAGTGAAAGCCTCCAACTGCCTGACAATATCCTAGTCTATCAACAAATAATCTTAAGGCATTTTGATAAACTTCAGGTGTTATTTCTTGAACAGCAATTCTTATTTTGTATTCCAATTCTTCCAGCGAATGTGGCAGGTCCTTATAAACTACTGATTTCAAATGGCCCCAAAGAAAAAAATCCAGTGGGGTTAAATCCGGTGACCGTGCCGGCCACTCAATATGTCCTCTTCGACCCACCCATCTCTGTGGAAATATTGTGTTCAGGTACTGCCTCACTCTAGCATCGAAATGAGGTGGAGCACCATCTTGCTGGAACCAAATTTCATCAGAAAGTTGTAAGTGATTTCTGTGATTTGGATATAAACGAACTAACTCTGGAACTATCTGCTCTTGAAGTAGTTGCAAATAACGATCACCGTTCAGAGTTCCTCTCATGAAGAATGGTCCAATAATTCTTCCTCTAACTATACCAGCCCAAACATTTAACTTTTGTGGATATTGGGTGTGACCTTCTTCCATCCAGTGAGGATTATGATCAGACCAATACCGGCAATTATGTTTATTTACAAATCCATTGAGACAAAATGTTGATTCGTCGGAAAAAACAATGCTGTTCATCAACATATTATTTCCATTAATGGCATCCATCATTACCTGGCAGAATTGCATTCGCCTATCTGGGTCATCTTCATTCAATTCCTGGTGTAATTGCACTTTATAGGGATGAAATTTATTGACTTTCAGAATCCTCCTTACAGATCTCTCGCTCATATTATTGTCTAACGCAAGCTTTGGAACTGAAGTTTTTGGTTCTTCCTGTACACTTAGAACCACATTAAGTGCATTTTCTTCATCAGTGGCTGTCTTCTTCCGTCCAGATCTGGGATTATTTTTCACACTTCCTGTTTCATTAAACTTGCTCAAATTTTTGGATACTGTAGATTTAGAAATCGGGGAAATCCTGTCAGGAAATGTTTCATTGAACAAATTACAAGCTTCTTGCAGAGATCTCTTTCTGTCTCCAAACCCAATAATCATCAATAGTGTAATTCTTTCACGTTCACTCAGTTCAACCATGGTTTAAATTAATAAAAATTCTCAATAGTATCAAATGCTAAGAGTTATTTATTTTCGCGTATTGGGCTAGTTTGGGTGAAATGAATTGACTTGCAATTAAACTCAACTTGTTTGATTGTCTCCATAAACCAGAATGAATTAAAATCTACAGATTAATAAAAGGTGACAATAGTTTTTATAATATTATAAAAACCAAGTAAACAGTAACACAAAAACATTGGTAGGTATTTCTGTCAGAGATGTACAATAATCGTATTAATAAAACTCAGTGATTAATATCGAGATGTCAATATTACATTTTAATGTCAAAAAGTGAAACCATGGCAAAACAATTGATATTGGTACATTATGATGGCACAGACAACTTTGTGAATAGTTATTCATTAATTATTTAAAAGAACGTTTACCATTTTGTTTTATTATTTTCTGATGATAAGGAAAATCAGAGACCACCCGAACCCCATATTGATGGATTCAGAAAGGAAAGATCTATCTGAAAAAAAATATAAATATAGGGTGATTCATTTAAAATTTCATCCGATGACGTCATATCTTGATAAATATGACAGATAATGAAAATCCCCAAGCATCATTAAATAGTACATAAAATATACAAAAAACTTTATTTGGGTTAATTTTCAATACAATCCATAATTGAGCCACAAATCGGGTGTTCCGCCAATTATGCCCAACCCTGTATAACAATAAAACTTCCCTTTAACCTTCAATCAATCCTGTCAAATCGTACAGTATCTTTGCCTCTTTTAGATTGACGGAATATTGAAAACAAAATGGTCGCTAAGTATGCCAAAAGAAACCTATTACCGTTTTTTCGGGATTTAAAATATTCCCGAGCTTCGGAGGCCATTATTTCCTCCGTCATTTGCCCTTATCTAAATAGGATTTTAAAGAGCGGTCCAATCGCTTTTATCACTTCTATCTTTCAGTTTAAACTCAAAAAGTTTTTAAGCATTTTCTCGTTCGCTCTCTCGTCCGTCGTCCGATCAGTAGCGTGTAGCGATTCGAGGGCTCCACGTTGGGCGCCAATTTGTCGTTTAAAAGTTACTATAAATTTTTATTAGCGAGTACATTTTCAGAACTTTGGAAGACACTGCAATATTGAGTATCAATTGCTAGTGAGTAGTTTTAAATACCCAATTATGTAATAAATAAATGGTTTCTTTTTGTGTTAATCTAAGACATAACCCAAATTTGTCCTCATAAGATTAATATTAGTAATATTAGTATTATAAAAGATTTCCTATGATTATAACTTCCTTTAGTTCAAGGTTGGTTGTTAAAAATTAATTTTTTTTCGACGCCTTTTTGATGAAAAAATACGGGGAATTTTTGTTTTGTTTCTGAACAAGAAGCCGATTGAAGTTTATTTTTTTATAAAATCGTAGTTTTTCAAAATATCTCTTAAAATAGACGGATTTAGAAAAAAAATTGAAAATTTTGATTTTATGGAGTTAAGAGTTTACTATTGAGAATATCTCCATAAATATGAACTTTATAAAAAATCAGAAGATACCTTTTTTGTAGAGAATTTTATTTTCTACAAAATTGCTTTCAATGATTTTTTCTCAAATCCGTCTACTTTAAAAGATGTTTTTAAAAAACTAGGATTTTATGAAAAAATAAACTTTAATCGGCATATGACACGTGTTATATGTTCACACTTGACTGTTAACAATGTCAAACTTACAAGATAAAAATAAAATAATTATTAATTAATATATAAACTAAATCACCGGATCAAATCAATTTATTCACCATTATTAACCATGCCACTGCCTTCCTCCTCCCCTCTCCGATTCCTCTTTACACTTGTTACTTATTAGAAGGATCCGGAAACCGAATTCAGGACCTACTTCGACTAATCGATCCTTTTTTATCCTTTTCTTTCGGATTAATCATTTGAAGGAAGATTCCTTGTAATTCCCGATTCTCGACGTTAAACATTTGGACATTTTCCCAACGCCTTTCTACGTTAAATATTCAAAACGGGGATTATTTTCTTGCACCGGAGCGCCAGAGAGTTAAGCAGTTTCGTTTTTCTTGGATGTTGATGGTTGTTTTAAAATTTATACGATCCGCGAACAAGTTGAAAAAGAAAATGGTGCGTTTAGCGTTATTTGAATGTTGTTCGTAGTGATTCTTGTTTAAAGTTTTGCTAGCGGCCATATTGCTTTGCAAGCGGGACAACAAGGGATCAGGTTCAACAACCAAGCATATAAAATCAGATCCGTTCTTGGTGACATTTCTAAATAAAAAGGTCATCGGTTTGTATTTCGTAAACTAAATCCTCCGTTTTGTGGCGAGCTTTTAAAAAAAACCTCATCTTGTATTACCAGGTCCTCCTTTTTGTGACGAGCTTTAAAAAAAAGTCCTCAGCTTTTATTTCGTAAACCAGGTCCCCTTTTTTTGTAGCGAGCTTTAAATAAAAGGTCATCAGCTTGTATTACGTAAACCAGGTCCTCCGTTTTGTGGCAAGCTTTTAAAAAAAAGTCCTCAGCTTGTATTACCAGGTCCTCCTTTTTGTGGCGAGCTTTTTTAAAAAAAGGTCCTCAGCTTATATTTCGTACACCAAATCCTACTTTTGTGACGAGCTTTACAAAAAAGTCCTCAGCTTTTATTTCGTAAACCATGTCCTCTTTTTTGTGGCGAGCTTTTAAAAAAAGTCCCCAGCTTGTACTTCGTAAACCAGGTCCTTCTTTATGTGGCGAGCTTTTAAAAAAAGTTAAAAAAAAACAATAAAAAACAAAAAAAACAATAAAAAACAAAAAAAACAATAAAAAAAAAACAATAAAAAAAAAACAATAAAAAACAATAAAAAAACAATAAAAAACAATAAAAAACAATAAAAAACAATAAAAAACAATAAAAAACAATAAAAAACAATAAAAAACAATAAAAAACAATAAAAAACAATAAAAAACAATAAAAAACAATAAAAAACAATAAAAAACAATAAAAAACAATAAAAAACAATAAAAAACAATAAAAACAATAAAAAACAATAAAAAAACAATAAAAAAAACAATAAAAAAAACAATAAAAAACAATAAAAAACAATAAAAAAAAAACAATAAAAAAAAACAATAAAAAACAATAAAAAAACAATAAAAAAAAAAACAATAAAAAAACAATAAAAAAAACAATAAAAAAAACATTAAAAAACATTAAAAAAACATTAAAAAACATTAAAAAACATTAAAAAAACATTAAAAAAACATTAAAAAACATTAAAAAACATTAAAAAACATTAAAAAACATTAAAAAAACATTAAAAAACATTAAAAAACATTAAAAAACATTAAAAAACATTAAAAAACATTAAAAAACATTAAAAAACATTAAAAAACATTAAAAAACATTAAAAAACATTAAAAAACATTAAAAAACATTAAAAAACATTAAAAAACATTAAAAAACATTAAAAAACATTAAAAAACATTAAAAAATATTAAAAACATTAAAAAACATTAAAAAACATTAAAAAACATTAAAAAACATTAAAAAACATTAAAAAACATTAAAAAACATTAAAAAACATTAAAAAACATTAAAAAACATTAAAAAACATTAAAAAACATTAAAAAACATTAAAAAACATTAAAAAAACATTAAAAAACATTAAAAAACATTAAAAAACATTAAAAAACATTAAAAAACATTAAAAAAACATTAAAAAACATTAAAAAACATTAAAAAACATTAAAAAACATTAAAAAACATTAAAAAACATTAAAAAACATTAAAAAACATTAAAAAACATTAAAAAACATTAAAAAACATTAAAAAACATTAAAAAAAACATTAAAAAACATTAAAAAACATTAAAAAACATTAAAAAACATTAAAAAACATTAAAAAACATTAAAAAAACATTAAAAAACATTAAAAAACATTAAAAAACATTAAAAAAACATTAAAACATAAAACATTAAAAAACATTAAAAAACATTAAAAAACATTAAAAAACATTAAAAAACATTAAAAAACATTAAAAAACATTAAAAAACATTAAAAAAACATTAAAAAACATTAAAAAACATTAAAAAACATTAAAAAAACATTAAAAAACATTAAAAAACATTAAAAAAACATTAAAAAACATTAAAAAACATTAAAAAAACATTAAAAAACATTAAAAAACATTAAAAAACATTAAAAAACATTAAAAAAACATTAAAAAAACATTAAAAAACATTAAAAAAAACATTAAAAAACATTAAAAAACATTAAAAAAAACATTAAAAAACATTAAAAAAACATTAAAAAACATTAAAAAACATTAAAAAAACATTAAAAAACATTAAAAAACATTAAAAAACATTAAAAACATTAAAAAAACATTAAAAAAACATTAAAAAACATTAAAAAACATTAAAAAACATTAAAAAACATTAAAAAACATTAAAAAACATTAAAAAAAACATTAAAAAAACATTAAAAAACATTAAAAAACATTAAAAAACATTAAAAAACATTAAAAAACATTAAAAAACATTAAAAAACATTAAAAAACATTAAAAAACATTAAAAAACATTAAAAAACATTAAAAAACATTAAAAAACATTAAAAAACATTAAAAAACATTAAAAAACATTAAAAAACATTAAAAAACATTAAAAAACATTAAAAAACATTAAAAAACATTAAAAAAACATTAAAAAACATTAAAAAACATTAAAAAAACATTAAAAAACATTAAAAAACATTAAAAACATTAAAAAACATTAAAAAACATTAAAAAACATTAAAAAACATTAAAAAACATTAAAAAACATTAAAAAACATTAAAAACATTAAAAAACATTAAAAAACATTAAAAAAACATTAAAAAACATTAAAAAACATTAAAAAACACATTAAAAAACATTAAAAAACATTAAAAAAACATTAAAAAAAAACATTAAAAAACATTAAAAAAACATTAAAAAACATTAAAAAAACATTAAAAAACATTAAAAAAACATTAAAAAACATTAAAAAAACATTAAAAAACAAAAAACGATAAAAAAAACAATAAAAAAAACGATAAAAAACGATAAAAAAAAACAATAAAAAACATTAAAAAAACAATAAAAAACAATAAAAAACAATAAAAACAATAAAAAAAAAACAAAAAAAACAATAAAAAAAAACATTAAAAAACCAATAAAAAAACAATAAAAAAACCAATAAAAAAATAAAAAACAATAAAAAAACAATTAAAACAATAAAAAATAATAAAAAAACAATAAAAAACAATAAAAAATAATAAAAAACCAGTAAAAAACGATAAAAAAACAATAAAAACAATAAAAAATAATAAAAAACAATAAAAAACAATAAAAAAAAACAATAAAAAACAATAAAAAACAATAAAAAACAATAAAAAACAATAAAAAACAATAAAAAACAATAAAAAACAATAAAAAACAATAAAAAAACAATCAAAAACAAAAAAAAAAAAACAATCAAAAAAACATTAAAAAACCAATAAAAACAATAAAAAACAGCGTTTTTATTTATATCATGAACAAAAAAATTGCAAAAGTGCTATAAACACTATGGTTTCTAAAAGCTATTTTTTTTTTTTGGCCAAAATTAAACAAATTAAATGTAAAGGGAAAACATTACTGTAAATTTGTGTTTCTAATAGAAGAATGAAAAACTAACAAAATAATGGTATTTTAAATCTTCTCATTTAACATCTGTTAATTTTTACCTATGAATCATCTTCTGTATCTTATTCAAAAAAGGAAAGTTGATTAATCATTGAATTATTCCCATTTGCTATCTTGCGCTTCTTCTTCATCTTCTTTTTCTTCTTGTTCTTCCTCCTCGTTTTCCTTTTCCATTTCTTTCCCATGCTCTTCTACAAACTGTCTTTCATTCAAATTCTTTTCGGTAAATTCAGGTCCATATACAGTGAGTTTTAAATACCTATTTTAGCCAAAAAATTAGTTTCTAAAAACCATACAAGTTTTTGGAACAGCTATTCTAATTTGCAACCTTTTATTTTGCACGGAAAAATTTTTTTGTAATTATATTAAAATAATTTTTAATTTTCCTCTAATTTTCTCAAAAAAAGTGCAAAAGTTTTGAAAATTGGTTGCGATATTATTGGATATTACTTTTCTTAACAATCTGGTAAATATGTAACTTCTAACAAGGTCCGGAACTTTGAAAAATTAACAATAATCAAGAATTCCATGACGATTTAATTTAATTTTATCTTTAAAAATCTTTATATATAGAAACTAAAAGAAAAATGTACAATATAAAGATGCATGCGGGGTATTAGAAGTGCGGATATAAAAAAGTTATTGGAATTAATGGGGTTGGAGTTAATAGTTTTAAATAAGTTATTGGAATTAATGGGGTTGGAGTTAATAGTTTTAAATAATACATCCAGTTCACTTATTATACTTTAATCTCAATTATATTAACCTTCGATAAAACACGTCTATATCTTTTCATGGCCCCCATTCAAGTCCCTGCGCATGTGTAACAATTCGTTGAGTCCGGGTACCAACATTATGTACCAACTTAAAAAGGGTTAAATTGCGTTCACAATTATCACATTTATAACTGAAGGTGGAGCCTAAATACAAAGCTAATTCTGAGAACAAAATAATATTCATCATTATTTTAACGATTGCTTGCAGGACCTTGAAAATGGAATTTATAACTAACAAAAAGGCCAAATGTATAGATACATTTTTAAATAGGTCCTGCACGATAATAAAAAAGGCCCTAACGTTTAACGAAAACTTCGTAGTCCCACTGATGCAAAATTTTATCTGGAGAACAGTTGTTACACCAGGCCAAAGTAGAGGGACAACATTTTTTTATGTCTCAACGATATAGGTATTTTAAATACTTTTATAAATGACGCAGCATGCAATCAGAGTTTAATAAAATATTTCTTAACCTTAGTAAGAAATATCCATTAGTATTTTAACATATTTAATGCATATATCCTGATAAATTGTTTAGATTTACAAGATGAAATAACATTCGCATTTGCAGTCGCGTCGACGCAACGGTCGGCGGCGTTGAAATACTTCAATTTAGTCAGAGGGTTCATACAATGCAACGTCGACGTTACGTCAACGTTATAGAATGTCGTTAACGCGATTGCAAAAATACCACCGTTCGGTACCTTCTCGACACGCCATGTCTCAGCGGTACGTTGGCGTTGCAAACAAGTTTCAGTAAATAACCTCTGTGTCTAAAGTCCTTATATATGTTTATTACATTTTTTTTTTAATTTTATTTTGATTTATATTTAATTATAAAATTTCATGGTTTAATATTTTTCTTATAAATAGTTTGGTCTTAACTATGAGTTAAACAGGTAACTTCTTCCAATTTGGAGGGTGTTAAAACATTAAACGTTGATATATTTAGATTTACGTGCGAATAAGCACATGATTATTTATGATTGTAAAAGGTAAAAGATAAAAGTTAGAAATTAGAATTTCACTATATTTGCATACCATCTTGCGCAAACGTCTTTCGTCTGGTACCAAGCAAACGACCGACTGTGTCATCTGTTAATGAATTTATTTTCTTTTGGGTTCATGCATATTACATTTATGACATTATTTTAATTTCTTATCATATTTAGTTACGTTAGTTTATTTATAAATTCATCAAAAGTCATAAGATAAATTATTTACAAGGTTGTTAAACGTTTTAATTATTGTATGTCTTTTTTTAAAGTTGGTTCTTGAGCTCTAACTTTTGAATTTGTTGTTTTTTTTGCTTTTGGCAAACATATTTGTTTCTTAAATGTAATTTTATTTAAAATTGTTAACCATAATAGACAACATTTTATTGTAGTTATTTTTTTTTATTTAAAGTTTAATTTTAGGTAATTTCTCTCTGGAAATTGCTTAGAACTTTTGTTAGGTTACATAGAGATACTCTGTATATAAATATTTGAAAGAATCATGGCGTTAAACCCACCCTTAACTTCATGAATTTCCAAATCTGGTACAAAACAATCATGGCATTTTCAATTTGAAATGCAAAATCAGATCGAAAACGTCCCCAAACCACACCACACTGTGCCCGGAGTATATCGTTTCTATTAATTTTTTTCTTTTGTACGGCAACCGTTGGATGGAAATCGCACCGGAATTTATTTTATTAAACTTCCGACGTTTCCGTGATTCGGACAGAGCGAAAATTTGCTCATGCAATTTGTCCCGTCCGCCTGCCTTCTAGAGTTTTTTCGCTTGCCGATACTGCCGTCAGATTTGATGAAATTCCTAAATCCGAGTTTATATTGAACCGGGGACTTTTCTATTTTCGACTCGTCGGGAAATTTAATTGATTTCGCATCGAAATTTACTTTTATATTCATAAAATTAGCGAAAGTATAAGTGATAATTAAAATTCGTGATAAATAAAAGAAAAAAATTACGCATAAATTCCAATTAAGGCATATCCCACTTCTGATTTGACACTAGCTCGCAGCTATAGTGAAAGTCGATTAAGACGCGGTTTTTTCATCAGATTGCCCTCATCGATTAAACTCGGGGGGAATTCCTTTACTTTAACCTTACGCTTCGCGATACAGAACTCCTTGAGTGGGGGATTATCTAGGGTAGAATGGTTCCGAAATTGGAGTCGTGTCTTTTAAATGTCACCGACAGGCAGTTCAATTAATTGAAAGTATGGTAATGTGTTTGACACGAAAAAGTCATTATTGGATTTGTAGTTAAGAGGTATTGAGTGAAATTGGTAATCGATTCTTAATCTATAAATTTCAACGATTTGTACACGATGATATAAAAAAAGTTTGTAGAAAATTGTGGGAAGAACTAAAAAGAATTTTAAAATGTTACAAGAAGTGCACTATTATTTGATAAATTAGTATTGACTAGTATCTAGGGTGTTTGAAAATTATGTATCTTGGGAGATACAATGTTGATTTAAGGGTTAACAAAGTTATCACCTTGCATAATTAGTGAAATTAGTTTTAAATTAAAAATTGTCAATTTAATATTACCTAGATCGAAAATCGAAATCCGAAAAATCAAAAATATCTGAAATATGTTGTAAAATAGTTTTAAAATATAGAAAGAAATCTCAAAAATCCTACTACGAATTATTAAGACCATCCCTGAACCCTAAAGGTTATAGATTTGAAAAGAATATGCCGTAGCCTGGGATTCGAACCCAGACATCATTGTATGCTAGACTTTTTAAATAGACTATTTAAATAAAAAAATAGTTTTGGCTTTACAGCTTTAAACCCTGTATATTTATTACCTGCTCGACTTCACCACGATTTTTCCTCCATTCCAGATTCAACGCCTTCCTGAACCAGCAACGCGAAAGCAAGATAATCACCCTGAAGGAGGAGGGCGGCGGCGGAAACGTATGGGGCTACTTCACCCACTGCGCTGCCCTTTGTGTGCTGCTCTCCATCGGAATTTGTAATGCGCCCCTCATACACGATTACACGGTCGTGTATAGAGGTAGTTTGGACGACGTCACCCTCGTGTGCATCATCGGAGGTATCATGCACCTGTTTTTCTGGATTGTCATATGGCTGTTCTTGACTATCAAACAGAAATGGATTTTCAAGTTGAGAATCACGGTAAGTTACTTTTCAATAAATTTTTTCTCACCCAAAGATAGGACAAAATATAACATTAATAGATTTTTAAAAATAAACATAAATATCAAGATAACAATAAAAAAATAATAAATAGTATTAAAACCTGAAAAAACAAATCTATATATATATATATATATATATATATATATATATATATATAAAATTGTTTGTCCTGACTGACTGACTGACTGACCTATCAGCGTACAGCCAAAACTACTAGGCCCAGAAAGCTGAAATTTGGAACATAGGTTTGTTTTATAACATAAGCATCCGCTAAGAATGGATTTTTGGAAATTTTAACTTTAAAGGGGGGAAATGGGGGAGGGAGCTTTTAATGAAACTCTTTGTTCTTTAAAGTTAGAAACATGAAAATTTAAATTACAGCTGCTGAGCAAAAATAAATAATGACGTGTTTCAGGGTTTTTGGATTTTTTACATTTTAAGAGGGGGAAACGGGGGGTGTAAGGGACTATCGATTTTTTTTGTTCTCTATGAAGTTAGAAACATGAAAATTGGAATTACAGCTACTGAGTACAAATTAATAATAATGTGTTTTAGGGTTTTTGGATTTTCACATTTTAAGGGTGGGAAACTGGGGGTTAAAGTTTATTTGGAAATATCGATTTTTTTAAAGGTAGGAACTTGAAAATTGGAATTGTAGGTTCTCATCATAAATAAATAAATAAGTGTTTCATGGTTTTTGGATTTTCACATTTTAAGGGAAAAAACGGGGGGTGAAAATTATTAAAAATTAATAAAAATTATTAAAAATTAATAAAAATTAATAAAAAAAATAAAAATTATTAAAAATTATTAAAAATTATTAAAAATTATTATTAAAAATTATTAAAAATTATTAAAAATTATTAAAAATTATTAAAAATTATTAAAAATTATTAAAAATTATTAAAAATTATTAAAAATTATTAAAAATTATTAAAAATTAAAAATTATTAAAAATTAATAAAAATTAATAAAAATTAATAAAAATTAATAAAAATTAATAAAAATTAATAAAAATTAATAAAAATTAATAAAAATTAATAAAAATTAATAAAAATTAATAAAAATTAATAAAAATTAATAAAAATTAATAAAAATTAATAAAAATTAATAAAAATTAATAAAAATTAATAAAAATTAATAAAAATTAATAAAAATTAATAAAAATTAATAAAAATTAATAAAAATTAATAAAAATTAATAAAAATTAATAAAAATTAATAAAAATTAATAAAAATTAATAAAAATTAATAAAAATTAATAAAAATTAAATTAATAAAAATTAATAAAAATTAATAAAAATTAATAAAAATTAATAAAAATTAATAAAAATTAATAAAAAATAAATTAATAAAAATTAATAAAAATTAAATTAATAAAAATTAATAAAAATTAATACAAATGAGTAAAAATTAAAAAAATGAATAAATATGAATAAATATAAAAAAATGAAAAAAATTAAAGAAAATCAATAAAACTAATAAAAAATTAATAAAAATTAATACAAATGAGTAAAAATTAAAAAAAAATGAATAAATATGAATAAATATAAAAAAATGAAAAAAATTAATGAAAATCAATAAAACTAATAAAAAATTAATAAAAATTAATACAAATGAGTAAAAATTAAAAAAAAATGAATAAATATGAATAAATATAAAAAAATGAAAAAAATTAATGAAAATCAATAAAACTAATAAAAAATTAATAAAAAAGGAAGTCATGTATTTTTTTATATATAACACGACTATGTGCGAGCAAAGCCGCGGGTAATAGCTAGTAAATAATAAATAAATAACAGTAGGTATACAAACGTATTTGTCCACAAACGTATTTGTCCACGTTCATTTGGTTAACAGATCCCATTTCTATTCAACGACGTTTTAATAAATAACCAAATACAAATGGGTATATATCCGAATTGAAAATCTGGAATCCCTAATATCCTATTCGACCGTTTTCATCCAGATAGACCGAGTATCGGTTACGTTTTCAACTGTAACTAATTTCCGAGTTTAGTAACACCATGTTTCATCCGAATATGAATCATTTAACATAGTCGGTTCATTGGTTGTCGACGATTACACGCAAATTAATAAGGGCTAGTAATGTGTTATGCGAAAGTTATTAAATTGATAGCGGGTAAGTTTTAATTATATTTCGTTGATTATGCTTGATAGGGAAATTCTAAACTCGGTAATTAAATGGGATTTCAGTTTTCATCACCACAGATACAGAAGATCTGGAAATCGTTTGCAATGTGATAAATCACGCTATTGGTTTTTACACATATCCTTTTAATAAAAGAATAAAATCCAGAAAGCGTGCTTCAACCTAACGATATTAAAATTGTATTGTTACGCAGCACCCTGTAGCGTGCTGCGAACATCATAAGTAAACGTACAAGTAAATAAAGAAGATAGAACAGTCCCGAAATGTCTCGAAATGTCATTGCTTGTCAATTAATTGATAAAAATTAATATAAATTATAAAAAATTAATGATTAATAAAAATTAAAAGAAAAAAACAGCGAAGCGAGATAGGGTCAGCTATAATAACTTATATATTGCTTCTTCTATTGATTGGCCATCTCTGAATTATAACTGTTTGTCAGATAGAATATCAAATTCTTAGTAATTTTTAGAATTTTTTCATAAATTTTGACAAAGTTTAATATTAAAGAAATTGGTCTAATTAACCATTTCAAGATTCATTTTTGTATATGGGCTTTATAATACCTCGCTTAAAAAATGTTTCGGTTTTATTATTATCTTCATCTAGAGATTTTTTTAGTTTTTTAGCTATTTATGAAACCAATTATGAAGACGAACAGAGCGAGGTTCCGAAAAATGAACGAGTTACATAAAAAGGCATTTCGTAACGTGTTACATACAATATTTTTTCTCATTTTGACTAGATTGTTTATAAAAATGTGCTTTGGTAAAAAAATTACTAACATCTAGGCAACCAATATTACTTCTTTCTTGTACCGTTGGTTGCATATTCTTCATTCTTTTATTGACAAACAGAAAATAATATTCATTTATTCTCAACGATTTATTTTAGTTGGTTTATATTACTTTTTAGAATAGGACAAAAACAGTTTAAAACTTTGGAAATTAAATTTTCCACAAAGATCAAACAGGAGTCTCTTTTTTGTAACAAATATGATGAATAAATATTAATCCTAATTTTTATAAAATATAGGGTGTTCAAAAAGTTTAGATTAAAATTATTTTCTTAACCCTTGATTCTTCTTATTGAAATAGAGTGTTTTAACAAATCGTGATGATTAGCTAACATATACATATTTTTAAGTTAGTCTTTACAGTAAGGGAAGATATTTAGAAAAATATTTATTTATGAAATTCACTTTATCACTCTGTGAAATGAAAACTTTTCTTATTAAACAAGTCTTCCAGTTTACAGTACTTTATTCTGAAATATCCTGTATAATCCATTTTGTTTTTACAGATTACAGTTAATTTAAGTTTAATAAATAAGTATATAATGACAAAATAATGTGTAATACCTGCATATATTTCAATAACACCCTCTAGATGAAGTTGTGGAATAACATGTTGAAATTTCTTGAGTAATAAAAAAAACCACATTTCTTTTTAGCTAAAATACTTTTCCTCTTTTCAGTTTTAGCTCATTAAACTTCCGCAATTCCTTTTCTTATTTTAATTATAATTATTCAGCGCCCCGGCGATTATGAAAGATCCTACAATCGAAATGACAAATTACCACACTTTAAACTCCGCTCTCTCTACCTTTCCTCGTCCATTTAAATTAAAACAAAATTTCCGTCTTTCGTAAAAAATTAATGCACTGTTTTTAAATATCACAGGTAATCATTTTTCTCGAAGGAAAATTACGAAACTCAAAGGAAATCAGCACTCGGGTGCGTAATTTTATTAAGTAAGTTTTTTTTATAGATGGCGCTTCTTTGAGGTAAAGGAAAGAAGATAGATAAATTTATTTCATATAAACAATGTATAAGATACATCAAAGATAAAACAGAAAAATTAGTCATACAATACTAATACATACTAGTAGTTGGAAATATATACAATATATTGCCTTAATTCATAAGGCCAACTCGGCATAATAAATTCGGAGAATTTTTAACAAAAAATTATTCAAACAAAGCTGTTCTAATCTTTAGCCAATCAAAAGACAAAGACCCACCCACTCAGGCTTGCGAAAGACAATTGATTAGACCAGTGTTTCTCAAAGTGTGCCCTGGGACTCCGCAAAGAAAATAATAGTCCTAATAACAAAAAGTGAAACAGCTCCATGAGGAAGTTCGTCACAAAAGGTAGGATTTTTTTTTAGAATTCACTAGGAAAGGATATAATTTTGCGATTTTGCTTAAGAACCTTTTTTTAGAAATGTGTTTAAGGCTCCGTCAAATATTTCGCTCTTCAAAAAGGTTCCGTCGTCAAAAACGTTTAAAAACACTGGGTTAGACAAAGTCACAAAAAAGGAATTTTTGCTTCATATCGTTGCATAACTTGCCCATATTTCACCCAAAGTCAGTCTCAATTTATTATTTTTGTTTTTTTTAGCTTAACTTATATATATATTTTGTTAATACTCAATTACAAAACACTATAAAAATTACATAAATACATTTTTAAAAAGAAAAGCCTACAACAAAAATCAATCAAAAAGAAATTATCAATTAATATAATTTATTATCGTACAATGAAAGATGTTAATATCCTGATTGTTTAAATTACAAAGGAGTGCCATTTAATACATACTGATTAAACAATATAAACAAAATAAAAGTGTACATAAATCTATTAAAATCTATTAAAATTTATTAAAATCAATTAAAATCAATTAAAATCAATTAAAATCAATTAAAATCAATTAAAATCAATTAAAATCAATTAAAATCAATTAAAATCAATTAAAATCAATTAAAATCAATTAAAATCAATTAAAATCAATTAAAATCAATTAAAATCAATTAAAATCAATTAAAATCAATTAAAATCAATTAAAATCAATTAAAATCAATTAAATCTATTAAAATCTATTAAAATTTATTAAAATTTATTAAAATCTATTAAAATCTATTAAAATCTATTAAAATCTATTAAAATCTATTAAAATCTATTAAAATCTATTAAAATCTATTAAAATCTATTAAAATCTATTAAAATCTATTAAAATCTATTAAAATCTATTAAAATCTATTAAAATCTATTAAAATCTATTAAAATCTATTAAAATCTATTAAAATTTATTAAAAATCTATTAAAATCTATTAAAATCTATTAAAATCTATTAAAATCTATTAAAAATCTATTAAAATCTATTAAAATCTATTAAAATCTATTAAAATCTATTAAAATCTATTAAAATCTATTAAAATCTATTAAAATCTATTAAAATCTATTAAAATCTATTAAAATCTATTAAAATCTATTAAAAATCTATTAAAATCTATTAAAATCTATTAAAATCTATTAAAATCTATTAAAATCTATTAAAATCTATTAAAATCTATTAAAATCTATTAAAATCTAATAAAATCTATTAAAATCTATTAAAATCTATTAAAATCTATTAAAATTTATTAAAATTTATTAAAATCTATTAAAATTTATTAAAATCTATTAAAATCTATTAAAATCTATTAAAATCTATTAAAATCTATTAAAATCTATTAAAATCTATTAAAATCTATTAAAATCTATTAAAATCTATTAAAATCTATTAAAATCTATTAAAATCTATTAAAATCTATTAAAATCTATTAAAATCTATTAAAATCTATTAAAATCTATTAAAATCTATTAAAATCTATTAAAATCTATTAAAATCTATTAAAATCTATTAAAATCTATTAAAATCTATTAAAATCTATTAAAATCTATTAAAATCTATTAAAATCTATTAAAATCTATTAAAATCTATTAAAATCTATTAAAATCTATTAAAATATATTAAAATCTATTAAAATCTATTAAAATCTATTAAAATCTAATAAAATCTATTAAAATCTATTAAAATCTATTAAAATCTATTAAAATCTATTAAAATCTATTAAAATCTATTAAAATCTATTAAAATCTATTAAAATCTATTAAAATCTATTAAAATCTATTAAAATCTATTAAAATCTATTAAAATCTATTAAAATCTATTAAAATCTATTAAAATCTATTAAAATCTATTAAAATCTATTAAAATCTATTAAAATCTATTAAAATCTATTAAAATCTATTAAAATCTATTAAAATCTATTAAAATCTATTAAAATCTATTAAAATCTATTAAAATCTATTAAAATCTATTAAAATCTATTAAAATCTATTAAAATCTATTAAAATCTATTAAAATCTATTAAAATCTATTAAAATCTAATAAAATCTATTAAAATCTATTAAAATCTATTAAAATTTATTAAAATTTATTAAAATCTATTAAAATCTATTAAAATTTATTAAAATCTATTAAAATCTATTAAAATCTATTAAAATCTATTAAAATCTATTAAAATCTATTAAAATCTATTAAAATCTATTAAAATCTATTAAAATCTATTAAAATCTATTAAAATCTATTAAAATCTATTAAAATCTATTAAAATCTATTAAAATCTATTAAAATCTATTAAAATCTATTAAAATCTATTAAAATCTATTAAAATCTATTAAAATCTATTAAAATCTATTAAAATCTATTAAAATCTATTAAAATCTATTAAAATCTATTAAAATCTATTAAAATCTATTAAAATCTATTAAAATCTATTAAAATCTATTAAAATCTATTAAAATCTATTAAAATCTATTAAAATCTATTAAAATCTATTAAAATCTATTAAAATCTATTAAAATCTATTAAAATCTATTAAAATCTATTAAAATCTATTAAAATCTATTAAAATCTATTAAAATCTATTAAAATCTATTAAAATCTATTAAAATCTATTAAAATCTATTAAAATCTATTAAAATCTATTAAAATCTATTAAAATCTATTAAAATCTATTAAAATCTATTAAAATTTATTAAAATCTATTAAAATCTATTAAAATCTATTAAAATCTATTAAAATCTATTAAAATCTATTAAAATCTATTAAAATCTATTAAAATCTATTAAAATCTATTAAAATCTATTAAAATCTATTAAAATTTATTAAAATCTATTAAAGTCTATTAAAATCTATTAAAATCTATTAAAATCTATTAAAATCTATTGAAATCTATTAAAATCTATTAAAATCTATTAAAATCTATTAAAATTTATTAAAATCTATTAAAATCTATTAAAATCTATTAAAATCTATTAAAATCTATTAAAATCTATTAAAATCTATTAAAATCTATTAAAATCTATTAAAATCTATTAAAATCTATTAAAATCTAATAAAATCTATTAAAATCTATTAAAATCTATTAAAATCTATTAAAATCTATTAAAATCTATTAAAATCTATTAAAATCTATTAAAATCTATTAAAATCTATTAAAATCTATTAAAATCTATTAAAATCTATTAAAATCTATTAAAATCTATTAAAATCTATTAAAATCTATTAAAATCTATTAAAATCTATTAAAATCTATTAAAATCTATTAAAATCTATTAAAATCTATTAAAATCTATTAAAATCTATTAAAATCTATTAAAATCTATTAAAATCTATTAAAATCTATTAAAATCTATTAAAATCTATTAAAATCTATTAAAATCTATTAAAATCTATTAAAATCTATTAAAATCTATTAAAATCTATTAAAATCTATTAAAATCTATTAAAAATCTATTAAAATCTATTAAAATCTATTAAAATCTATTAAAATCTATTAAAATCTATTAAAATCTATTAAAATCTATTAAAATCTATTAAAATCTATTAAAATCTATTAAAATCTATTAAAATCTATTAAAATCTATTAAAATCTATTAAAATCTATTAAAATCTATTAAAATCTATTAAAATCTATTAAAATCTATTAAAATCTATTAAAATCTATTAAAATCTATTAAAATCTATTAAAATCTATTAAAATCTATTAAAATCTATTAAAATCTATTAAAATCTATTAAAATCTATTAAAATCCTATTAAAATCTATTAAAATCTATTAAAAATCTTATGTAAAATCTATTCTATTAAAATCTATTAAAATCTATTAAAATCTATTAAAATCTATTAAAATCTATTAAAATCTATTAAAATCTATTAAAATCTATTAAAATCTATTAAAATCTATTAAAATCTATTAAAATCTATTAAAATCTATTAAAATCTATTAAAATCTATTAAAATCTATTAAAATCTATTAAAATCTATTAAAATCTATTAAAATCTATTAAAATCTATTAAAATCTATTAAAATCTATTAAAATCTATTAAAATCTATTAAAATCTATTAAAATCTATTAAAATCTATTAAAATCTATTAAAATCTATAAAAGCTATAAAAATCTATAAAAGCTATAAAAATCTATAAGAATTTATAAAAACGTAAAAAAACCTATAAAAAGATCTATAAAAAAATCTATAAAAAATCTATAAAAAAAAATCTTTAAAAAAATACATAAAAATATCTATAAAAATATCTACAAAAAATCTTTAAAAATCTATAAAAATCTTTAAAAAAAAAATCTATAAAAAATCTAAAAAAATCTATAAAAATCTATAAAAATCTATAAAAATCTATAAAAATCTATAAAAAATTTATAAAAATGTATAAACAAATACAGGTATTTTGTTTATATCTCCTTGACTTTGTAATTTCCAGGAATATTACAGCAAAATTTATAAAGGTATGTTAGCAAGTAAACGAATTTTTGTTAATTGTAGTACGGTAAAGCACATCGGCAGTCAATAGCGGGGAGTGCGGGGAACTGATGCGAACCGTAGTCAGCGCTCCTCCAGGCAGAACGATTTGAGTCTCCTTGAGTGTCTAGTGTGATCAGCTGTGGTTGTTGGCTGATTCTCATGCATTGTGTTATCGGTAATCACTTGGTAACTAAATAATTATTTGACTTGATATCTGAAAACTCCCTCAATACTCCTATCAATATGTGAAAATATTATCACTTGAGAACTCAATCCCACACTGACAAACAAGCATAATACAAAGTGAAAAAAATTTCAAACTGAACTTAGTGAAAAAACTATTAAATTAAATGTTCCAAGAGACATGTCTCCAAAAACACAACAATGAAGTACTCTAACTTTTAGACAATCAGGACCTAGAACGTAGGCTTAAAAGTGTCAAACATATTGAGTTTATGATGATGATTTTAAAAACATAAAATTTTACCTTACCCTTTAAACAAATCAATGAAAATTGTAGAAAATTACAACTGGTACATCTAAAAAAAAAACGCATAAAATGGCTTAATTCGGATTTACGATTACTGGCATTACCAGAAAAATCATAGTGTAGCCATTTAGTTTGCATGCCTTAAAATCAACAGTGTATTGAAACTTCAGCCTAATGACATCGCGTGCTGGCCAGCTAGCTTTAATATTATTGAATAACGTCCCCGTATCCCAAATACCGAATAAATCTTGTTGACAAGGGACTAAAATCTGTACGGTAGAGGTTGTAAATCAGACCAGGACATCGATAAAACTAGCACGGAATGTAACTTCGTTAACCAATTTGCTACGTTGCCAAAATTGGAGCGGGAAACTTAAAAAAATGATTAATTAATTCATTTCTGGTAATAATTATAATAATAATAATAATAATAATAATTTATTTGCAGTATTACAGGTAAATTTGCATTAAATACATAAATTTTATCGAACAAAATAGTATAATACTACAAAAAGGGAATAGCAGACAGCATAGTTGATATTAATTGCTATCCCTAATAAAGAAAAGAAAAATATTAAAATAATAAAATACAACGAATAAAGTGTGGCACAATCGAGACAAAAATATAAATACACATTTTATAAATGTAATATTACATTTTATTATAATATCTAATGGTTGTTTTGACTAGATATTTTCTGACATCAAGAGATGTTTATACTTTTGCTTAAACATATTTGTCGAAAGATGTTTGAGTTTAGGAGGAACCAGGTTATATAGTTTAAATATCATATAAGAGAATGAACCTTGAAATTTGGAGGTACGATGGAGAGGTGGAGATATATGCCCTCTAAACCTTGTATGCACATTATGCACATCACTTCGAAATGTAATTTTATTATAGAGATAAGGAGGCGACTTTAATGAAATGATCTTATGATACAATGTTACCATGTGTAAATTCCTTCTAGTTTCCATATTTAACCAGTTAGTTTCAATTAGTTTGTGACTTATCCTTTCGTATTTTTTTATACCATATATGTAGCGAAGACAAGAATTTTGTACTCTTTGAATACGATTAATATCCACATAGTCAATACAAGGCCCGTAGACAACATCGCAGTAATTAAAATGACTGAGAACCATAGTATCACAAAGAAGTATTTTTATATTTTGATCTAAAACATGGCGATGCGGGTAAAGCATTTTCAAATTAGCGTAAGCCCTTTTTATACAATTATTTACATGGCTTTTAAATTTTAAGTCAGTATCAAGATGAAGAACCAGATTTTTGGCAACATCTACACAAGCCACCAAGACACCATCAATACTCACAGATAAATGTTCTGCTAGTTCTTTTTTATTTTTTCCAAAAACGAGTATTTGTGTTTTTGCGGGATTGATAGTTAGCTGATGTCTGTTAGAAAAATTTACGATTTTTATTAATTCTGAGTTAATCAGAGCAACATTAAAATCAGACAAAGAAAACCTTATTTGCGTATCATCAGCATATATATAAACTCTGCCATTGGTAAGAGCCGAACTAATATTAGTAGAGTAAATGCAAAACAAAATTGGTCCCAAAATAGAGCCCTGTGGCACACCGCAGGCAATATTTTTAATATCAGATCTACCGGCACTTGTTTCAACAAACTGTGAACGATCGGAAAGATAGTTTTTAATAAATTCAGTTGCTTTAACCGAAAAACCAACATAGTGAAGAATACTGAACAGAAGCTGATGGTTAATTGTATCAAAGGCTTTTGTATAATCTAGAAGTATTAAAACGTTTGTATACCCTTTGTCTATATCCCTAAAGATATCATCGGTGACCTCTAATAATGCTGAAGTACAGCTGTAGCCACGTCTGAAACCAGATTGGCTGATTGGTAAAATATTGTAATTGTTGATGTGAGACTCTATCTGATATTTAATTACTTTTTCCAGAACTTTTGATAACACTGATAAGATTGAAATGGGTCGTAATTCACTAAAGCTACTAATATTGTTCTTTTTAGGCAATGGGAAAACTTTTGTGACTTTCCAAAGGCCTGGAAAAAAAGATTCCTTTATACAGGAATTAACAATATTCGTAATGAAAATTAAAATATACGGAAAACACATAAGGAGCATATTAATTTGCAATCCATCAATTCTTATAGCCTGCGTTTTAATTTCGGTTAAATACTTATAGATAGTATTTTGATTAACTGTTGTAAAACTTAGCAAGTTACGGAAGTTGTCTTTAAAATTATTAGTATAGAAAAGATGATCTAAGATGAGAAATATCTAAGATAAAAAATTGTATGAATTATAGGTATTCGGTTTAAGTTCTAAAGTAGACAATTTTAAAGTTATTTTAAGTGTTTTTAGGTACAAAGAGAATAAGTGAAATTACAAAATTTGTTTTAGAGGTTCGTTTCGTTAAAAAAAAAAAACTATTAAATTACAAAAATAAATTTTGTACAGAATTTTAAAGCAATGTACTTTTATAAATCTTTCTACATATTTTTACACCAGAAATATCTTTCTACCTCATGGAAAAATATTATTAGTATATTAAAGAAGAAAAAAAGGAAGCCATATAGTTGATCCAGTTTGATAAAATTGTGTTTTTGATTATTTTTCGAAATTAAAAACAAAATAATAACGATTTCTTCAAATTATTGAGGGCTTATATCAGGAGTAGAGAAAAAATTAAGAAGCAATTAGAAATATAACTAAAAACAGTCCTGCAAACTACACGAAGTCAATTTGCTCTTTTTACATCAGAAGCAAGTAAAAAGCATACCTTTTTTGGCTTAAACCCTCTACATCGGAAAATCAAACATGTCTAACGACCCCATTGTGTGTCTTTTCCTCCCAACTTCCACTCGATATTTTTTTTGTTCCACATCAGTAGATTCTCTTAAACTCCGGAGTTTTCAGCCATATAACACGGGAGTTCCGATGAACAATTTCCAAATTACACCGTTCCTGTTTAGGAACTTTCCGACAATTTCCATAGAGAGTTCGGCCTGGAAAACTCTCCAATTGGCTTTATTGTAGGAAAATGGAGACAAAAACTAAATGGGAGTGCTATGCGGTTGCATATAAAACGTTCAAGAATGCAGCGAGAATGAGGGAGAGAAACATTGTTTTATGTTAATTTTGCTGCTTGTAATTAGCTGGGAAACGTTTTGTCGGCCATGTTTGTTGAGTTTAAAGTATGTATTTTCTAGCTTAGCTCCATTTGAAGTACAATGCACACAAATTTAAAATAACGCCCCAAATTTGTATTACGTTCATATGTGAGTACACAGGATATCAAAAATGGTTGTCTATATTGCATTACATGCTTTACATAATTTTTTTTACATTGTTAAAGAAAAAACATTTTTTACATGCAAAAATATCCAAGCTGTCTTGAATTTTATGATATTTTTGAACAGATTGGTACATTGGAGATGAGTTCAAAACATTAGTTCTAAAACCTGGCATGTAGAAACTCAAGTAAAATCTTAAACCAGCTCGAGGGATTTTTAGATTAACGCAGTTTAACAAATCAATACTGTCGACTGAGCCATTTAAAAGATTATAAAGTAGGAGTACCTGTTGGAAATTTCTGCGTATCACGAGCTCTGAACGATTTAATCTAGATATTAGTAAATCGTGGGGATAGTTGAAAATTTTTTGTGATTTTTTAATATTAATTTCTCAATAAATTCCACGGTAACCTATATATTTTATTGTAAAAAACAAAACCTAAATATTTCAAAAACCTTATTTTTAGTTTTTTTCTACTCCATCTAATCAATAAATAATAGTATACTTAATTATAATTCGAAAATTGTTGTTGAGGTCTTACTTTCTCGTAAGACATTGTACAAATACTCACATTTTTAAAAAAAAAATTTCAAAAATTTGCACGGTAAGGTATAGTTAAAAGTTCACTATTAGATAAATAAGGACTTCAACTATTTAGTCATATTCTAATATTTTTTATTTAACATTGGTGGCGAAAGGACCTCCTTAAGTAGATTGTTCGATTTTGCACTTTTACAAGGTTTTATTTATACGTACAACTATGGAAAATGCAGTAGCAAGTGGTAGTGTAGTACAGACCCAGTGCGCGCAAGAGCGAAAATTAAAGAAAACACCAAAAGACAGTATAATAAAACTGGCCAAAGTAAAAGGCGATGAGCATATTAATCATAAAGGAAAACTTATAGAAAAACGCACTGTTGCGAAAAAACTGCAGGTAAATAATAGCTTTTATGACAAAACTTAATATTTTGCCTACATTTTTTTTTTCTATAGATGTAAATGGCTCAAGTGTGTTGAAAAAATGCTATTATTGCGTACTCTCATTTGGAAAATATATTATTTTCGAGAAATTCGGTTCCCTCGTCTGAAATAAAAAACAATGGGCCCCACACGACTTTGCCCTTAAGTACGACGCCGGCCTGAATGCACATGGTTTAATCAAAAAGTCACTTTCAGAATTTATATGGAAAAATCAAGTATACAATAAGAACAAAAATTTAAGAACCTAACCTAACCAAAAAAAATTAATAACCTTTATTAAACATTTGTTGCACTCTAGATCGCATTTATAACATATACCTCTAAAGCTTCTTTTATTCGCCCTCTATTAATGACAATATCTGCTTTAATCTTCCCGTTTCTATTGTTCGTGAACGGAATAAAACGTCATGCGACTTTTCCATTGAAAATCTCCGGATTTTCCCGCATACAATTCAAAATAAGAAGCCTACTTATAGAGAACGGCTTACTTTTGACAAACAATTGAACTTCGCGAGTATTAAGAACGGGGGTAATTGAGGGTGGTAATCGACAAATGCGATTAGAAGTGTACCAGAAGGAGAAAGGGATAGTTTACAGGTAGGTATCTCAATCGCGAAGGCATTAGAAGTTCGAATATCGTCGATCGACAGGTGTCTTGGAAATATTAATAATAAACACGTCTATTACTCAATATTAATAAGAAAAAAAAACTTTTAAATATAGCGAAATATTGAATAAATGGCAGATTCGAGTCTTTTAGATTTAGATTATTGTTCTTTCGCTAAAACTCGATTATTCTTAATCAACAACGACATACACTGAATTACTTACTAAATAAAAACGTTAAGGGCCAGTCTTGTAAAATTGAAAGTAACTACTTGCTGATTAAACTATATCGCTATTGTTTGTTAATATGTCAAGTAAACCTACATGTAACAATACTCAGAAGTGAAAAGATTGACCCTAATTTAAAGAAACACATAGAAAAATACATACTACTTAATATTAAATTTAAGTAATTTTAATATTTCTTTTCGTTTCAGATTGGTCGAGCTACGGTCAAAGAATCGCGCTCTCTGCGTCTAGTCCACGACGTCCACCTCAATAATCGACGAGAAGACACCACTCAACAGCCCCTTTTGGTAGTCGGCAACGGGAGGACGTACAGCGTGACCGAAACGTCGCCGAAACGAGCCATCATGGGCGTCATACAGAAAGCGGCGCTCATCAAGAAGTCCAAGAGCAACGGATCCATTACTACCAATGATGACTGCGATGAACAGGTAAGAAATACTTTTGTAATAAGATACTATAACAGTTTTCTCATACTAATTTGACCATGGAATATGTGATTAACATTGTCGAGAGATAATAATTCCAATCGGGTCATTAAATTCAAAATAAATGTAACAATGCCAATGTATATACAGTAATTGACGATAATATATAGTAATGTGTGGTAATATGCAGTAATTTACAGTTATTTTCAATAATTTACAGTAATTTACAGTAATTTACAGTAATTTACAGTAATTTACAGTAATTTACAGTAATTTACAGTAATTTACAGTAATTTACAGTAATTTACAGTAATTTACAGTAATTTACAGTAATTTACAGTAATTTACAGTAATTTACAGTAATTTACAGTAATTTACAGTAATTTACAGTAATTTAGAGAAATTTACAGTAATTTACAGTAATTTAATCATTTACAGTCATTTGATTTAATTTACAGTCATATATTTACTTACAGTCATACAGTTACAGTCATTTGATTTAATTTACAGTCATATATTTACTTACAGTCATCCAGTTACAGTCATACATTTACTTACAGTCATTTATAGTCATTTACAGTCATTAATAGACATATACAGTAATTTACAGTCATTTTTAAAAGTTTACAGTCGTTTTCAATAATTTATAATATTTTACAGTAACTTACAGTAATTCATTTACAGTAATATACAATAATTTATGGTAACGTACAGTAATTTATCATAATTTGCATTAATTACAGTTATTTACAGTAGTTGAGTCATTTGCAGTCATATACAGTCTTTTACAGTAATCTACAGAAATAAAAAGTATTTTACAGTAATTTAGTTTACAGTATTTTGCAGTAATTTGCAATAATTTTTAGCAATTTACAGTAATTTATAGTAATTTTCATTAATTTACAGTAATATGCAGTAATTTACTGTATTTTACAGTACTTTGTCGAAATTTGCATTAATTACAGTCATTTACAGTATTTGAGTAATTTAAAGTCATATAGTTTTTACAGTAATTTACAGTAATTTAATCATTTACAGTCATTAATAGACATATACAGTAGTTTATAGTAATTTTCATTAATTTACAGTAATTTACTATATTTTACAGTAATACAGTACAGTAATTTACAGTATTTTACTATATTTTACTGTATTTTACTGTAATTTATCGAAATTTGCATTAATTACAGCCATTTACGGTATTTGAGTAATTTGAAGTCATATAGTTTTTACAGTAATTTACAGTAACTTACAGTAACTGAATCATTTATAGTAATTTAGTTTCATTTACAATCATTAATAGACATATACAGTAATTTATAGTCATTTTCAATAGTTTACAGTAATTTTCAGTATTTTATAGTATTTTACAGTAACTTATAGTACAAATTTATAGTAATTTGGGGTAAATCACAGTAATTTACAGTAACAGTAATTTATCATAATTTGCCTTCATTACAGTTATTTACAGTATTTGAGTCATTTGCAGTCATATACAGTCTTTTACAGTAATCTACATAAATAAATAGTCTTTTACAGTAATTTAATTTAAAATATTTTGCAGTAATTTGCAATAATTTGCAGAAATTTATAGTAATTTATAAAAATTTACATTAATTTTACAGTAATTTACAGTAATTTACAGTAATTTACAGTAATTTACAGTAATTTACAGTAATTTACAGTAATTTACAGTAATTTACAGTAATTTACAGTAATTTACAGTAATTTACAGTAATGTACAGTAATTTACAATAATTTACAGTAATTCACAGTAATTTACAGTGATTTACAGTAAGTTATTGTAGTTTACATTAATTTACAGTAATTTACAGTAATGTACAGTTATTTACAGTAATTTACAGTAATTTACAGTAATTTACAGTAATTAACAGTAATTTACAGTAATTTACAGTAATTTACAGTAATTTACAGTAATTTACAGTAATTTACAGTAATTTACAGTAATTTACAGTAATTTACAGTAATTTACAGTAATTTACAGTAATTTACAGTAATTTACAGTAATTTACAGTAATTTACAGTAATTTACAGTAATTTACAGTAATTTACAGTAATTTACAGTAATTTACAGTAATTTACAGTAATTTACAGTAATTTACAGTAATTTACAGTAATTTACAAGAATTAATTCACAGTATTCTCGCAATCTACTCTATATTAGCAATATTTTATTTTAATTTACAGTAAAATACCCCTATTAAAATACTGTAATTAATATTATTAAAATCTGTTTTTTTTTATCCAGATCTACTGGCTGAGACCAGCTTTGGCACCGTCTCAGAACTCGCCAGACGGTTCGAACTATTTCTGCTGGTTTAAAAAGAAGCCCAAACAAAAAGTGACATTTAAAGAGACCACCACCACTGTCGGGAATCGGTAACGTGATTTTCTATACTCTAGAATGATGTGTGTTCCTTTTTGTGTGTTGTGTATTTAATTTATCAAATTTAGATTACTTATGTGTATGTGTACAAAAATCGTAATTTTATTTAATTTTGCTGTAATTTCACAAATACGATAAAAAATTGCTCCTTTGATGGATTAGGCTTCCTAGAAACCATTTTTTCCTTTTATTATCATCTACTTTAACGTTTCTGGCTGTATATTGTCTCTATCTTTTGTCTTCCCTATTTGAATATATTTAATTCTTTTTTTATGCCATATGTTTCTTTTATATGTCAAACTTCACTTTTCTTATGTCAAACGTCACTCCCTTGATGGAGTAGGCTTCTCAGAAACCATTTTTCCTTTTATTCCCATCTACTTTAACGTTTCTTACTCTATATTGACTCTATCTTTTGTTTTTCCTCTTTTAATATCTTTTATTATGCCATATGTTTAATTTATATGTCAAACTTTACTTTTCTTATGTCAAAAGTCACTCCCTTGATGGATTAGGCTTCCTAGAAACCATTTTTTCATTTTATTCTCGTCTACTTTAACGTATCTGGCTCTATATTGTCTCTATCTCTTATCTTTCCTGTTTGAATATCTTTAATTCTGTTTTTTCTTATGCCATATTTTTATTTTATATGTCAATCATCACTTTTCTTATGTCAAATGTAACTTTTCATATGTCAAAAGTTATTGTTCCTACATCATCAGTCACTGTTAAAATAAAATCTTATTCTTTATGTATATTAATTTTCAAAATTTACTTTTTTTGTATTAACAAAAAATATTTATATATAAAAATTATATTTTCATAATTCATATGTCAAGTCATTTTACAGCACCGATTTTGTTTTTTTAAAGGCGAGTATATTAAATTCAGTAATTTTTCATCGTATTTTATGAAACACTCTGTATAGTGATTTTGTTTTGTGATTATGCGCTTGTTTTTGTACAGTTAGTGGTAGTTTTAATTTTTATTCACCAATGGCGTATCTTAATATTTATTTTAAAGAAAGAGAAGATATAGTACAGGAAAATTTGTCATAAAAATGTTAAAAGTTTGAGATACGTCACTTTGGATTTTGAAAGTTTGCAATATTTTCGGTAAATTTTATCACAATTACGATTTGAAATTTTCGATGGTCTAGTCAAAAATGTACTTTAAAATTCTTCATTATTGTATAATAATTAAATTGTCTATTTATTTATGTAATTATTTATTTATTTATATGTACCAACGATATTGCAGATATGGATTTTTTGTATGTTTCTTTTTGGCATGTGCTTTTTATCAATTTGGAAATGTTCTGTGTGAGTATAGGTAAACAAATGTTTTATAATTTAATTAGTAGTTTTTTTTTTTAATTAAATAAATAATACATAATATAATAAAAATAATGAAAATTAAAGAGGTAAATATTATTTTAATTTTTTTATTTCTTCCTTGACAACTTTTTAATTAAAATGAAAACATACTTTTATCGAATTTGCCTGTTAATAGAAATTGGGTTATTGGTTTTGTTAAATTTAAAACTAAAAACAGTCAATATGATTTAAATCTGGTGATCTTATTTGTTCCAAATGTTCAGGTAAGTTGATTTTTAATTTGATTATATGAGTGAGTGAACCCTTGAGCCCCTAGATATAAATTAGAGATAATTCACAATTCTAAATTTACATTTTTTCTTAAATATCTCGAATACGGTACATTTTAGAGAAATTGTGTATAGAATAAAAATTATAGAGAATTATATTGCAAACAACTTTTATTTGAAGAATTTTCTCTTGCAAACGTAAATAACAGATATATTCCATAAAATATAAATATGACCCCCTAAAAATAATAATTTCAATTAAGATTAATTTGGCTTATTTATTTTGAATCCCCCTTAGATGAGACACTTTATTTGCTCTAATTATAAAATTGATATTTGATATAAACAATTAAAAAAAATTAAATATTGAAATATAATAAAATAAAATAAAATAACATAACATATAAAATCGAAAATCGAAAATCGAAAATCGAAAATCGAAAATCGAAAATCGAAAATCGAAAATCGAAAATCGAAAATCGAAAATCGAAAATCGAAAATCGAAAATCGAAAATCGAAAATCGAAAATCGAAAATCGAAAATCGAAAATCGAAAATCGAAAATCGAAAATCGAAAATCGAAAATCGAAAATCGAAAATCGAAAATCGAAAATCGAAAATCGAAAATCGAAAATCGAAAATCGAAAATCGAAAATCGAAAATCGAAAATCGAAAATCGAAAATCGAAAATCGAAAATCGAAAATCGAAAATCGAAAATCGAAAATCGAAAATCGAAAATCGAAAATCGAAAATCGAAAATCGAAAATCGAAAATCGAAAATCGAAAATCGAAAATCGAAAATCGAAAATCGAAAATCGAAAATCGAAAATCGAAAATCGAAAATCGAAAATCGAAAATCGAAAATCGAAAATCGAAAATCGAAAATCGAAAATCGAAAATCGAAAAGCGAAAATCGAAAATTGAAAATCGAAAATCGAAAATCGAAAATTAGAATTCGAAAATCGAAAATCAATATTTCTCTTTCTTTTAGTTACAAATTAATTTGTAATAAAGCGTTTTGCTCTGTTTAAATTTCCTGATTTTATTGAAAATATTTTATTTTCATTTCCCCGATATTAAATAAAATAAATAAATTAATTAATAAAGTGAATTATTTTATTAAATTATCTGGTGCTAGAGTTGGGTTAGTTTTTTTTAAAGATAATTACAGGGTGGTTCTAGTAATTATTTAAACTACAGAAAATAACGTCTAAGTCTCGATACGTGGGCCGTATGGATATTACCAGTTATTTAGGTGTTATCCGTTGTTACGTACTAAAAGTCTCATACCTTATGTATAATTTTTATTAACAATTTTAGTATTCTAGAAAAGAATAGTTTTCACAGAGAAATGAGCAAGGGCCAAAATAGTTTAATATATTTTTAAATATATCTATTTTGAAATTCGTCAACTGTAGCTATATTTCATCTTCAATTAACTTTACCTTGTTTTTTGGGGTGCATGTAAACATAACGGACACACGAATTTCGAAAAAAAAATTTGAACTAGAAAATAGTGTTAAGTGTATAAATGAAATACCAAACAAAAAAATTTGCGGATTATGCATAAATAACAGAGTAATTTGAGTTCAAACTTGCGAATTTTGGTGATTCTACCTAAGATTTTTTGATTTTTGTGTGAGGTATATGCATGGTTGCCAAACGTTTCAATTTATAACAAAATTTAGATTAATAATTGACAGTACTTTTATGAATTACATATTGAAACAGTGCTCATATCACGCATGGAAAGGTATTTATTGGGAATATATATTTTGCTTAATAATCTAATTTTTTTTATACTTACATTTTAGGCATTATGAAAAATAGTACTTTTCAAATATACCACCGGAAACCTCACAAAGTATCTTATTTTTGGAGTAACATTTCCAAACACTTTAAAATGCACTACTATTATTAATTTTTTTTGTTGCTTTTCCTAAAAAAACTTAACTTTTAATTTCCAATCACATCCATCGATTTTTTTATTCATTTTGATTTAATTGTACATATTAACTAAATATTAATATTACATCATCTATAAAGTAATAAACAACAATTATTTTAGGTTATTCAAAAGTTTTTAAACTTTCAAACAAGATAATTAATAATTAGTCTGACAATAGAATTGTCAACCATAGTCAATGAATTTATCAACTTTTAGAGGATAGCCCAATTCATTTAATTTCTACTGAGTCCGAAGCGGCGTGACGTCACCTTTAAAAACTTTCATCCGTTTCATTTAAAATGTACATCAATACACTTTCTTTTAAAATTTCGTTTTATTTTATTTGTTTTTAAAATAAAAGATATTTCAGATATTAAAAAGATCATTTTACCAGATACAAAATTTAACTCATCTAAAAATTATAGGAGTAAATAAATAGGTAAATAGAAGGTAATAAATTTAAATACTATGGCCATGTTTTCTAAAAATCTTTTTAATGAACTCATATTTAAGAAATTTGACATGTTATTGTTAAAGTCGAAATTTATATACTGAGTGAACAAAAAGTAATTTATTAATATGTACATTCCTGATAGGTTTACAAAAAAAGTTTTGATGAAAGTTTCATGAAATAAATCAAGTTAATAAGAAATACACCTTCGTGCTTAATAAGAAATATACTGGGTTGACCAATATTCAGAAATTACAAAATAATATATTTATTAAATAGTTTTTTGTACTAAATTAAATTTAAAATAAAACCGTTAAAATAACATTGTGCTAACTTTATTAGCCATAAGCCATCCATTCATTATTTTTGAATAATGGTGCAACCGATATATTTCTAACTGACTTACAATGATGACTTGATTTATTTCATAAACAAAATATAAACGTTTTCTGACATACCTACACCATGAAAGCACGTTCATCCTGTTTTGAAATTTTTGCGCACACTTTTCACACTTACATCATAACATCCAGCTATGCTCATTCCAATATCCTTATCCCTAGAGGCAGAAGCGAGTGCGCCCCTTTTTACACCTACACCATAAGAGCCAGCTGTGCGCGTCCTACCAACTGGCTTACCACTAGATGAAAGAGCGAGCGATGCAAGGGTGCCCTTTTCACACCTTTTCCCTAATAATCAGCTACGCTTGTCCCAACAACGACCTTACCACTAGAGGAAGGAAGAACGCTGCCCGGCTGACGTTTCGAAATTCGCGCGCGTTGATTTTAAAACGTCGGCCGTGCGCTCCCCTTTTTACACCTACACCATAAGAGTCAACTACGCTTGTACCATTAAAGGTCTTATCACTAGAGGAAGAAGCGAGCGCGCACGGCCGACGGCAAGTTATATCGGTATAAGTCAGAAATATAATAGGCGTACCTATTACTCCAAAATAACGCGAGGATATTTGTTTTAATAGTATTCGAGATAATACAGCTAGCACAATGCAGTTTCAATGGTTTTATTTTAAATTTAATACAGTACGGAAAAATATATTCTTGCTTAAGTTTGGAATAAAGGCCAACCCAGTATATTACCTTTTATTAACTTATTAACTTAAAAAATTTCATAAAACTTTTTTTGTGAAACTATCAGAAAATGAATTTTAGTAAGTTTCATTAACTTTTGTACTCTTTGTATATAGTATACATTTCGACTTCTAACTATATTATAATTCGTATGTCAAATTTCTCAAATATGTGTTATTTGAGAAACATTTTTGAATAACATTGCGGCAATATTCAAATTTATTACCTATTTTACTTACTACTGTAATTTTGGGAGGTTTGTAATTTTTCTCTGGTTAAAATCATGTTTTGAATATTTGAAATAACTTTTAGTTTAAAAATAAATGGAATAAAAAAAGGTGTATTGTATCGATGTATATTTTAAATGAGTTCCGGCTGAACCGTTGAAAGCATCTAGGGGTGACGTCACGTCATAGCTGACTCAACAGAAATTGAACGAATTCAGCTATCCTCTTTAATCGTTAAAGGCGTTGGTTGACTATGTATAAGATAATAAATTTCATATTTCAAAAAAAGTTTTAAAAATTTTTGAATTACACAAAGTAATTAAGTTTAAAGGTTTTCCAAAAGTATTTTAGAGATGATGTAATATTAATATTTAGTCAATATGTACTACAATTTAATCAAAATGAATGTATAAATCGTCAGATATGGATGGAAATTAAAAGCAAAAGAGTTTTTAGGAAACGAAACCAAATAAATTAATAATTTTTATAGAATTGACACTCGATTGCCGTACGTTACCATCGATAGTTATCGATTGTCCGATATTTTATCAAATACAGGCACTTAAAAAACTGGCAACGTGGCTATAGATAATAATAGAGGTTTCTTAAAGAAAATTAAGGTTATATCAATAAAAATGGTTTATTATCTTATTAATACACAATATTTTTATATTAACTTTGGTTATTTTGGTTTTGCTATAGTTAAATTGATCAAAAATAGTAAGTAGTATTATTTTGATTAAGAATATAGCGAAAATAGTGAAAATTGTTTTGTTCGTATTAGGCATTCCAAACAAATTAATTGCCAGTGGGAAGGTTTGGTATATCTAAGGGTGATGACACACGGTGTATTCTATCTACTTTACGTAAAATCATGAATAATGGATTACATTTAAATATTTTATGTCAAACACAAAAATAATATTTAAAAAACCTACCTATACATTTTTTCATAAATTGGCAGGCTTGGCGACTACTACTTCGAAAAAAAATAGCGTCCAAGTTGCAAGACTATGTCGCTACCCCCTTAGATATACAAGAATTTCCCACTGGCACATATTGTTTGACAGGTCGTTGGAATGCCTAATTGTTTACAGTCACCTTTTTACTTTCCTATATGTATACAGATAAAAGGAAAGTATAGGAATCATGATATTTTCGACCTCGAGTTTTCGACGGATTTTTACGTTTTGAGGTCCCCTGAATCCGTTTTGACTATTTTCGCGATGATGTCTGTGTGTGTGTCTGTATCCACTATAACTCATAAACCGATACAATGAAAAATACCAAATTTTAAACTTAAGCTTTATTCCGGCGTCTAATGAACTGATTAGATTTTGGTCAGAGTCGGAACATCTGGGGGGGTACTTTATAGGTAGTCATTTTTATATTTTATGGTATATATCTGTTATTTACGTTTGGAGAAGAAAATTCTTTAAATAAAAGTTACTTACAATATTATTATCAATATTTTTTGTTGTATACAAAATTTTCCTAAAATGGTCTGTATTCGAGAAATTTGACAAAATTTAAAAAAAATAATTTTTTATAAAAATTGTTCAAATAAAAGTTGTTTGCAATATAATTCTCTATAATTTTTATCCTATACATAATTTCTCAAAAATGGACCATATTCGATATATTTGAGAAAATGTGTAAATTTCGAATTTTGAAAGAACTCAAAAACGGATAAAGAAAAAACATTAAATTTTAAACTTAAGTTTTATTTTGGCCTGACGTGAAATGATTAGATTTTGGACAAAGTCGGAACATCTGGGGGGGTACTTTATGGGAAGCCGTTTTTATATTTTATGGAATATGTTATTTATGTTTGGAAAAGAAAATTGTTCAAAAAAAGTTACTTCTAATATTATTATCCATAATTTTTGCTTCATGTCAAATTTTCCTGAAATGGTCCGTATTCGAGAAATTTGACAAAATGTGCAACATTCTGATTTTTAAGAAAATTGTTAAACTAAAAGTTGTTTGCGATATCAATTCTATAATTTTTGTTTATACATGATTTTTCCAAAATGGAAAAATTGTAGGAAAAGTGCTAAATTTAAATTTTTCAGTATTTTCGTTTTCAATGAATATCTATGGAAAAATGTTTCGAGTTAGAGGGAAAGCCCACTCACGCGACATGTCGCGCGCGGCAATACTTTTGATGTTTCTAAATGACCACGCGACCACGCGACAGAACCGCGTTAATGGGCTTTGAGTCATTTAAAAACATCAAAAGTATTGCCGCGCGCGATCAGTCGCTCGCGACATGTCGCGTGAGTGGGATTTTACTCTTAGATGTATGTGGAAAATGTATATATTTAGTTTATCCTCTAAACTTTTATAGAGGTGCTGCAATAGGTTATACAAAATAACCGGAAAAAGTCTATAATAACTAGATGTGTTGGATACATCAGATTTTTAGATATTTAGGGTAAGGTGGCGATGGGTTTTAATTCATTGAAACTTACTCTTTTGATAAACGAGTAATTTTAGAAACTTTCCATTGTTGTGGTAAAATACTTTTTTCTAATTTAGAGAATATTCCCATCTTGATGTAAAAATTAAAATTCCATTTATAATAATGTGTGATTTATTCTGTAACAGATAATAAATTTACGTCATAGATTATGATGGAAATATTATTTGATATCAGCAAAGCATTATTCTTGGAAAATATCTGTAATCAAACTACTTTGTAAAAAAGTACAGTAGTTTTAAAAACTCGCCACAAACGAGGATGCTTTTGTTCGTAACATGTAAAATATTTAGAAAATTTACCCGAGTACCATTTTTAAAAGATAAGGCGGGATTCTCTTTAAGTTTACAAAAAATGTGTAAGTTTTAAAATATAACATTTAGTCAACCAATTATTGGGAATATGATTAAACGATCATTAGGGGACATATTTCTTTTATCTTAAATAAAATTAAGCTTGTTTACTTTTAAGGTTAGTTCACAAAATTGTATAAATGCTCTGCTAGAAAAAATTCTGATAGTTCACATGAGTACGAGAGATTATTATAATTATCAATTAGCATACATCTACTGACTTTTGTAGCAAATTCTAACATTTCAAAACAAAAATAAGATACGTATCTTTCCATTTCCCGCTGATTTAAATGCTTATTATTTTTGTATTCGAAAAGAAAACAAAACCTCATTACGATTTACATTTTTATCTCTTTTACCGAAACAACGAAACACAATTTCTGTGTAGGTACTTTCGCGCTAAAGATAACATTGCCCCGGGGTGCGTTTCTTTTCGAGATTAGCGCCTTTTATTCGAAAGTGTGTTGAAAACTGCCCCGCGGAAAAACGGAGTTCTTTTGTTAAACAGCGGAAATTAAAAACCATTCAAGCGGACGATCGAACCGTAAATTTGTCGAAACGGTTGGAAAAAAGTGTGAAAAAACGTCTAAAAGGCGAAATGTTTATCCATAATTCTTCCACTATAAAGTACCTATCATGAAATTGGGTACATTTTTAATATATATTATTGATTGCCAATAAAAACTTCGGATTCCTTTTTTCTTAACCTTTTATTATGAACATTAACATTACATGAACATAATTTCATCAACCATTTTCAACATTTTATAAAAGATGACAATTGACAATTTGACAGATGGCACAAAGGGGTATTTTAGCGTTACATATTAACATAAATAAATCACTACAGAGCGTTAGCATTAATGCGAGCAGGAAATGAATAATATCAACGTTACCAGCTGATATTGGGTCGGTTGCGTAGCTGTAGGGAGTGTATTATTATTTTATTTTTTTTAATTTGATGTAATCGACATCAACTACTTAAGTTATTAGCCTCGTGTATTGTGTAGGCTTTATTACTGTTTTCCAACGCCACGGAATTGGTATAATTAAACAATGATGCAGTCAAAGGTTTGAAAATTATCTAATATAGGTATATGGATAAATATTTAATTTAGTTTTCATGCTCTAAATTCATAAGTACATACCTAACATAGACACAGATATTTTATTGTTTAACTTAATTTAAGCCAATTTAATATTTATATTTTTTATTATATTTAATATAAGTTTAACTTTCATTTTTATACAGATATCATAATTTAAATAAAATCATCAGATGCTGCGTCAGTCTGACACAGTTTATCAGTATCTCCAGCATTTATAGGGCATATATCTATAACCTTAAATTCATTAGGGACAACCTACAAAATTAAACAATTTTTCATATAAAATTCTACTACAGTCAGAAAATTATAATTCTTCAAATAAAACATACAATAAAATTGGCATACTTCTGAATTATCTTCTGGTACAATGATCTTTCTTGGCTGGCAACCGCAATCTGAGATCTTTTTAAAGTTGGTACTTTATCAATGCCATAATATCCCATTTCTTAAATCGGATGATTCTATGAAAGGGTACCGTTTTAAATAAAAGACTATCTAATAAAATTAATATACCTTACCCGAAACACTGATATAATAAAATGTTGTCTCTGTGAGATCTTCTCTGATGACTTGCTTCCATATATACCATTCTTTCTTTTTGAAACTTCATTTATATCTTTTGTATGCAGTTTGCTACTCAAGGTGTCCCGTAAATATACCGACAAACTTTGAGGTAAGACATCAAAATGAATATTTTTTTGTTTTATAAACATATGTCCGAAAACCCTTGATTTCCGAAATAAAGGGATTTTTATACAGAAATAATAACGCTTAATAGATATTTGTAATTTTTATAATTGTTTTGAATAAAGCAGCAACTAAAAATGGAACTTGTATCCCTTAATATTTTTGCGTATCTTATTTCCAGTATATCGCCAATAATATAATAATTCACTTTTGGCACCAAAAAGTGGATATTCAACATGCGCATTTAGTTTTTTTATTTTCTCAAATTTAATGAATACATTATTTTGTAAATATTGATATAAAAGTAAAATTATATAATATTCTTCTTATATTTACAAAAAATAAGGCGTGTAAAAAAATAACCCACAAAGAGTTAACTCATTGGTTTTACAAAGTAAAATCACACAATGCAATAATCGTTTTCTTTTTACCATTAATCTGAGCTAACTTACATCGACTAAGCTTAGTTGTACGTTCTTTTGTAATTGTAAGTCAGAATCTTTATTCCCCCTCTACCAATGCTAAGCACTAAACTATATATTAAACTGGAAGAACAAAGCCAGAGATAACCCAGCGAGACGTGTAACTCAATGTATTTTTTTTGTTCAGTAAAAGTTGTTTGGGCGATTGTAACCACAACCAATCTATAATGGCGCCACTAGTATATAGCGGGAAAATTAAAAATGCTTTAGGGCGGGAAATTCAAATATGGATTCAGAAATAAATAGTTTTTCTATACAAATTTACAGGAGAAACAAAAACTATTGTTTCACTGTATATTAAACAATATAAAAGCTTCCAATAACATCAAATTTTTTATCATATAAATAATTTTAATAAAGGAAGTTTTAATCAGTTTAATATAAGCAGTGAACATAGTTTTTATTACTCTTGTAAATTTCGTTAAAAAAACTTGAAAATTCTTTTGATTATTAAATATTTAAACTTGGAAAAATAATACACCAAACTCTTTTTCTATAAATTATATTTTTGTAAGGTACAGAAAAACAAACTACAATTGCTACGTTTAGAAAGTACCTCGTATCATTTTGTGACAAATTACAAAGAAAGTCACAGTTATATATTCATAATATATTTAAAAAATAATGTAACTAATATTTTATAAAATATAGAGTATATCGATACCTTTTTGCCAGACTATGATAAGTGCCATTTGAACAAATGTCCCTTACGTTAGTCTGGCAAAAAGGTATCGATATGTTATGACTGTTTATTTTAGTAGAAACCGTTAAAACGAAACAAACACATACATACACTCACACAAATGTATAAGGCCCGAGTCGAGTAAGTTCCCATCCTGTAAACTGGATCTAAACCTGCTAGACCCATTCCATACACCCCCCTGCTAACTCCTCTTAGGTTTATCAAGATCAATAGATTTATATGCCCTGCCTTCTAAAAGGGAATGAAAGATGACACTATCATCATTTAAACAGGACGTTGCTGAAGGCTTACCCCTGTTATGTCGTCTGTTCTATTAAGTTACACGTCTCTGTTGTCTTTGGTATGGTCTATGACCAGAACGTTATCTTTACACTCACATTGGTAAATAAGATTTTTGGGTTGCTGGAACATTAGCGCCTCTAGTGAGAACAAATTTCAGTAAACGCTCCCATAAGCAAGAGTATTTGCGAACTTTATACCAAACGAAGCGAACTTTTGCAGTTTTAATAATGCAACAGCTGAATCGGACTCCCTGAAGTAGTCGCCCATTTAAATATTCGTCATCTCGACTAATCGTGACTTAATTCCGAACTTGCGAGCCAGAATTTAGAGTCAAGAGCCTCTTCTTCAAAGACAAGCCGTCTACAATTAAGTCCTGCATAATTTCGCGTAATTATTCTAAGTGACAGACATCGTGAATTTTCGTCCATAGGGACTTAAAACTATTTGTATAGTTTGATGTTTAGGGTGGAGGAAACGACAGGGAAGAGTGTAGGGGGGAATTGTTTGAACAGGAAGTGTCTGTAACCGTTATTAATTCTGTGGGGTTGGTAAATAGCTAGTCACTCCTTAATAGGATATTATTTTATGGTGTCGTATTAGGGGATGTTTAACAGTAAAACGTTTCGCAATAATATTTAGAAATTAAGGGTATGAGCCGATATTAACCAAAATAACGGTATATTTTTACGGTTAACATTAACCGTTTTAAAGCAAATAACCGGTAATTTGCGGGATATACCATTTTAATTAAAGCGATGTTGGTTATTCTTGGTTACTATCTATGACGTCATATTTAAGCCCTTTGAAACGTCATTAATTATAACCGGTAAAGTCTGGACTTGGGTTAATAATGACAGTGATATATAGTTAGTGTTTTTTGGTAAGATTATAAAACTCGCTCCGTCAAATTTAAAAGTTACATTAGTTATTATACTATTATTTATGTATGTATACGTAATTTATCAAATGTATCTGGTACGACGCGAAAAAAAGTGTAACACTGTTTCCTATTAAAATCCCAGTTTCTTACAATCTATACAATTACTAACAAAGTAGCGCATTAAATTTGTTGTATCGTTATCCATAAGGAAAAGCCGAGGAGAAACCTCACTCAATTTCCACTTTAGAGCCAGTAAAAGTTAACCTAGAAATTAAATGTCAATATTTCTTTCCTTTTTTAAAAAACGATATAACGTTAATGCGTTACAATAACCGGTTAAGCCGGTTACCTATTTGAGCTTTAGTCACGTGGTTTCAAGGTTAACCAAGGGTATAACCGAAGTGTTCTCTGGTTCATAGCTTTAAAAGTCGAATGTCAATTTGTCACAGAAGTGACGTAATTCTTCGCCGAGGTCCAAATGTAACCAACAAATTAGTGTTTTTCAGAAACCGCTGTCAAAAAATCCTGATTACTTACGGTTAGTAGTCGGTAAATATCGGACCATACCCTAAATGTTTGTGTAGAAATGAAATGACGTAAACGTCCTCTGTCAATTTCAAGTTATTTTCGAAGAATTTCTGCCGAATTCCATCACTTTTCTTAAGATACGAATGGCTTCTCGCAGACATGCATCTTTCAGACGGACGTCCCCCTTGTGAAACTCCCCGAGAAAATATTTCTTTTCTTTGAGGTATTTTTCCACCCCTGCTTTATCAGCCGTTGGGGATGCATCGAAAAGGTGATTTCGAGAGAAATTGGGAAAGTTGCTCAACGTCCCTTTTGGGGAGAGGTTGTGTATTAGTTTGATATTCGTTCGGGAAGTGAGTCATAGGTGAACATTTGTATTTTATTACCTAACAGCCCAGGATAACGGATTGTGATAGATCGGGGTTGGGAAACGAATTTAATTGTTTTATTTAGTCTAGTCAAATTATGATTTGAGTTGAGCAAAATTGTTTCATAAGCGATTAAAATGATATTTAACTTAATAGGTTTAATATTACTTTTCATAAAAAATAAGATAGAATTCGATTATAGGGAACAAATTTAAAATGGCTGCCATTTTTCTAAATTTACAAGTGCAGAATAAACACTGATCGATTCAGTATTGTTGTTCTACACAATGATTGTTGCTATAGTTGGTAATATGAATCTTGCACAAGTAAGAATCCCATAAATGGCCATACAGACATAACTTTCGAGGATGAAAGAAAATCAGAATGGCCGTGCAGTTTACGCAATATATTTCATAGAAATTCTAATTGTTTATATTATTATAGGGACGTACTGTAAAATGTAAATACTTTATAGATTTCGAATTATTCAGTCAGTAAGTGAATCATATACGAGGTCAGTAAATTAAGTAATGAGACTGGCAACGTTGCGTTTGATCTGGCAACACTAAAAGCGCGAGGCTTAGTGGGGCGGCAGAGGAACATGTGATTCACCTTCAGTACGAGTTTGACCTCGCTCGAGTCATTTGGTTATGCGTAGTGATTGTTTTTGTGAAACAGTTTTTTCTATTGTGTTCTAAAAATGAATGACATCAATTTGGAGCAACGGTGTGCTATCAGGTTTTGCTTCAGACTTGGGCACAGTGCAACGGAAACTCTTCTGAAACTTCAGCAGGCCTACGGAGATAGTGTTTTGTCAAGGGCCAAGGTTTTTCGCTGGTTTAAGACATTTTCAGAAGAAAGAGAGTCGATTGAAGATGAACCACGAAGCGGAAGGCCTTCATCTTCAAGGTCAAACGGTCAATCAACACTTTTACCGAGAGGTTCTTGAAAGACTTCGAAAAAGGGTCATTCGTGTGAGACCAAACATCAACAACAAGTGGGTGTTGCATCACGATAATGCTCCTTGTCACAAAGCAATTTCAATAAACGAGTTTTTGGCCAGTAAAAACATTCCTGTGGCTCCTCAGCCTCCTTATTCGCCTGACTTAAGTCCTTGTGACTTTTTTCTCTTCCCAAAGTTGAAAAAGTCACCTCAAGGGAAATCATTTTGGGACAGTCGAAAATATTTAAACGGCTGTAACCGACCAGCTAAAGGTTATTTCAGTATCGGAGTTCCAGCACTGCTATGAGGAGTGGAAGAAACATCTCCAGCGCTGTGTGGCCTCAGAAGGAAGTTATTTTGAAGGTGACAATATTGAATTGTAATTCTTTTTGTATAAAATTTTTTAAAAAAATCTGTCTCATTACTTAATTTACAGACCTCGTACATAGTAATATGATTTGACACTCTATTATATTATTTATTCTGTATTAAAATCTCGGTGTATCAATAAGTTCGTTTCTAATAACAATAAAGTGTTCATATAATGTACTAAAATAGTTATAATTAATTGGAGGTTTATGAAGGAAAGGATTTATTAATCAAAAATATAACATATATTAACTCTGACAATACAAAATATGTCTGACTTCAATATCACACCTATCCAAAATAAATATAAGGATAACTCAAAAATTATAAAATACAAGGCGAAATCAACTTATTTACAACAATAGTGTTTTTATTATAAAAGTACATTGCATATTAAATAAATTATTGAGTAATTTAACAAAATAGACTTAGGCTCAACATTTTCAAAAGAATTAACTTAAATTTTGCCAAGGAAATGTTATGTAGCTAAGAGAACAAAAATAACACTTTTTAATTGACATTCAAAGAGTATATATACAAATATTTCACTATAAACACTATGGCGTGTGACAGTTTGCAGTTACATCGATTTTCTTTTGTTTGAAATGCCAGTAACCTCGATTTTCTAGCTGAGAGGAAATTAAAACGTCGTGTCAGATGGTGTTTCTAGATATATGTTGTTCAAACGCTCCGCCACAATGAACATGTTACACCAGAGAATATTAAATGTTAAATGCCATTCACGTCTCTCTCAGGAAACTCACATTTCATACACAAAGGTCAATTTGGTGAAAACAAAAATAATATTTTATTTCGTACAGACAAAACGAAACTAAAAAAATGGTATTTTTGTATCTATTTTTTGTATATCTATAGTTTTCAAGTGTAAAATGAGAATTGCCATTTTCCAATTTCTATAGACGTTTTGTCTCTTCCAAAATTTAATATAGGTATAAAGTTATTACCCATTAGCGAACGCAATTTTCAAATTTTACGATGTCAATTTGAATTCTCAAACAACTATTAAAGTCGAAGTCAGTCATAAAAAGTCATAAAGCGAAAATTATTTTGAATCATAAACAGAACTCAATTTTATGATTATTAAAAGGCGAGAGGGTGTCTATTGTTCAAACTACCCTATTTATAATCTTAAGCTCTACTCTCTACAAAAACAAGACAAAGACATAATAATAATAATTATATGTAGTATAAAAATGTTATTTAAATTCTGCATTAATAAAGAATGTAATATCAGTTAAGTGTTCTGGAAATGTAATAGTATTTTGGGATGTTAAATTCTTTGATTTTTTTTTACAAAAATGTATACTTTCAAATTATTAATACAGCGTGTCTGGGAAAATGTCAGAGGTCTCTCGGATTCAGATAAAACATTAAAAAAATTTTTTTTCTTAGCGGCCCTCCCTACGGAGATACGACCTCCAAAAGGACGCCACTGGAAATCAATTTTTCTTGAATAACTTTCAAACTACGTAATATAATTTAATTAAAATTTAATATGATAAACAGTAGTAAAAACCTCTTAAAATACTGCCCTTTAAAACATAATTAGCTAGTTTAGTTTACCAGGCGCGGACTAGCTTGTACATTTTAATGCTTACATTTTTAACACCCTGTATATGATAAGGAGTTAAAAAAAAATCCGATACCTTGAACGTTAAGCTAAAGAAAAGGTACTCTTCTTCATTGTCGACAAAAAAAAATAAAAGAATTAATGTTTTATTTTCCCGGACACCCTGTATAATGAGAATGAACATATTTTAGCTAGTTATAAAGCATTGTTAAATTTTTATATTAGTATTATAAACACGCTATAAAAAGTAAAGCTGGGTTACAATACATAACATTGGTTAAAAAAATTGGTAATGAAACATATAAGTCATTAAATTTGTGAGCAGTACAATATATGTCAAGGTAGAAATATCAGTTATAAATAATCAGCTTTCATGAGCCCTATTATAAATACAAATTCTACCTTATCAACCCCTCTAAGTACACCGGTCAAACTTCGCAAACCCTCGTCATCGAAACGCACACAATATCTCCTTACAAGACGCGACCTGTCATTTTACACACCCCCCAATCCACTATCCGTATCCGACAGTCCCCTAAAACTTTCTTTGCACCGTTCTGACTTCGAACTCGATTTGTTTTCCAGCACAAAGGCCAGCGTGAGAAGAAGCATCATCCCGGGCATGGATGAAGACGACGGGGACTACGCCACCCTCAGAGAACTGCCGCTGCCGCCCCCCAATCCGACACAGAGGATCTCCAACGGGGACGACACAGCCAGCGAGGAAGGCAAGGTATTGGATTTTCGTTTATTTCGTCTCGCATATTATATTTGTTGTTATGATAATATATGTGGGTCTTTGTTTGATGCCGTATGTTTGTAAAGCTTTGTTTACACTGTATGGAGCTGGTGTTGGGCTTAAAACATGGGGAAAATGGTTTAATGTAATTTATACTCACCTGTGTTACGTTATCATCGAAGACTGACTCTAGTTTTTGAATCAACTCTTGTCTTTGTTGTTTGTTTGTCCTATTTTGGGTGTATGATCGCCTTACAAAATGTTTTGACATCTTTAGATAATCTTTAGATGTCCTGATACAATTACGGGTTTAATAAATGGTGTAAACTACGCTTTATGAACATTAGATCCTAAATAATTGCTATAACGAATTGGCTTGCTTTTGCTTTAGCTTTTGGCTTGCGTTCACGACGAACACATAACTTACGCTAGCACGAATCAAGATTTTGATCCACCAGTCGATGCGTACGAAGAAAGGTCGCCTCTTCTTGATGACGCGTCGGTAATCGTACACAACAACTATGTAAACCAGGTGAGTTTTTCTGTCTTTAACTTAGCTACAGCTTCATTATTACTAATAATATAACTACGCAAGCAAACAGCCATATTTAACAAAAGTATTTGCCGTATAGAAACTTTACAGAATATACCATAATCTGGTTGGCTTTCTGCTCGATCCAAGATGCCGACTATCGTCATTTTTCACCAGTAACAATTGTATTTTCCTGTAGACTCAGATAGGACCGGCACCGCGTTGTTTGCGCCGAGCCGACTCCGGGATGATCCCACACGAAGAAATTCCCGGTAGATCGGACTCGATCAGCACCGAAAGCTCCCATTCGCCTCCCGACCCGCCGGGCAGCAGCCACAGCGAAACTTCCAGCGGGATTCACTCGAATGACAGCGAGCACCCTCTGTCGGCGCCCAAACAAACGATGACCAAGGACGGCACCGAATGGAAGAACGACAACGTCATTAATATTACCGAAAATCCTGCCGATAATCAGGAGAATACCGTTGTTATACGAAGGAAGTCTATCAGACCAAATAAGGTTAGCTTAAACAAGTATTTCTATACTTTAATGGCGACCTTACCCTTTAATATAATTCTGGTTTCGAAACAAATCATTTGCAAACATTTCTTCATCTATTTCTTTCAGGTCGAGATCATAGCACCCGCCATACTGGAAGAAGACCCGTACGGCAGATGTACAAACATGCGTATGACCTCGTTCACCGACAAAAGCATCCAGCAATCCTGTTCAGCTACGTTACCTCATTACCCCACCCAACCCGTTCAAAACATTTACCCTAACTGCTCAACCATGCCGCTACCCCAGCATTCGAACAGCATCCAGGCTAGCGTTAGTAACATGGTCAACGGTAACAGCTGCAACGTGTATCCCAGACAGCATTCCACCATACCGACCCATCATAACGGAGTAAAACTAATTACGAATAACATTAATCCTTATGCGAAAAGATTGGCTACGAAAATTGGTGAACCCATGAAGTACGAGCCGATTTATACGGCTATAAATAGAAAATCTGGTGAATTGTATCATTATACGTCATAAATCTGACATAATTATCCATTGGTACGTTATAAGTACGTTACAACGTCATAACGTCATAATTACGACATTAGTACGTCATACGTATGTTATAACGTTATAAGTACAAGTACGTTACAAGTACAGCATTAGTACGTCATAAATACCCTATTAGTACGTCATAATGTCGTTAGAAAAACGATTTGATTCATTTTAGGACAAGGTGATGCAAATGAGATGTTCAATTCATATTATAAGACAGTTGTTTTGATCCATTTAACCAACATAATTCCTGAGATTAAATTATTTAGTAGACGTGGCAACAGTGTGAAATTATCTGTCAAAACTACGAAATTGACTGAATATTATTATTTTGATGTATAATTTTATACGAAAGACATGTCTGGTGATCATGTCGGTCATTCCAAAAATTTCAATCACCGATAAATACTCATTTTTATAAAAAAGTTATTTCCAACTCTGTCGATTCAAAAATATTGAAACCCTATTTGCATCGCATGGAATCGTTTTTACTTTTTCGACGTACGATGAGATTGTTAGAACCCCCACACGTTATATTTATGGTTGTGCATACAGGGCTTATCAGGAAATGAGATATTAAAGTTTAGGAAATTGGAAATATTAAGAAAGATTGGGTGAATGGGGCAACGGCACGGGGTCAGAAGGAAAATTGCCAATTAAGGCCGGAGAAAATTAGTTTCGTGTATCCTATTGACTGCGCCAATTCATCGACTGATTTTTTTAATACAGGGCGATTCAGACTTTATAAGAAAATGACCAATATATTTGATGGAAGGATGATTTGTAAACCTTATCTTTCTTAAAATTTTCCGTAAACAAAAAAGAACTGATATTTAAATAATTCTAATAATATTATTTCTTTTCGGCTCTGTAGGAAATTTTGTTTATAATTATTAATAAAAAAACTATACGTCTTCATATAATATACACGCACTAGTCAAAAAGTCATGATTTTATAGATTTTTTTATAAAAATTTTATATTTTGTAAAATCTATTTAGGCGAATATCATTTAGAAACAAAAATATTGGTGACCTTCGTTGGAGCTTACAAACTAATGATAAATTCGAGATTTTTATTCGTAAATTTAGTTTGAATGGACGCTGTGTATAGGGTGTTCAAAAACTGAAGATTTTAATATTATAACAAGGTATAATGCAGGTAAAAATAAGGCAGAAAATTTCTATCATCACAAATCCAAAAAATACCTTATAATGGAGGTGTTGAATGTAAGTAGTACGAGGCCACAGTAGTCACAATATAAGAAGAGCTGACACTTGACACACGGCAGACAGTTGACATGAGAAATGTAAGTAATCCAATGAATGAATGAAAGCCAATGTGCGTATTATATCAATAGAACAAGATGCGACTCTATGGGCGCAGCCATTTTTATTTCTTATCTCACTCGGAAGTATTTATAATAACCATTTTCTGTTTCACATTGTTATTGTTCAATCCACAAGGTGGTCGATCAAACAATAACAAAGTGAAATGGAAAATGCTTGTTATAAATACTCCCGAGTAAGATGAAAAATAACCTGTCTTCGCCCATAGAGTCGCATCTCAAGCCTATTGACAAGCATTCTACCCCCACTCCAGTTCATTGAAGTAATCTATGATGAACGTCTAAATTCAGAACCAAATGGAAAAACAGTGTTGCCAGATTTTTGACGAAGAAATGTCATCTGTCAACGCATCTTTCAGTAATTACTCGCGCATTTTTATTGACTCCCCATACTATTAGATTAATTTAAGGTCTCCCTCGAACAACACTTATTAACTAACTTATGAGAAGGAAAATACAAAATCAAATTAGGATTAAATATTATTTATTAAAAAAATAGTAACCTTTTTTTTAGATCATGTTGAGGCTTAAAATATTTATTAAGTCGAAATGGATACCCTCTGGGGGCGATAATATTATCATTTATATTCACTTTAAGACTTCTAAATTAAATTCAAAACATACATGCTTCTCTAACCATACTTTTAAAAGTGACCGAATGTCAGTTACGTTATGTACTCATGAAAAAAGAAGACGTGAAAAGGCGAGAAGAAGACTAATACAACTGGCAACACCGTTTTTCCATTTGGTCCTCATTTAGACTCTCCCTAATCTATGGATGTAATAAAGTGGAGTGTTACAATTAAATTAAATCCGTATTTCAGTTTTATTAATACCATCCATGTCTTAGTTACAAATAACAAACATTATAGAAGGAAAGGAAACCCTGAAGATGGTTATCTAACGATATTTTCGAAACTGATACCAAAAAATACTTCAAATTTTGGATTTATCTTAAAATTAATTTCTGAGACACCACAACTAGGGGAAAATGGCGTAAAAAAGTACAAAAAATGTTAGTCATTTTTTAGACTCTAGTTGTGACGTCCCATATCTAAACTGCCAGTTCACACTTGTCAGCATTTTGACAGGTCTTTGGAATGCCTAATTCTGAATGTGACAATTAGTTCAAAGACGTATTCTAACTGGGACGCCACAACTAGAGGAAAATGGCGTAAAAAGTACAATAAAATGTTGGTCCTCTTTTACATTCTTCCCTAGTTGTGACGTTCCAGTTAGAATATGTTTTTGAACTAATTGTCACATTCAGAATTAGGCATTCCAACGACCTGTCAAAATACTGACAAGTGGGAACTGACAGTTTACACATGGCAACCCTAGGCGAGTTCGGTCAGTCAGGGGCTGGAGCGGGACAAATTTTAGGGTGCTTTTAAATGACATTTAAGCGTGTTAAACTGTCACTAATCGGACTAAACCGAACGCTAAAAGAGTCGTTTGGAGTTAAAAGTGTTAAAGGAGTTAAAGGAACGTGGCAAACCGAACGCAATGCCTGTGGCCTGCTGTCATTGACAGGGTTAATGATACATATATAATTATATAGATTGCTCAAAGGAGGTCGTTTGCGAGTGGCCATATGCCCTCGCAAGTGCTGATTAGTCAAAATCGGTGTAGCAAAAATGTGTTTACAAACCAATTTTCAGATTTTAAATATAATAAAAAAAAGTAATTACCTACATTTTCACTTCAAGGCATAAGCTTATGTCTATTTTGAAAAACATGGATGACCAATCTATATAGCTATCTATAGCATTGACCCTGTCAAATCACCAGGCCTACAGGGTTGCCAAAATGTTTCCAGATTTTAAAGTATTTATCGATAGTGGTTTCAAAAATATGGGTAGAAAACCATCTATCCTTCAAAGGTGCGTTGCTTCGTTTCTAGACATTTTTGGGTATATGTTTATAGAAACTTTCTGCTTTATTTTCACTTGTATTTGCCTCTAATTTTAGAACACCTTATATATTTTTTACTTTCCATTTTTCTAAATTGACTTATAGATATTTAACTAAAGACTTATGAAAAGTCGAGATTCCCGTATGTAAAACAATATCGAAGGAAGCCTTGCAAGACCAAACAAACGTTTTACACCATATTATCCACTTTACATGCGTGGTTTTGCAAAGTCTAATCCCGTTAGGGACTAAATTGAATTTGTTACGATGTTAATTTAATCCCTACTTATATTTCCACCCTTGTCTACATATTGGGGTTACTGTCCATCAAAAAAAAAAAGACATTGAATTTGATTTACAACATCACTGCCATTCAAGACCGTCCACTTTGATAGGTCTTAAATCTGGCCGACGCGTAGGCTGCAACATTACGAAGTGTCACCATTTCGACCAGTCAAAAATTAAAAATATCCAATTTCATATCACCATTTTTGAATAAAACTCGCCCTTTTCACTTAATATAGTAAACTCGAGTCGGTGCAAATGCTAAAAATGTACAAGATGTTTTTATTGCAGAACATCCCGTATATTTTTGTAATTTTTACTAGACAATGTGTAACAATAAGCCGTAGTTCTAAAATAAATAGCTTTTATATGAAATTTTTATTTATATCTATTGTATAACAAGTAATATTTATATTAAAATAAATGTGATGCTCACTATTGTCTATCAAAACTCATACCTAGCTGCGAGGTTGTCAGTATGACAGGTGTCAACTGTCATAATAGGTTAGTGATTAATGTGTAAGCTAGTATTTAGTTATCCGTTGTGTTTACATGCCATAAATTTTGAGCAATGTTGATAAAAAATGTCTTGAATTTATTGTAACAACAATTTTTAATATGGTGTAGAATTAAAATTAAAAACAAATCCTTAGTCGGCCATGAAAATATCGTCTTTAATTTGACGTTATCCAACTTTGAAATGTGTCAAAATTGACATTATTCGTTTGTCGATTGACATTTAAATGCAGTGTTGCTAACGGACTAAGAATTCTCCGGTTTAGGGAGAATTTAAGAAGGTTCGGAAAATTTAGTGGAGAATTTGAGAAGAATATCAATTTCTTCAAAGAATTCAAATTCCCTAAGGGCCGACTCTACCGTTGTGTTAAACGAAGTTTAAATTACAAAACGAAGATTATTGTTAATGTAAAATTGTCATTTTATTCTTCGTTTAGTAATTTAAACTTCGTTTAACACAACGGTGGAATCGGCACTAAGCCTCTTTAACCAACACAGGACTTGAATTTCGGAACACGGCTCGGCGTTGTCAGTTGACTGTTGGCAGGTAAATTTAAACTTTTATTGAAAGGAGCGAAGAATCTCGTACCTTTTCGTAGAAGTTGGTCATTTGGCAGAGGAGAATCGAGGAAAAGCTTGTGGCAAAACACTTTAAATGATAAAATTTAACCAAATTGTGTGACTGAAATATAAGGTTAGGTTTGATCCTTCTATTCTGAGGTGGTAATTTGATATTGAAGTTACTTACTTTTTATAATATTTTAACTGAAATTACATTTGTAAAATTATATTTCACTTGTTATTTACATTTTAATAAAATGCGATTTTTATCTGTTTTAAACTAACTTTTAGAATCATTTCACTATTTCTTTCCACAAAACATAAAACAAATTAATTCACGAAATTGTCAATTGTTATTGTTGACACATACGGTCCTTGAAATTGCAACGTTGCCAAACGCTTGAATATAAAATCACTGTCTAATAATAATCTAAGTTGGTGTTCGAAAATTGTTTTGTTTGATAAAGTGTATCTCGAAAATACACATTTTGTTTTCAATTTTCTTATTCTATGTATAATTTTTTCGCGAAGCAACCCGCGATGTCTCCAGGCCACACAGGTTAGGTACATTAGTTAAATTTTATTTAATTTTTCTTATTTCATGTATATTTTTTTACGAAGCAACCCGTGAAGATTCTTTTCTTTTTTATAATCTCGTAATTTATACATTTTAAATAATCCTGAAACTAACAATTTCATTAGGTTTGTTCGTGTAATTTAAAAAAGAATTGTTCTAAAATTGCGCAGAACCAGTTGCTCAGTGGCACAAATTTGGAATTCTTCCGAACAGTTTTGGATTAGACATTAACATGAACAAATAAATTATCAACTGTCAATTGATTTTGTTAAAGTGTGGTAAAATAATTATTATTTAGAATTAAAAAAAACTAACAACAAACACGGAGTTTTCCCTTTTGTAACTGTACTTTAAATCAAATTGGTATACTTTGAATACATTTTTTGAAGGTCAGTCATCGTTAATATGTTCCTATATTTCCATATTCAAGGAAATTCACAATATAATATACCTAACCTCTAACCTTGTTTACTCATTATTATTTTTGTAATGGTGCAATGCGCATGTGTGACTAGAACTATTTTTGTCAGTTCGCACTTTTGGCTTAGAACTCTTTAAAACAGTTCAGAACCGCTTTAAAAAAACTCAAACATCTTAATTCCAGAAAACACGCTTTTAGTCTACTACGCATGTCTGGAACCGTTCCGTACACGTAAAACTAAAAACACGAACAAACCTATTAACAACTTGGCAACATTGTAATTTTTAAGACAATTTGTCATCTAAAGTAAATGTTTTGTGAATATAACCTGTAAAATTGAGGTTTTTAATTAGACTTTTCTCGAAAAATACCGGTTTTTACAGGATTTTTTTACGAAAATTTACTATAGAAACTAGTTACTTTTGAATGTTTCAATTTTTTTGCAAAATTCGCACCTCAGGCTCCCTCGACAGACCCGTAAACATGGCACCAGGATTTGTTTGAAAATACTTAGTAAATGGTGAGTAAAATTTATTAAAAATTGTTGAAACAATGTAGTAAATGTTTAAAATACTGTTGACCATATCTCCGGTTATAAAAACTGATACAGGGTGTTTAGAAAAGTAAATACCGAAGGTAGATATTAGAATTGAAATTTCTTCGAGGACTTGAACTAAAGTTTTAGATATAGCGACCAGTTTTGACAAGAAATAGATAGAATACAACATATTTTAATACGATATAATAGCAGTAATAATTGTTGTACAAACCCTGTAGTATATCATAATAAGGGATCTGTCCAAAGAGAAAATGAAAAATGACTTCAGTTGTATTAATCGAATTTTGTGTGAGCATTATTTAGATATTACATCTTTCAGGTTAGGTTTTATCAGCTGGAACAGAAAATTGTCCACAGGTATCAAATCAGGCTAATTTGGCGGCTTGTACATTGCCAAAATGACTTGAAAGATATTTGTGTTGTTTGAAGTATTTCATTTTTTTTTTGGACAGACACGTTCACGTTTTTCATCATCATCCTCACTCCATGTGATCCAGCACATATCTCGAAAATATTTTTTTACCACAACTAAATTATATGACAATAATAATAATTATAATAAAAAAACACCTTAAAGTTAAGCCTTAAGCACAATTTTTTAACACATTTTTGATAGAAGTTTTATACCACTATACAGGATGTATTGAAAGGATATGAAAATAAAAAAAATAAGACATTTTTTATGAACATTGCTCATTTATTTTGTAAATATTTTTTTAATTATTTGGTAATATACGCCGAAATATGAACTATTACTATTTAAATTTTACAGAAAATTTGTAATTAGACGCTTTAAAACATAATATACAGAACAATTTTGGATTCACTGAAAGCAAAAATTGATTAAAATACAAGCATCGAGAGAATGTGGTGTAATAGATAAGGCGTCTGCTACTGCAGCAAGTGATAGTGCGTTCGAATCTCGGCACACATAAGTCACTATTTTATTTCAATTAACTGTTCAATATTTGAGGTCGGTCTTATAATATATCGGATATAAATTCATCTATATCAATACAAGTGTCGAACATTTTTCACTGGAACTGCAGAAAAGTTAACAGGAAACTCCAACTCTTAACTGACGTTTCGCGCGCGACTTGACGTTTGTATGAGTGATGCTCCATATGAATCAATGATAACGCTGGCCGCGTACGGCAGGAAAATCTAATTTTCAGCCACGTGCGACCACGCGACAGAACCGCCTTAATGGGCTTTGAGTCATTTAAAAACATCTAAAGTATTGCCGCGCGCGATTCCTCGCGATCAGTCGCGTGCGACGTGTCGCATGAGTGGGCTTTCCCTCTTAATGGGCTTTGGGTCATTTAAAAACATCTAAAATATTGCCGCGCGCGATGCCTCTTAGGATTCCATGATGTAAGTTCTGATCGAACAGCTCAAGCATTGTTTATCCTAGTTACAAGTTGTCTAGAAAAATACGACTACAAATCAAAACTTGTTGAACAATGTTATGACGGCCTAGTGTTATATCAGGGCAATTAAATAGTTTACAATCGAAGATTAAGGAAGTAGCACCAAAGGCAAGGTTCGTTCATTGTTTGGCGCAGACCTTCTGAATTTTAAATTCAACATCACTTCATTAAAATTTATGTTCCAACATTTTAGAGCATTTCTCAGTCCATATAATCGAATTTGTGTCACCTACATTCAAACCCACGAGCCGCCACTGGTAAAAATTTATTTATTTATTTATTTATTTATTTATTTATACATTGTTCAACAGGTTAAACCCAATTACAGAACAGGAGTACATTTGAAAGAAAACAGTTTAACAAAAGGCATATAGATAATTAATCTAAAATTACAGTAAATAAATTCAAAATTATTTTAAACAATGTGTTTTTATGTTTTTAACACTGCAATTAAATATATCCAACTGTTCACTAATATTATTATAATTATTACACATGTTATATATAGGTGAAAACTTCAGAACGTTTGTCCGAGGAGTCGCTATGTAAAATGATTCAGTGTTTCGAGAGGTTGCGCGTGGGATTCTAAAATTAAGCATATGTAAAAGAGCTTCACAATTGATTTTAAAATTAACAACTTTGTAGAGGGTAATTATGGAGAAGTACTTTCGTCTTACGTCGAGACTTGTCAATCTGTGTCTAGTCAGTAAAGCATTTTGAGTAATACCAATCGGTGGATAAATTTGGTCTGCCCGAAAACTTAAGTATTTGAGGAAACGCCTTTGTGTGGACTCTATCCGACAAATGTGTATTTGATAATAAGGATCCCAAATAAACGAGGCATATTCGAGTTTAGATCGAACAAATGAGAAATACAATGATTTAATAGTATCTGTGTTTTTAAAATCACGGCCCACTCGTACTATGAATCCATACATACGATTTGCAGCTGTTGAGATGTTATCTATGTGGTATTTAAACGACAATACTGGGTCAAATGTAACCCCTAAATCCATAAAATTGTTGGGTTTAGAAAGCAAACGTCCATCAAGGACATAATCGAATTTAATTGGATGCGCTTTTAATGTGTATGACATTACGTTACATTTGACGGGATTCAGTGTAAGACCATTTTTGTTGCACCATTCAACAACTTTGTTCAAATTTTCCGACAACTGTTCACAGTCAGAAATATTTTCAATAGCTGAATATATTTTTAAGTCATCAGCATACAGCAAATAATCAACATTTATAGCGTCACCAATGTCGTTGATAAAAATATTAAATAACAGCGGACCCAAATTTGAACCTTGCGGTATACCAGAGGTGGCGCAATATTTGTTAGACTTGAATCCATTTAATTGAACATATTGTGTTCTTTGAGAGAGATACGATTGAAAAAGTGTGATCAAACTATTAGAAAGACCAAATGCGCAGAGTTTCTGTATCATAATATTATGATCAAGTCTATCAAATGCTTTTGTCATATCCGTATAGATGACGTCAGTTTGGACCCGATTATCAATATTTTCAGCTATTTGCTGTGTGATCACAGAAAGATTTGTTACTGTGGAACGCCCTTTAACAAAACCATGTTGCTGAGCTGAGATTGCATTACAAACATGTTGACCATTGACATGTTTTAATTGATCTGGTTAATCTGGCAATACTGTATTCCTAGACTTTTCTAGAAGGACGCCAGATGAGATTTAAAAACTTATTAAAACGAAAACTAAATTATAAAAGTGCAAAACAAAATTTGTGTGGTTTATTATTCTAAAGATGATCTAATATTATTTAACAGTTTTTTCAAAAAGTCATTCAAAATGATGTAATTCACGTGTTTTTAAATCGAGATTGGACATTGCAAGTTTTAAAGTAGAAAAAAACATAATTTGTGTTTTAGAGGGTCTAAAATAGTCTTAAAAAAATATATAGCACGTTCATGTATTGGCGTATTTTTCTATTATTTATGTTAAATTCTATTTTATGATGAATTATTATCGTCATAACATGGATTCGAATATTAAACTATACGAGGGACAGTCGAAAATTAGTTAAAATTACATCGTCTACTATTTGGATCTTCTCTCGTATATTTTTCGAAATCTAAATACGGAGCAGACTGATTTTTCACTCTTGATATTCTAGATAAATGTGAACCTTTCCGCTTACTATTTTTTTACGCAGTTATACCTAGAAATCGGTCTACTCTCGTATCTAGAACTGTTAACTTTTTTTTTAATGAGTCCTAATTGTTCTTGTTGATTTTTTATATAAATAAAACGACAGATCTAGTCAAATGATTGTTCTATTCAGTAAACCAAAAAAAAAAACTTTTTTCCGATATACTAATTGTACTTTATAAGAAACTTTTATGGTATATATCGACTTCCTTCTCTCTCAGTATGTAAAAAAGTGATATTCCTATGGTATTTATATAATTTCTATGTTGCATCACTATAATAAATTATTATTTATTAAAAAATTTAGGATTTTTTATTTGTATACCTCTTCTAAACTCTTAAAATTGAAATTATTATAGATAAGAGTCTAGTAGGATAAAGTATTTTTGATACGCCAATGTTTTTAGTAACTTTTTGTGCACTCTTAATGTTAAGAAGTTGCCAAAATATTTTAAGGATGTGACTTTGTTTTTATTTTTGTTTCAGCACATTTACTACAAAAGATATTAGAGAACAAAAATTTATTAATATATTGTTTTATTTTGTGGTCATTTCTCATGATGCAACTAGATAACAGGCAATTTATTTTGTTCTGGGTTAGTCAATATAAATGGAAGAAAATTAGAAAAGGTTTTCACACATGAAAGAAAAGTATATGTACGTGCTTTATTTCAAAGATTACTCGGGCGCCAGTTTTATTGTGATTTGTTTCACAACCTTTCGATGTAAGTAGATAGACAAAGCAGACATGGGCCCACATAGGGAATTCAATGTGTAAGAGTGAGAGGTACATATTCAACAGGCAAGAGTGAGAGGAAAACGGAGAAGTGGGGGATTATTTATTTTAACGTCGAACAGAAAAATCATGCGATTGCCAGAAGGGCCTACAAGAAGAGTAAAATTTTGTATTTATAATTTTTATAATAATTTTCACTATTATAAACAAAGTAGACGAGAATGTTATACAACTAACTACATATATATTTTAGAATATTCAGCATGTCACTCAAATCGATTTTCAATAAAAGTGGTGGTGTCGTAACAGTCTGCCAATCTTTGAATTCTCCTTCACTGTCATCATCAAATATCAATTTTAATTTGTATCTCTGCGCTTCATCGATTGTTATGGAAAACGTATTTAGCTTCATATCATTTCGCCATTCTTTTTGATTGTCAAAACGTATCGCTATTTGTTGTACGCAATTCGGTACATTAGTATACAGTATATTGTTTAATATGGCAGTACAATAAAATTTACTTTTAATAAGGCCATATCTGCGTCGGTTGAATTCTTCTAAGCGATCTAGGATGATGTCTTTCAATATCCTCACACAGACTTAATTTTAGGTCTCTTAAAATTTCTCTTTTGTCTTCATATAATTTTATATCTCTACTTAGTTTCTGAATTTTTTCTACAAAACTTTCAATTCTACATCTATTCTCTTCGCTAGACATCTCGATACTGAGGAAAACATATTCAAGCACTTATTTATTTTAAAAAAGGTCCTGTGATATTGCTACTGCGCTGGATTTTTTATTCAACGTTAATCTATAACATGTTTTCTACATAATGTCATTTTTCCCGTTTGAATCGGACCAACAGTAACAAAGATATTAGTTTTAGGCCCTTTTGACCTATCACTGCGCATGATTGTTTTATCCGACTTTAATCTATACCGAGTTCTCTACATAATGTCATTTTCCCCGTTTTAATCCCATCAACAATAACAAAGATATAAGTTTTGGGCTCTTTTGACTGACACTGCGCATGATTTTTCTGTTCAACCTTAATCTATACCGAGTTTTCTACATAATGCCGTTTTTCCCGTTTAAATCTGATCAACAATAACAAAGATATAAGTTTTAGGCCCTTTTGACCTGTCACTGCGTATGATTTTTCTGTAATAGCCGAGAAACACGCTTAGGCCCTTCTGCTTCTGTTCTGCGCAGGATTTTTCTCGTCAACGTTCATCTATACCGCGTACTCTACATAATATCGTTTTCCCCGTTTAAATCCGACCAACAGTAACAAAGATAAGTTTTAGGTCCTTTTGACCTATCACTGCGCATAATTTTTGTATCCTACTTTAATCTTTACCGAGTTCTCTACATAATGTCATTTTCCCCGTTTAAATCCGATCAACAATAACAAAGATATATTTTGGGCTCTTTTGACCTGTCACTGCGCATGATTTTTCTGTTCAACGTTAATATATACCGAGTTTTCTACATAATGCCGTTTTTCCCGTTTAAATCTGACCAACAATAACAAAGATATAAGTTTTAGGCCCTTTTGACCTGTCACTGCGTATGATTTTTCTGTAATAACAGAAAAACACGCTTAGATCCTTTTGGCAATCGCATGATTTCTCCGTTCGGCGTTAAAAGAAATAATCCCCCTGTCTGCTTTATCTATCTACTGATGTAGCTCCTCTTGAAAGGGATCGGGCAGCTTTATTTGGAGATGCAAAAAATTCCAGAGGTCAAGTCAGACTTTTAAATTTCAAGAGAGCACCAATAACAGACTTTTGTTTCACCTAATCTATGGGATAATTCTACAGAGGTAATAAAAACAGTACAATAACTAACATTTTAACAATTTATTCTTAACGTACATTATTCTGTCATAAACTCGTCAGAATCCTCCTCAAAACCGCTAGTAGTTTCTTCAGTTTCCGTTTGACACACCAAACAAACGTTGCCCATGTCCAACCAACACTCCCCGCAATACATAAAATGACAACGTTCGTTCGGACATTCGACAAAATCGCTTTCCGATTCTTTTCTAGGTTCGGGTTCCTCGCAAATCAAACACTTTCTTCTAGCAAATTCGAACAGTCTCAGCCAATCGAACGCTTTCGGATGGTTCATTCGTAAGATTTGTATTCCCGAGAAGTCTTCTTTTAAGCGCTCTTCTCGGACTAACCGTCTGATCTTCTTCCTCATAAACCTGTAAAAAGAACCAACTCCTCAGAAAACCCAAACAAGTTCAGCTCAAGTTTAACGTTCAACAAACTATGAGGGCTATAATGGACAACCTGTGTTATTTTTAACAGGTCTGTTATTTTATAAACACACAGAAATAACAATCTGTTCACAAATAACGTGTCTGTTAAAAATAACATTACTTGTCCATCATAACCCCGTAATTTTATAATTCAATAACCGGATTGCATGTTATACCTAAAAAATCCCTTTCTTCTCTTCAGCGTGTCGTTGTAGAGGAACAGCACCCTCTTTTTCTCCCTTTTTCTGTAAAAATACGAACAAATGACTCTTCTGCATCTCAAGGCGTAAGCTTGAATGAACGTGAATATTATTATGGCCAGATATGTACCGTATATTTTGAAATGGTAATAATGCGGCAATAACAGCGGTCTTGGAAGACATATCGCGTTAGATCTTTCAATGCGGATCCTTTTTTTAACGTTAAATCCTTTTACTAGAGACCTCAGCAGCGAGGCTATCATACCAGTACCTAAAATACAAATATGACCAGTTAAAATACTATCTCCTACCCTAGTTGCCACTTTGGGCGCCAATTTGTTACGTAAAGAAACTTTAAAAATAGTAAAATAACAAAATGTAATGAATTTATTTAACCGGGAACCTCGATATTGTGTAATTTTAGTAGGTAGTGACATTATGCAGGCATAGAGAGGGCTGAGTTGCCACTTTGGGCGCCAATTTGTAACGTCAAGAAACCTTAAAAATAGTAAAATAAGAAAATGTAATGAATTTATTTAACCGAGAACCTTGATATTGTGTAATTTTAGTAGGTAGTGGCATTATGCAGGCATACGATCAAAGTTGAGTCATAGATAGGGCTGATATAGCGATCACATTCATCTAACCTTTAACATCTAACAACAAATCATGATGTCCAACTTGCAAGTAATTAATTTTGGCGTGTCTCCTAATGATATCCAAAGCCTCGTAGAAAATTCTATCCAACAACACCAAAATCGTTATGATCAACATTTCGAAGGCCATCAAAAACAAATCGGACTTCAATTGTTGGCGTTCTACTTTCAACGGTTTCGGGGAAAATGGATCAGTCAATTTTTTTCGTTCGATTTTCTTCAGTGGCAGCAACGTATACTTCTGTTGGGCTCTACGTCTGGCGTCTATTTTTCTGAAATACCTAAATCAGCATTACAGGGTGGACGGATCAATTATTAATATTTAGTTACTTACCAAGTTATATAAATGTTATCGAACTCAATATCTCTCAAATATTTATCGTGGTACTTCTGTGATTCTTGTAGAATTCTCAAAAAGACGAAAGCCAGTATACGTTTAACGAAAATCAAAATTTTCATCAAAACACGTTTCTTCTTGTTGACCTCATGCCAAATGGCTTTGGCCGTGTCTCTGGCATCTCTGACGTCTTTCAAAGGTTTAACGTTCCCCATCTGATATTGGAGCTTTACGTCTTTGAAATTTTTAGACAGGAAGCTCCTGGATTGTTTCAGGTAGGAGTAACCTTCGCCGAATCCTAAAAAAGAAGTCTCAATAATACTTAATCTTTTTGGAGCGCTTGAAACCAACCTGGATCCGTATCCTTTGACGGATCGCATCTACTCATACCGCCCAGAGCTTCGGCTATATTGCATATAAAGTCCAATTTCATTGGCCAGCAGAGCAACCAGGCTGCCACCCACGTGACAGTGTCGTAGCACTTGTCGTAACCCTTCTGGAACATGTCGCGACATTTTATAGACGCCTTAGCGAATTGATTTTCGCATCTTTGTTCGATTTTCTTCATGTACATTTTTTCGTATCGAATAGCTTCCACTTTTTCTCCTATAAAACACAAAATACATAATATAAGAGATGAAATAGAGAAAGAAATGAAAGAGAGAAAAGGGGGAAAAGAAGAAATAATATTTAATCCTTTTAGACATTAAAAAAAATATAGAACAAGTCAGGTGTATATGTAAGTCGTTAGTAAGACGTAGAACTAATAGCGGTCACAATACAAACCCCTGAGGAACTCTCAAATCAAGATCTGCTGTCATGGTTCGGTTATTAATAAAACAAAAAGATATTCAGAGAAAATTATTACGCATACAGTTTATTTGCAATAAATTTAAAGATAAGACGATCAAAAGCACGTGAAAGATCGAAGAACAAAGCAGCAACATCAAGATCATCATTTTAAAATATGTATAATGGTAGCCATTTTTAATATAGATGAAAATTTACCAAATGACAATGACAGGTTGATAAGGAAAGCAAAGTGTACTGCAATGTGAACAGCGTCAGATTTTAATATTTTAGCAGAGAGAAAAGGAAGAAAAGAGAGAACCCCACCTTTTGTTTCATATTTATCGGCCACCAAGTCGGACTGCTTGGTATCGTGCATGATGGCGTCCAAATAATCGTTTTCTTCTTTAATCTTCCTCATTTCCGATTCGTCTTCTACTTCCCCCGTTATGGGAGCCGAAACGTCTTTTATGGACCTTATGGTATCTTTGACCTCGTTCATGTCTGTCTTCATTCCAAAAATAGCTTGAGTAAACGGCTTGAACATTAATTCGAATCTGGTTAAAGAAAAAATGTTACTGTTTCTTTCAAATACACATTATCAAGTCAGGTTTAAGTTGACTGGAACAGTAATGTCATCTTCCACACCTTCAAAGCTGTAACCTTCATTTATTTTTTCTATTAGTTCTTCTAAATGTTTAAAACAACTATTCTAGTGTCTCCTCTGTAATAAACTTGGCTGAGGGTTAAAACTAAAGTCTCACAGATTAAATATCCACCTTAGAATTAGTTTTATTGTATTAGCAACACAGCGGGCTTCACACAGAACAATGAATAATCAAAATGTCAACTGTCATATGTCATTGTACAGTACCAACTTAAAATATTAAATATTAGTTAGGCATTTTATAAAGGTTCTAACACCCCTTTATCATAACTGTTTGCAACAACCAGAAATGGTTCTGAAAAGTATATATATGCTATGAAAAACTGTACTTACCTCGTTTTGGTCATATTAAAGGTGAGAGACGCTGTACAGGCAAACACCCGCACCACTTCTCGTCCATTATTGGTCATATTTTCGACGGGTCCAGCTATAACGAAAGCTATAACTACGGCTTTCAGCACGGATCTGCCAACTTTGCCGCCGAAATTGGGGAAACTCAAGCATATAATGCAACGGATTTGAGAGGAGAACCCGTAGCCTATTGCTAACATTAAACATAATATTCCTCCTACAATTAGTCCTGAAACAAATCAAATCAAATAATACAGAAGAAATACAACAAGTGTGTGTGCAGGATTAGACTAGATTAGATTTCGCGAAGAATATGGACCATGTAGTTGGTTAAAGTATATTGTCTAGTTTGATCTTTTGTAGTAGACTCCATAGACAAGGAAGTAGCTCTCTGGTGAAGCTAATTGCCCTTCTCTAAAGTGTAAGGAATCTTAGTCTTACAAAGCTCTTCTCCTGGAAAACTTGTGGAACCGACTAGTCATATTTTTGTTCCATACTCTGTTGATGTAGTTAGGAGACCTGTAAAAATTTAGCGGTGCAAAGTATCGGTATTAGTACACAGCTTATCCTATTGTTATATAAGATACATGCTCACGTGTTTTAGACCTTTCATTTTATAATACCTTACCTTGATCGGGTTTTAGTCATGCTATTTTTCCTCCATGTAAGTCTATTAACGGCATTGTAGGCTTGACAAAAATAGGTATCGGTCTGATAGAAGAGACCTTGTACCGATTCTGGCAAGAAGAACAGAAAACTGCAGAGCATGTATTGTGTTACTGAGATGGTCTATCAATTCTGAGATTCTTTACACTTGGAAAAGAAAAACTACTTCTTAGTCTATGAAGGATATACACAAAGGTCTGAAAAGGTGGGGGTGACCACACTGTTCACAGTCCTAATTAAATCTAAAGTACCAGTGACGTGCATTTATCCATTTTAAGTAAACGAAGGAGTTGTAAAACGATGACCAGAAGGCAAATGTACGGTAGGGATTCCCAAAGTGATCGATACCGACCAGGTTCATCCATCACACTGAATTTTTTTTTCTCTATCTAGAGATTGGATTTTTATAAAGTAATTTTGCTATGGGGGTCTGAGGAATTAGTTCATTTTGGAAAATTGGTCTCTGGTCCAAAATAGTTTGGGGATCCTTGATCTAAAATCTAGACCTAGGTCCTCGTTTTGCATATCCAGGCTCCTTGGAACTTTGGATATTTACGATATATAGACAGTTCATACCCTGAGGCTATATAAATCGATTTACAAAAGTATTTCTAATAGAGATACTCATTTAGAAAGATTTTTCTTTATAAATATAAAAAAAATACTAACCTGCATCTTCTGTAAACTCCAGATCGACGATGATGAACTTGTAGAATAATATTCCCAATATTACTCCGAAAAAGAAGCCGAACGTTCGTTTCAAATGTTTGTGTTCATTCGGTCTAGTGCAAAAGAGGTTTTTAAAAAGGGGAACTTTTTTCTTGCACTTTTTGAAAAATACGGTTATTCTGTCTCTAGCCATTTTGAGTGAAATAATATGTCAAAATTAAATATACACAAGGTGGTAATATCAATAAAGTTAAAGAAACATTCAAAATGGTAGAAGATAAATTATTATTTTCCAAATTAGTATAATAATTAATAAAAATTAAAGTCACTTTAGATTCATATTAAAGATGGAATTACCACACTGAAAAAATTACTATTATACAGTGATCTACAAAAAAATCTTTCTTAGAAAATTTCAATAGTTTAGATTTATTTCAGTGCCGTACGTAGTTAATCACGGACATGGTTCGTATCTTTCTCTTTATCGGAACTGTTGAGTACCGACCTATCGCGCACTCGAAATCGACACAGAGCAGAAGCCAGGGCTGCCGCGGAGATATTTAGAAATGTACCAGAAAATTCAAGGAAAATGTACTAAAAATTGTACTAATTTTTAGGCACATACTTTGATTTTCTTTTACTATACGGAGAATGGTCGCACTGCTCAGCTGTCTGAGTGCATTTTAAAAGGAGATAGAAAACTCCGCCATTTTGAACCCTTATTACGTGTTGCCTACATCTTGACGCAATATTTTTAATAGGTGCGTTTTAATCATCCGCTTCTGCTTCGAAATTGTCGGTTTTCTTGTTTTAATCTGACAGGTTAAAACGACTAAACCGACAATTCCGGAAGCAGAAGCGAATGATTAAAACGCACCTGATATTTTGCTTGCTGCTGTCAGTGTCAGTGAATATTATTTTTGAAGTCACAGTTTATTGCTAAAGAATCAGTTAGCTCACTCGGACCAGTTGAAAGTTCCAAAATAACATCCACTCCAGGGGGTCGATTCTCGAGTTGTAGGAATTTGATTCCGAGGAAAATGAATTCCTATGATAATATTCCTACAGTTTTAGTTGTCGGTATTCTCGAGTACAATAGGAATCCAATTTCCTGTAGGAGTTCCAATTTCAGTATGTCGTTGATAATTTCAAGATAACGCAGAAACGAGCCAATGGAATGTATTTATTTCAGTTAAATATAGTTGTTTAACAGTTGGCAACAAGGCAATTTGTCAAAAATATTTGATTTTCTGGATGTACTGGTTATTTATTTTTAATATTTTTTATTAGCAGCAAAAAGAGAAAACGAAAAAGTTTCAGAAGGACTACCATTGTGATTACCGTTATTCAGGGCCGAGGGACTAATTCCCGGGGGCCGGAACTCAAATGGGGGCCCGGCAGCGGTATAAGGGGGGCCCGGCAACTGGAATTTTTGTTTTGTATGAGAAAAGAAATTCGACACAAGACGAGAGGGGGAAGTTTTATAGGTTCGAAAGCTTTTTTTTTTTTAGAAAATTGAATCCAAGTAGAGGAGGAAAAGTTTTTGTTTGAAGAGCTGTTTTTTTGTCACGGGGCCCGATCTAGAGAATTGTCCTGGGGCCCGGCTTGGCTCTCGGCGGCCCTGCCGTTATTTATATTTATAAGTAGAAACTAAAGAAAGTAACTAGTTCAAATGTTTTTCATACACCAAAAGGTTAATGCTTGTATCCTCTAATTTCTAATTTGAAATACAAAAATATAGGAATACTTTCAATATTTACCAAATTATTGTAAAATTCACATCATACATCATTATAACTTGGTTTGGGCTCCGTCGAGGAATCCTGATGTGCGAATTTCAAACAAGACTCAAAAGTACCTAACTAGTTTCTTTGGTAAATTTTCATAAATAATTTATGGATTTTGGTTTACTTTATTTATTGACTTAAAGACATTTCAAATAGGATAATTTTACTCAAATTAAAATTAACTTTTAATAATATATGTAGTATGTTTCTTTTTAAATGAGTTTGGAATCGCCTAAAAAGTAAGCATAAATCAATAACCACATTAAACAAGCTACTATTGCGCAAGCCCGATTACAAAATCTTGTAGGAAAATTAAATTCCCTGTCTCATGAGCATGGGAATTCATTTCCTATAACTGCTTAGGAAAATATTCCTACAACTTGACTCCAGAATACGTAACCTACTTTCCTATAGGAAAAACAACCAAATTCCTATAGGAAAAAAGTCGAGAATCGACCCCCAGGGATACAAATTCAGGATACGCAGAAGACTGCTGTTTTATTATAGGCGGTTGTCATATATTGTATTATCCGAGTTGCACAGTGTATAAACTGAAACATTGAGATCAAAAGTGCCGACGCAGAGTGAGCGATCTGATTCTTTAGCTGTAAACTGTGTCACAGAGTTCAAAATGGCCGCGCCCTATGTTGGGCGTGTCCAATGAACTGGAGGGGGGTAGAATGCCAATGTACATGTTGTACTATTAGAACAAGGTGCGACTCGATGGGTGCAGCCATTTTTATTGTTCATCTCACTTGGGACTATTTATAATAACCATTTTCTGTTTCACATTGTTATTGTTCAATCCACAAGCTGGTGGATCAGACAATAACAATGTGAAATAGAAACTGGCTATTTTAAATACTCCCGAGTGAGATAAAAAATAACCTATCTTCGCCCATAGAGTCGCACATCAAGTCTATTGACAAGCATTCTACCCCACTCCAGTTCATTGGGCGTGTCGGACCTCTCTCTTGCCTCGTAATCAAAGGGTAAGTTCGGTTTGGAACTCGACGGATCGGACAGAGCGCGCACGGGGTACGTGACGTCATAGATAGAGTTCGCTCTTTCTACAATTTCAAAACGAACACAAGGGGAATGACAAATGACACTAGTGATAGTTTACACTTGAATACACTTTTGTTTGTGTGTATGGACTGTAAAAAAATAATTTTAATCAAATAGGAAATAGTTATAACAAAAACAAACAAGAAATAATACGTGTAAAACTGATTAATCGCCGATCAGAATATTGACATTTGACATTTTTGACACATTCTTACAGATTCCCGCCTATCTCCATTGGCCAACTCGGGGAAGAGTGAGCGCGCTCCGAGTACGTGATCTGTGGCAAGCCGAACACAAAAAATTACGCTCTGAGTGCCAAGGCGACCACAATTGAGGCATACCGAGTGCACTCTGAGTACAGCGCACGCCAATCCGAACTCAGCCAAAGTATGTGTTTTTAGGTCTTTTAGGTGGACTGTCATTTGTCAAAACTGTCACGTATATTTGCTGCGTTTGAGAATCCACATCGGATGCATCTGAGATGTAGTAAATCTTTGACCACGTGATTCAGTGTACGTAAATGTAATGGGAAAGATGTGTCAGATGTGGATAAAAAAACGCTCGAGATGTAAAAAATGCATCCGATGTGGATTCTCAAACGCGGCAATTGTCAAAGTTTATCGAATGTCAACTGTAGAATGGATGGGCGTTATTTGTTTTTGTTGCTTATGTACTTTGAAAAATTGGAATTGAAATATACCACTGTAATATACTTTAATATTAATATAATTTTCTTTTAAATTTTATTATTTTAATCAAGTTTAAAAGCAAGTTTTTATATGTTTATCAAGGTAGGTACAAATAAATTGTACGATCATAACCATAGATTAGGTAAAGTGAATAGATGGGAAACTCAATGGTAATATTCTGAGTCGATGTGCTGCCATCTATCAAATTGGAGTGGTACTAAAATTCAATATGACCGCTTAACGCGGGCTTTTTGAAATTTAACCCCCTAGAATTTTACTTTCTTCACTTCAGCTGCCTGCAGCCATTGTTGGAACTTGTTCCAAAAGGTAAAGTGGAGCCAACCACTCTAAAAAAACTGGCGCTTGAGCACACCCAGTTCGAACGCAGTTGAGAAAACCTCTCACATATTTCACAAGTGCTTGTACACTTTGGACTCTTCCAGACATTGCACGAGCACCATCGGTGCATATTCCAACGCAATTCTTCCCTTTATGTTTGCCTCATTAATAAAATCATTTAAAATATCAAACAAAGCGAGTACTGTTGTTTCTTTAGGTCAATCCAAGTTTCATCAGAATATAAGATGATAGTATCATCAGAATATAAGATGATAATATCATCAGCAAAACTTCTATATAGTAGGTTAGTACGTTATTTATATACAGTATAAATAAAATAGGTCCTATTACGGTACCTTGTGGTACACCAAAATTTATTTATAATTTACTACTTACCTCTCCGTCTATCCTGACTACTTGATTTATACCTTCAAATAGCTCTGCATTAAATATCATGAACTTTTCCAAGTACTTCTGCATCCTCCAAGACATCCAACAGTTGTGTGTGGCTAACCGTGTTAAATGCCTTGGCTGGATCCAGAAATACGCAAGCAGTTGGAGTGCGTGTATCACTAATATTTCCGTCAATATTCTCCTTTGAAAGCCAAATTGAATTTGTCAAGATATGTGGTAAATTGCGTTGTTATTACATTTTCTAAAATCATACTCAAAGTTTTAATTAACGATATAGTCTGTAATTCGTTTGTAATTTTCGGTTTCCTTTTTTATGTATTGGAACAACTAGAGTCGTTTTAAATTGTCTAGGCCATTGTCCAGCCTGAAAAGTAGTATTTATTAAATAAACTAAGGGATAGTTAATTATAGATACTTTTTTTACAACTTCAGGTTTAATATTATCTATTTCTGGTGCTTTATTTAATTTTAGAGTTGATATAATATTACTTAGTTCATATTCACTAACAGGTAATAGAAATAATTTATCATTCGCTTATTTTTCATTAGGTTCCACTTTTTTTTTGGTATTTTCCAACTTTTGAGAAGTAGATATTAAACTCTTCAACTATTAATTTTTATCTTTACATATTATATTGTTTTCTAGAACAAGTTCTTCAATTTTTTTATCATTTACATCATTTGTTATATCATTTATTATTTTCAAAAGGGTTTTAGTTGAACTATTATTTTTAAGAATTTGTTTTATGTAATTAATAATCCTTTTTTATTATTTTAGTGAGTTTATTTAAATTTTTGCGATATTTTATAACTCCAGGTGTCACCCATTTTTTTTCTTTCTTTATTTGTACTTTTTATTTTTATCATTCTAGTATGTTTCTTTATAAATGAAGCTGTTTAGAGTTTCGATTAGATATTTACTAATATTAGTCATCAATATTGTTAATGTCATCAACGTCTTCAATGTTTGATTTTAAAAAATTGGAAAAACCCAAAGATACTGGATATCTGGACATGTAGGTCGTATGTTATTATAAACAAGATAAATATTTTTACAAAACAAGATAAAAAAAGCCAGTCGCATAAAACCATGTTATTTTAAGTCCTGGTCGCATTATTGTGGCTAATATTCCCCAATAAATGTTAGAAGTAAACACAGATCACCAATATCAAATAAAATTTTGCTAAAAAACGTTTTACGATAGGAATAGTAGTTTGTGTAACAAGAGTGGTTATGACGAAATCTACAAATTTTAAAAATTATTTTAGGTTATTGAGATAAAATAAATAATTTATGACTTTTACTAATTTATATAATGAAATAAACTAAAAAAATAGTTCTTCTGCGTGAAACATAACATATTAGTTTTAATATTCGTAATTAAATTGATTTCTTATCGTTTTATTGAAATGTACGATTTATTTGTAAATATAGACGAAATAATAACAGAAATGCTATTACTTATTGATTCTATACAAGAATATATATATATATATATATATATATATATATATATATATATATATATATATATATATATATATATATATATAGATTCGTCCTGCCGACTTTGTGACATCATGTCGCAAAAATGTTGCTATCTTTCTAACATCCGTCTGCGATGTGACATCCAAATTCGGATGTCACAACGTTTTTGGGGTTCAAACATCATAAAGGAGGTTTAAAAGGGAGCCAAAAAAATTTCAGCTGGATGTCATAATGCTTAATTTTCAATTTTATGTATATATTTAGTTCCAGTGTATAGATGCGAAGGTGGCGCTCGCGTCAGTTGGTTTTGTATATTTTGTATATTAAATATTTCAGTCCCTCGACTGTCTGGCATCCACCATTAAGTATATTAGAATTTACTCACTCGACTCTCTGACATCCAACATTCAGTATATTAAAACTTACTCACCCGACTATATGACATCCACCATAGAGTATATTAGAACTTTACACACCAGGTTATGTGACATCCAAAAAATTTATTTTAGATATATTTGGATTCTCATTTTAAGATCTATTTTATGTTAACACATTAACTGCCAAAAATTTTTGTTGGGTTTCGCATAGAGCCAATAAGTTTTTTAAATGCATTTACTCTCTGTGACTAATAAATATATATGCAGCTATATTATTACAAGGTGTATCAACAATGGGTGAGTGGACGATGACTGTAATTTATATTAAAATAAATTAAATTAAAATAAAATAATTAAAAAAATAAAATAAATTAATTAAAAAAATTTAAATAAATTGAAATAAATTATAATAAATTATAATAAATTATAATAAATTATAATAGATTAAAATAATTTAAAATTAAAGTAAATTAAAATGAAATAAACTAAAATAAATTAAAATAAATTAAAATAAATTAAAATAAATTAAATTAAAATAAATTAAAATAAATTAAAATAAATTAAAATAAATTAAAATAAATTAAAATAAATTAAAATAAATTAAAATAAATTAAAATAAATTAAAATAAATTAAAATAAAATAAATTAAAATAAATTAAAATAAATTAAAATAAATTAAAATAAATTTAAATAAATTTAAATAAATTTAAATAAATTTAAATAAATTTAAATAAATTTAAATAAATTTAAATAAATTTAAATAAATTTAAATAAATTTAAATAAATTTAAATAAATTTAAATAAATTTAAATAAATTTAAATAAATTTAAATAAATTTAAATAAATTTAAATAAATTTAAATAAATTTAAATAAATTTAAATAAATTTAAATAAATTTAAATAAATTTAAATAAATTTAAATAAATTTAAATAAATTTAAATAAATTTAAATAAATTTAAATAAATTTAAATAAATTTAAATAAATTTAAATAAATTTAAATAAATTTAAATAAATTTAAATAAATTTAAATAAATTTAAATAAATTTAAATAAATTTAAATAAATTTAAATAAATTTAAATAAATTTAAATAAATTTAAATAAATTTAAATAAATTTAAATAAATTTAAATAAATTTAAATAAATTTAAATAAATTTAAATAAATTTAAATAAATTTAAATAAATTTAAATAAATTTAAATAAATTTAAATAAATTTAAATAAATTTAAATAAATTTAAATAAATTTAAATAAATTTAAATAAATTTAAATAAATTTAAATAAATTTAAATAAATTTAAATAAATTTAAATAAATTTAAATAAATTTAAATAAATTTAAATAAATTTAAATAAATTTAAATAAATTTAAATAAATTTAAATAAATTTAAATTTAAATAAATTTAAATAAATTTAAATAAATCAAAGTTAATACATAAAAAATATGATGAGCTAATTCATAAAAACGACTTCAAACGATCGTCGTTCGTGCATCGTCGGTGCCTTGCCGTATAGAGTTAATAGTATATTTAAGTAGCTGTGCGATAAATATTGATGTACGCGGATTTTATTTCTTTTTTATTTTAGAGTGAATTAATCTAAGAAGTTTCACTCTTTTTTTAATACTTAGTTTTTTATGCTTCTGATATGATTCCAAATAATCTTACTTAATTGTTCTTTCGCCATTTATAACCGAGATACAGGTAGTTTTATTACCTTTGCCAATTTCTTTCTTGTTTCATAACTTACCAACCGCTATTATGTTATTGAAATTTGGCACATGTATTCTCTATAACTTACCATAATCTATTAAGGCATTAATAAGAAACACAATGCAGTTTCATCTTTAAAGAAAAAAAATATAAATTTGTCCATCCTTATAAGAACACACTACAAGTCGTTAAATTTGTATCCATATTTGAAAAAAGCACACAAAAAAATTTAATCATATGCTTTTAATTTTTGAGTAGATGATTTAATTACTAAAATTAAATATTTTTTATATTATTTTAAAACTAAGCACATTTTTAGAAGTTACATATTTTGTTGGTACTTATATGCGTGTACACTATAATAAAATGTACTTAAAAGTTCGTATTTAGAACCGAATATTATAATTATTACTTTTTAATTAATCACTGCATGTCTGCATGTCGTACCAACATCATAACCGCTAGACTCTAGGAAAAATTAATTCACAGAATTGCTTTTAGTACTGGTAGGCACAGATATATAGAAGTACCAACATAATATGTAGCTTTTAAAAATTCACATAAGAATAAATTATCGTCAATATAACGTGTTAAAGTTATTGAAAACCCCTTTAGTTTCATTTTTTATCTCCAAAATACTAAAAAAAAAAAACAATTTAGACGTTATGTTTTAGCAGCAAAATCATCTGCACAATTTATGTTTCTGCACATGACTAATATTAGTTTTTTCTGGTCTCTTTAAATATGGAAACTAACTTAACTAATTAAGAAATGTACTTTTTTGTGTAACTCAAAAATAATTTGAAGTTAAAAATGTTTGTAGTAAAATAGTCTGTGCGCAAAAATAATAAACACCGCTGGATTTATCTTTAGGTTCGCCAACTGGCCGTGTTAATGCACTTGAGACCGGAGAATCAACAATACGAGGTCGATAGATACTCAAAAAAATTAATAAAGTAGTCCCAATGGATAAGTAAAAAATATTACCTGCTCAGGGGTGCGTTTAGTGGGTAAATGATAAGCCTGACTTGCACTAATGATCCGGGAGTCCCAAACTATTGGAAAAGGGAGAACCTGTACCCAATCTCTATAAGAGATATCCACATACAAAAAAAAAAGATTAAAAAGTTACTTCAAATGGAAACTAATTTGTCCACGACCACTTAATAATAAATCAATATTCTACCTCCTAACTAAAAGCATATGGTACCCATATATCACTAGAGTGAATTATGATAATTCACTCTTTTCTAATTCTGGCAATTTCCGGTAGATAACTAAAGATGGGCGATACTATTCATAACGATATTTTCTAGATCGAAAAATCAGAAATTCGAAAAATTGGAAAATTGAAAAGTTAAAAAATCGAAAAATCGAAAAACCGAAAAATTGAAAAATCGAAAAATCAGATATTCGAAAAATTGTAAAATTGAAAAGTTGAAAAAACCACAGTTAGTTACCTATATTTAATAAAAACTTTCCATTCTATACTTAACCTTTATTTAATAAAGAAACCATAATGGTATAATGGTACAAAGTATAGTATTAGACTCGCCTACGGCTCGGGACGCAAACGTCACCCTGCGTGAATAATGGCTACCATAAATTGCTCGTTTAATAATATACTATTTTGGGCCAGTGTATCTAAAAATATACACAAACACTGAAAAGAAAATTCGAGATACGCTAAAATGGTGGTTCCCACCTTATCGAGACTGAGGCCCACATGGGTAAACTCGTAGCGTAACAAAAACGAGAAATGATTTAACTTGGAACGAAAGACCGAAAGCCTATAGTAGTATTAGGACGTTGAATTTTTTGTTTTGTGAAACATTGGCATTACTTAGGTTTATCCATATGATGATTTTCACAAGCCTTGATTTTTAAAACCATTCTACATAGCCTTTTGATTGGCGTTTACAAACTTGTTCGAGCAATTTATTCAATAATAATTGGCCCCTTTACGTCTTAAACCTGCTTATGTAAAATATTTGGGCTCCTTATTTTGCCTATTTATATTCTAATAAAGGACACAAAGGACAAAAGGATGAGTATTGCAACTATGTTAAAATAAATAAATTGGCTTTCCGTTCAAAATTATGTTCAGTACATGACTGATATTTATTTATAAAATAATAATGACATAGTACCATCGCATCAGATCTATTAGAAAAAATTCAATATAATTCGTAATATCACAACGATAATACAAGAAGCCAATCTGACTTTCATGTACGGCAAGCCATCACTAAAAGTTCCCAAAATATAATTTTTATTAAAGGTTTAAAAAATTTAATTGACTGCCTACAGAAATTAAAAAAAAAACAACAATAAATGTATTCAAAAGTAACCTCAAGAAGTTTACTTTTTAAAATGGGGGTAAGAAAATGTTTTCGTCTGCACGAATGCAATACTAAAGCCCCATAGGAAGGGCCTCAGTAATTATTTAAAAATGAAATAAATTATTTTATCAAAACTAAAGAAATCACATTGGAATAAAAAAACAATAAAAATCATAGAATTTGAGGGTGTGCTTTGGCGTTAAACGTGTTAAGTTTTTAGGATGTAATAAGGTGCCCAATTCAAAAATGTATTTATATACTTGCTGGATGTTACAAGAATAGCAATTTTCTTGTAGAAATGGTATAGTGTGACGTAACAACTGGATGTCACAAGATGCAAGGTTTTTCTGGATGTCACAAAGTGTTGTTAATAAAAGTATATACCGTGTATACTTTGGATCTCACAACGATAGGACGTTTTATTTTTTTAAAATGTGTATGGTTGTGATATTTTTCGCTCAGCGATAATATTTTTTAAATTAAAAGAAGTCATATTTTTATTTTTTTCCTAAAGTCTTCGTAAAGGGTGGATGTCACAAAGTCAAAATTTTTGCTGGATGTCACATGATACGCTGGTCGAGTATATATATATATAAATATATATTTAATTTCAATGACTAAAAAATATACTGACAATTAGTTTGACAGACTTTTTTAAATTTTAAAAAAAACAATAGTAACCGGGTAACCAAAATATGAAACATTTTTTTTTTTTTATTGTTCTTACTAGGTAAAATGGATATGAAATATATTCGTTCAGTTGAACGCAATGGCATACTTTTTCGTTTTGTAGTATGTGTGTAGAACGTAGAATAGCTAATATATCCCTATGGGTGTAGACAAAACTAATATGAACTGACTGTTTTTAAAGGACGCATACACTTTAAACTGAATTTAATATAAAAGCTTTCTTCGGTTTTAAATCCATCTTTTGGATTCGATTATGAAATTAGTCTTAAGCCTACCCGTTTGTAGACACATTTGACATTATTACATTTGAAAATGTCATTTTATGTTCCATTTTGACATTTTCACAGATGTTTTTGACATTTTCTACCAAATCTTTGATAATTTACATGTTTAACATGTTCTACAAAATTTTGACATTTTCTATGAAATATTTCACTTTTTTTTTTCTACCAAATCTACCATTTTCACAGATGTTTTTGACATTCTCTACCACAGTGGTCGCCAACCTCTCGATCGCGAGCTATCGGTAGCTCGCGGAGGCAATTCCACAAAAAAATCTAATTGTCATAATATTAAACATAAACAACGGCAACGTTGCGGTGAGCGATCTGCCGCTGTCAAGCTAGAATCGGCTAGAACCGACCAGCCGGACCAGTGCGTTAGTGTTCGAGAACAATCAGGATTGCTTTGAACGGGATAAATACGCACGGCGCGGCGACATTGCGCTTAGTTTAAAACTGAACGCGTAACCAACGTCCAGCGGTTGGGTTAGTAGAGAACAACAAAAAATAATATTATGGCAAGCATCTGTTAGAAGGTAAAGACATACCACTTTCATTAGGAATGGGAAGAACAATACTTTTTTACAGAAGTTAAAGATAAAAATGTGTTTGTTATGTAATACTTCGGTCTCCGTTGCTAAAAAAGGAAATATTGAGAGACATCATAAAACTGTACATTCTAATTTTGAAAATCATTCCCACTACATTCTGCCGCCAGCAAGGAGAAACTGAAACAGTTAAAAAAGCAGTTAATTGGACAACAATCAATATTTTTAAGAACAGTCGACAAAAATAAGGCTGCAACTGAAGCATCGTACCGTGTATCCCAGATAATTGCACAAAAAAAGAAACCTTATGAAGACGGGGACATGATAAAACAGGTGTTTTTAGAAGATACTGATTCGTTATTTGCCAACTTTAGAAATAAAGACGAGATAGTTTCAGCTATAAAATCTATGCAACTTTCTGCTAATACAGTGATGAGACGTGTAGAAGTAATGAGCAATTATATTATTTTACAGTTAAGAACTGACTCAGATAACTGTGTTTATTTTTCACTTCAACTGGATGAATCAACAGATGTCGTTGACACTGCCCAGATGGCCGTGTTCGTCAGGATGGTTTTTAGTGATTTTACGATTAAAGAAGATCTTTTGAAGTTTATTCCACTAAAAGGACACACTACTGGACAGGAGTTGTTTTCTCATTTAAAAAATATTATTTCTTCCAAGAAAATTCCAATATCGAAAATGGTAGGCTTGACAACCGATGGCGCTCCAGCTATGGTGGGTTGTGATAAGGGTCTGGTGGTGTTATGTCGTAAAGATGAAACTTTTCCGCAATTTCTCTGTTACCACTGCATTATCCATCAGCAAGCATTATGTGGAAATTTCCTGAAACTAAACAACGTTATGAAACTAGTGGTAAAAATTGTGAACAAGATTAGAGCTCAAGCGTTACAAAGAAGATTATTCAAAACCTTGGCCGATGAAGTTGACTGTCAATACGGGGACCTACTCCTTCACTCTGAAGTCCGATGGTTAAGTAGAGGACGGGTGCTGAAACGTTTTAATGATGTCCTATCTGGCATAGTTCAATTTTTCAAACAACGCGATGAACCGACTCCGGAACTAGAAAATTCAATCTGGCTTAGAGATTTTGGTTTTCTCGTGGACATTACAGAGAAATTAAACGAACTTAATTTGCAGCTTCAGGGGAGAGACAAAGAACTAGCGGAAATGATTTCTGATATAAAAGCATTTATCAAAAAGCTGGAGTTTTGGGAACAAAACCTAATTAACAGCGATGCCAAGCATTTTCCTATTCTTTCAGAAAAAAATATCTCAAAATCCATCTATGACAGCAAATATCATGTAGAAATAGTTTCTACCCTGAAGAATAACTTCAAAAATCGTTTTAAGGATTTCAACGAAATGGCTTTAGTAGCACAGTTTGTTGTTTCGCCCTTTATGGAAATTGATATCCAACAGTTTGCAACTTGTGTTATGCAGAACTTTGGCGAAGACATCGCTGCAACAGAAATGGAAGTAATTGAGTTTCAAAATGATTTAGCCTTAAAATCGTTAGTCTCAAGTACCAAATGTATTTGGCCTATTGTAAGAAAAGACAAATATTCAGTTCTATGCCGTGTTGCCTTGAAAGTGAAAGCATTATTCAGTTCAACCTATTTGTGTGAATCTTCTTTTTCCAATATGAAGTTTATTAAGAACAAATATCGCAATCGACTTACAGATGAACATTTGGATAATTGTATTCGAATGGCTGTATCAAATTATACTGCAAACATTAAAAAAATAATTATCGATGAGTCTGAGTGTCAGCCTTCTCATTGAACGTGCTTCTTTATTTTTCAATGTTTATGTTCATGATAGTGCGTTACTTTTTTGTTGTTATTATTAACTATTTTTAAATCTTACGTGACATGCCGTTGTGGCTGGATTAAAGTTTGTGTTTATTTTTTAAACACCTTCGTTTGGTAGGTAGGAATGTAGCTATGAACAAGTACGTACTAGTAATATTAGTTATTTTGTTATTAGTTTATTAGTAGTACCTATGTATTATGTATTACCAGTTAAATAGTAAAATAAATACATATAATGATAAATTAACTGTGGATTATTTCATTTACGTTGCGTTACGTTACGTGGCTTCCGTCAACACATTGAGAGGTTGGCGACCACTGCTCTACCAAATCTTTGATGATTTACATGTTTGACATTTTTTACAAAATCTTGATATATATTAAATATTTGACCTTTTTTTTACCAAATCAATAATGTGATCCCCAAATTTTTTTGTAAAGTAGGACACATATTGGATCGTATAATTGTCGTTACTTATTTGTATTTAATTCAGTTTTTATCACGTATTTTATATGACCCGTATCTCTGTTTATTTTAGAAACATTCTGTATTGATTACTCTATCATTTTCGTAAAAAATTATTTAAATGTATACAAACGAATTCACGGAAAAGCTTTTATCTAAATCTAACCGCAACTTCATAACATATTTTTTTTTTCTAAATAAATAACCCGCATAATTTAAATACACAGAGCTAATTATAAATAAGGAATATATTTAGTTTTGTAAAGGATATTTCCAATGACTAAACTTTACACAATAAAATTAATTCATTTTGAGGTTAATGTAACCCACTGTGATTGTGATTAAAAACATTGATTAGCAAAACCTAACAATGTTTAATCGATCACTTTAAGTGACGTCAAAAGGTAAATATTTTAAATAAATTCATTCTTAAAAATACTATATTGATTATATTTATAATAATTAAATATGCAAATATTACGTCTTACCAGATATTCTTGAAACCACATCAATCAGGTATGCCGCAAATTATGATGTTTGGTTTAAGTATTACATAAGCCGATATGAGGATATGAGAGATTCCCAAATTTTTTAAACTTTGCCCCCACACTTCTTGGACTTCAAATTCAAAATATTTATAGCAAATTATGTGTTTTTTCACATCTTATCTTGGATTGGTTTTTTTAAATTACTGGAAATGGAGTCAACGGGAAATGCATTTTTATTTGATGATACGGATATGTATCATACGTTAAATTAATATCGATACTGTTTCGTAGAGAAACTTTCTAATAAAAAAACTGATGGCATTTAATTAGTCATCTCCTGTGAATTTGGATAACAAATTCCTGTAGCTACAATTTTTTTATATTTTTTAAACCGGAACAAAACTAATACCAAAAAAACGGTCCTGGATACTTTATCTCTGCCGTTACAATTCACTTTCTCCTGAATACAAATTTTTTCCAGATTTATTTTGATATCTGTCTTTTCTACTTTACAATATTCCTATAGTATCCCTATAAAATAACGTCCCCTTGAAAAATATTGTCCACATGAAATATTGTCTACATGAAATAGTCTCTACATGAAATAACGTCTCCATGAAATATTCTCCACATGAAATAGTGTCCACATGAAATAGTGTCCACATAAAATAGTGACCACATGAAATAGTATGCACATGAAATACTGTCAAAATTTGGGCGTTGTACGCCACTATTTCTAGTTTCAATTTTAATAAATTAATAATTTAAAAATAAGCAAAGTTAGGTGACATTAAAACTAAACAGGTAGATAAATGTGAATTACTTTTAACAATAAATAATATTTTTATAATTTTCAGTTTTTTTTAATTTATTAGGCTTAGGTCCAGGTGTTTTTTTTTTATTAATGTGTGTTCTGAGTAGGCTTTGTCACTGTTTCCCAGTGCCACTTCAGGAATCGCATTGTTAATTAGAACCCAACAGTGAATGGTCGGAGTGGGGAATCCACATCCCCAACTAGCCATTCATAAAAGTGTATTTGTTGTGAAGTTCTCATCATCATCTATTGTATAGTCCAGAAGACAGTGACGATTTTCGGTATTTATTTTCCCAGTCAGCAAGCACGAATAGAGAATTGTAGGATTAGCAATTCTAAGCAAAATTCATATATATTTAGAGGGGGGATCCGATGGGCTGAGGCCGAAAATGCATCAAAACATACGAGAACACGGCCCTTTTTTTCCATTGATAAAAATAGTTTTAGTAGTAAGAGATGTACTGAAGTTAAGTAAAAAAATAGTCTGATTAATCTGTATGGATAATATATTTGGTAAGTGCATGAAATACACTTTCAAACGAGTTATGTACACAATTATTTCTACGACCACAATTATTTAAAGAATGTTCCAGGTGTTTTGTATATTAAAGTGTACGCATAGGACACATAAATAAAATCTTATATCACAATGTTTCACCTAACCAGTTGGTTTATTTATAGAAATTAAACATAATAATTGAAGATATTACAGAAGAAAATAGGGAAATAAATTACATTTCCTTTTACACTTTTATATAATAATTGTTTTATTTAGAATTCACGAATCACTTATTACTCTACATTAATTATAATTATTGTTAGTTTCGTTATGTCAAATCATTTATACTAAAGGTGTGAGGAAAATACAGTGAACTGTGGAACGCCAATATCGTTGGATGCGCGTAGTAGAAATGGTGCTATAATACTGCTAAAAACATAGCTAAATTTTCATGGAAACACTGTACTTTTGACATTTGCGATACTCCGACGCATATGCATTATTGATGTAATCTCATGATTTTACAGTAATAGTTTTTGCAATTTTAGTGTGATTTTTAGGTTATTATGGTTATTCATTTAATTTGGTTCTGATCTTTTGCGCTTTTAGAGTATTTGTCTTTTATATAGTTTTTAATTTGAATTTTAATATTGTGGTCTATTTATATTTGATTGCTGCTTTTCGACTAGTGCTTTATTCTTTTTGTGTTAAAATAAGCTTTATAACCATTAAGTACATGCTTCTAGTTGATATCTACCTAATCGTCATCGGGTGCTTGCAACAATGGGAAAAAGTGTATGGTTTTTTTGGTGTAAAGTTAGACGCCTTCATTTTTCAGGTAAGTTATTTGTAGTTATTTTTTACTTAAAAGGATTGCAATACGTCCTGGTTCGGGGTGTGACTTTTGGGTTTTAGCTATCTGAGCCAAATTGTCGGCTAAATGTCCTCTTTTAGGGCACCCAGAACCGAAAATTATATAGGTAAATAATATGTTTTTTTTTTTAATTATTTTTTTAATATGTATGCAGCTTGGATGAGGGCTTTAGGAAGAGATCCTAAGACTGAAGACTGACTGCTATAAATGCTGTTTTTAGAGCACATTTCATAGTAAGTGATTTCATTCTAGCAGCAATGAGGAAACGTTTAAAAAACATGCTGTACCAGCTATTACTTTAAGACCTCGTCTCTTTAAGTTATTATTACTTCATTCTAATACATATATTAAAATGGTTTTTAACTTATGTCCTTATGATTAAAAGATGTAGGTATTTTAGTTATGTTATAATAGAAATATATGATACTTTGTATTGACTGACCTACTGGCCACTGGTCATTCCACTCTTACTCCCTTTTTTCATAAATTATCAAATTATTTAAAAACAAATACATACCTAGCTATTTTCTGTAAATTACATTAAAATTTTAGTATTAATACTTTACTAATAAAACTTCAGTTAATTTATCTTATATATATATACACACAACGGAAGAGTTAATTGGATTTTCTCCTTGTTGAGTTTCAAAAATAGTAATTTAACATGATTTAAAAACAAATACATGAAATGGGCAAAATAGGCCTGCAAAGGCACTTTGTAAACAATCTCACTTGTATCGATGTGACGTAATGCGCGAATTCAATCTGGCTTACTTTTGTTAATAGATTGGCGTTCCATTTTAAATATACAGTTCACCGGGAATAGATTATTTAAATATTCACGGACCCGGAATACAAGTACGAAAAAATTCACTGGCTCCTGGACTAGTACTGTATCGAAGGAATTTTTATGAATGAAACAATATACGACCCTCCACAATTGCGGTCTACTGTACTTCCGCTGTTGTCAGACATTATTTTTTTTTGGACAATTTAAAGACCTAACAGTAATTCAAGCAAACGCAATAACATTACTACAGTTAAAAACATCGCAAACTTGGCATCAATATTTTAATTTTATCCAAATATTGCATTTCTGTCGAGGATCATCCGCGTTGACTTCAGAAATTGTGTAATCTGTATTGGTTATATATATCTATAGTTAAAAGCACGTAAACTTGGCATCAATGTTCAATCCGATTATTGCGTTTCTACCGCGGACACCACCGTTCATTCTTCAAAAAATTTGTAAATAATCCTATCTGTCTTGGTTATATATCTATGGGGGAATCCTACTTGAGCATCAGATAGTCCAGATTCTAACCACTTAGCCACCCACCCACTCATTTTATGACAGCAAATGTCTTTTAACAAAACACCGTCATAGTTCAGCCATTTTGTACCAAATATTTACAAATTATATACACAACTCTTCCTCGGTTATAGCTTTTTCTATTAGTGAAAACCGTATCAAAATCGATTGCCTGGTTTAGAAGAAGTAAACTGAGAAACAGACAGAGATATGCAGCGACTTTGTTTCTACAAATAACCGGTATAGAAATTTAATATGCCGAATCAGACCCTGTACTTTAAAAGTACTGTAGCATTCATAGACTAGTAAGCAGGTGAAAAATTTAACATTGATTCTACATTTTTTAAATATAAGATAAAATAAAGTACCGATTGAATCAAAATTAGCAAAATGTAACAAATTTGATATCATTTTCATTTCAATATTTCTATCGTGTGTGGGCAAAGGAGTATAAGTCAAAATTTTGGGTAAATTAGTTTCAGTCATCTATACTTAGTGTAGAACGTGAGATAAGTCAATACTTTCTATTAGGGTCGCTATTGAACTTAGACTTCATAATATAAATTACAAAAATACCTTTTTTAGTGGGAAAATCAGTATAAGTCGACTTATAAGACATATAACATAGATGATTTACTCCGCTTCTAAATTTTTTACTTATACTTATTTGCCTACCCACGATAGATTTAATACCCACAGCTGAATTTGCAACCACTTATGATGTACCAAATATTATGACAACCCTGTAGGCCAGGTGATTTGACAGGGTCAATGATATAGATAGTTATACAGGGTGATTCATAAGTACTTTGACAAACTTCAGGAAATGATTCTTTAAGTAATTTTAAGGTAAAAAGTTCATATAAACATGTGTCCGGAATTGGGTGGTTTTCAAGATACAGGGTGTTAAAGTTTTAAGAAAAAAAATCGTTTTTTATCATATCTTTCATACCACTAAAGATAATTTAATGAAATTTGGTACACGTTGTTTTATCATAAAGTGACATTTTTTAATGCTATTAACTTTTTTTTTATTTTCATCAGTGGCGTCCCTACGGTATTTAAACTAAATATTATTGAAGAAAAAAATGGTACGCCACTGGTTTTATAAAAAATAAAAATTATTTTTAAAATCTACATTTAATTTGGAACAAATTTGATCTCTTGACTTTTGTTCGTAAAAAAATTTGTACAATGTCGGTAGAAATGCAAATCAGTAGTTTTTAAATAAAATATGCAATATGCAAGAAATATCAACATTTTATTTCAAGAAATTTTAAATAAAATTAAATTACATAAACGAAATTAAACTGTATTCAAATAAATTGTTGAAAGTGGCCACCTTCAGCGAAGATACAGGCATTCAATCTTCTAGTCATTGAATCTCGTACTCGCTCAAAAATTATTGGTGTGTTTCTTATTCTTTCACAGGCGTCTATTATTCGGTTTCTTAGTTCTTCCTCGTTTGCTACTGGAGTTTTATTTATTTATTTATTTATTTATTTATTTATTTATTTATTTATTTATTTATTTATTTATTTATTTATTTATTTATTTATTTATTTATTTATTTATTTATTTATTTATTTATTTATTTATTTATTTATTTATTTATTTATTTATTTATTTATTTATTTATTTATTTATTTATTTATTTATTTATTTATTTATTTATTTATTTATTTATTTATTTATTTATTTATTTATTTATTTATTTATTTATTTATTTATTTATTTATTTATTTATTTATTTATTTATTTATTTATTTATTTATTTATTTATTTATTTATTTATTTATTTATTTATTTATTTATTTATTTATTTATTTATTTATTTATTTATTTATTTATTTATTTATTTATTTATTTATTTATTTATTTATTTATTTATTTATTTATTTATTTATTTATTTATTTGTCTTAAGTACACTACAGAAATATGAATTCCAAATGGCACAGTCTTAAAGCTAAAACAACAATTAAAGTATAAGTATATACATATAAAAAAAACCGAATATATAAATATCAAAACTCTTCAGAAATTTTAAAATACATTTAACGTCTAAAAAACAAAGTCTAACACCATACAAGACAAGAAAACAACCTAAAATTTTAAAATTCGAGCATCCTCTTAACATATAATAACGTACAATTAAAAATATCACAGTGAGAATAGTGCTTATTATAGTTGCACAAAAGCCTATTCATGAAAGCTCTTTGTCCATAGTTTGTACGATGGGTTTTCTCAAAGAATAGTTGTGACTGTCGAGTATGCCTTAACGGAACAACTAAATTTACTTGGCATAACAATTTTTCACAAATAATGTCTCCATTAGAGGTTTGCTACATAAATTTAAGTACTTACGCGACTTTTTAAATGAAGATCAGCTGAAAACTTTATATTTGTCTCTGGTACAATCGCATCTTACTTATGGTATTATTGGGTGGGGTGGTGTGGCAGACTGCCATTTAAAGCAGTTAAAAAATATACAAAAATGGCTAATCAGGCTTATATTTAAAAAACCTGTAACTTATCCGAGTGACGCATTATTCAGTGAAAGTACATTTTTTGATATGAGACAGCTATACTGCCAAAACATTCTTTTAAACACTTTTAAAAGAAAAATCCAAGTAACTTCTCCTCAACATAATTACCCTACTAGAGGTAAATGCACTTACCTTCCAATAACTTCAAAGACTGTTGGTCAATGCTGTACCAATTATTTTGCTCCAAGATTATCCAATATGTTACCAGATTACATTAAGGATATTAATAAACTTTCCTGTTATAAATATGCTATAAAAAATTGGATAGCAAGTAATAACAGATATATTTTTAATAGCCTAATTGATTTAAGATATCTAAAATAATTTATAATTAATAAATTTTCCACTTCAAAAATTAAAAAAAAAATAATACTTATTAACTATATTTCATTATGAATTAAATATCGAATATGTCTATATTTTATCTCCCTGTTACTATTTGTTCTACTGTTTGCTTATTATGTTCTATTATTTCTTTTATTACTTGTTTTATGTTATATTATATGCTTTGTTACTTGTTTCATTATTTGTTTATCATGAATTTATCTATTTATTTATTATTCTATATCGAATTTTATTTGTATTTAAAAAAAAAAATTTAAAATATCCTAGCTCGCACACAGGCATTACAATGCCTCAGCAAGTTACCAATGTTTTGTAGTCTGAAGCATATCCAGTCCTTTTAAATTTATTATATGCTCTGTTTTTTCTAGATATTAGTTTTCTCAGAGGGCCATCATACCATTTTGGATATTTTTGGTTTTTTAATTTTCTTTTAGGAACATATAAGTCAATGGCCTTAAAAGGGTGTTTATAAAACATATCCACCATTACATCGAGATCGACAGTACTGTATAAAAAAGACCAATCAGTTTGTTCCAAATATAAGTTAAGTTTAGTAAAATCTGCCTGAGGATACTGATATATCAATAGCTCATGATTAATTATCAAAGGGCCAGTGAAACTAAAACTTAAAATTGTTTCTAAACCAGGATGATGGTAAGAATCTAAAGGTAACAAAGGCATTTGAGATTCTATTACAGAAATGTCATTAAAATCGTCTGCAAAAATTAAGTCCAGGAATCTTCCACGGCTGTTACGGATGGAATTAAATTGCTGAAACTCGAGAAAAAACATCGATTCAACTAAAACTGCAGCCGACTGCGTCGGAACTCGATTGGGGACAAGTACATTATCATCTAAATACCACTGAATGTCTGGAAGATTAAAGTCTCCATATATAATAAACTTAGTATTTTTTAAATTTTCACAGATTATAAACTAATGACTTCATATGTCCCCAAAAATAAAAATCTAACGGGTTTAGATCTGGGGACCTTGGTGCTCACGCCTGGTTAGGTTCTTCTACACCCCTACCGATGCATCGATTTGGATAGACAATGTTAAGGAATTCCCTGGCTACAACGCTGAAATGGGCCGGAGCCCCATCATGCATAAACCACATGTGGATACGATTTTCTAAAGGTACATTCTGAAGTAATCCCGGCAATTCGTCTTCTAAAAAGTGTCTGTAAGTTTCTCCATCCAGTCGGAGCGGAAGAAAGAAAGGGCTTATCAAATAATCATCAATTATTCCCGCCCATACATTTACAGAAAATTGATACTGAGAATGCCTTTTACTAATTGCGTGCGGATTTTCTAGAGCCCACACATGATTGTTATGAAAGTTTGTGATAGTATTTTTGGAGAAATTTTCCTCGTCCGTGAAAAGTATATATCTTAAAAATTGAGGATTTTCAGCCAATTTCCTCAAAAACCACTGACACATATTAATGCGTTGAGAAAAGTCTCGTGGCAAAAGAGCTTGCACCCTTTGAATATGGTATGGATACAATTGTTCATCGTGGATAATTCTCCAAACTGTGGACTGAGTAGAATTGAGAGCTTCAGCAATTATTCTTGTACTTGTTTCTGGATTCTCCTCGACAGCGTTCAAAACAGCTTCTTCCAATTCTGGGGTTCGGACTGCACGTGGTCTTCCAACAATATCAGCTGCCCTCTTAAAGCTACCTGTTTCGGCCAAACGACGGTGGAGACTGGAAAATGTTGGAGCTGAAGGCAGTACTCGATTAGGAAATCGCTCCTGGTAAATACGTCTCGCTTCGCGCGCATTGCCATCCGCAAGGCCATAAACGAAATGCATGTCGGTTAAATAGGCATTATTGTCTAAATAATCCATTTTTCTAAATGTAAAATTTACAGAAACTTCACCAATTCAATGATAAAGCCAAAAAACTTAACGAGGAGTGTTTAACTGTCATATAAAATAATACTGATAACTTCAACATGCATCGATTATTAAGTAATCGACTTGAAGATTTCAAGTCCAAATATCTAGAAAACGTAACGACTTCTAACAAGGGTAGCTTTTTTACATAAATTTGATAGGGAAATCGATTTTTTACTAAAAAAATGTGCTAGAAGTACGCTCAAAAAATTTTTAGCGATTAGTCATGTATGAAAATGGTTTTTATTTTTTTACGCAAAAACGGTGCGTCTTACGAACAAAAGTCCAGAGATCAAATTTGTTCCAAATTAAATGTAGATTTTAAAAATAATTTTTTTTTTTTAAACCAGTGGCCTACTATTTTTTCTTCAATAATATTTAGTTTAAATACCGTAGGGACGCCACTGATGAAAATAAAAAAACGTTAAAAGCATCAGAAAATGACATTTTATGGTAAAACAACGTGTACCAAATTTCATTAAATTATCTTTAGTGGTATGAATGATATGATAAAAAAACGATTTTTTTTTTCTTAAAACTTTAACACCCTGTATCTTGAAAACCATCCATTTCCGCACACATGTTTATATGAACGTTTTACCTTAAAATTACTCAAAGAATCATTTCCTGCGTACTTATCAATCACCCTGTATAGATTGATCATCCGTTTTTCAAAATAGACATAAGCTTATGCCTTGAAGTAAAAATGTAGGTAATTATCTATTTTACTATATTTAAAGGTTGAAAATTGGTTTGTAAACACATTTTTACTAAACCGACAACAGGCCATATCTGAACTGTCAGTTCCCACTTGTCAGCATTTTAACAGGTCGTTTGTATGCCTAATATACATTTTTGACGACCCTGTATCGCGTTGCAAGTTTCGATTCATTCGGTACTTCATTTTATCAAGAAGTTTACAAAATAATTAAATAAGAATTAATAATATTAAATTTTTCGATTTCTTGTCTCTATTTACCGGCCTATCAATACACCACGGAATTCCCATTTCATGCTGCGGTACTACGGGCTAACCACAATCCTCGCGGTTCTCGGTGTTCGTTTTTATTGCGCTTTTACTTTTTCAACATCATTTAATCATTATCATTCAATGAACACATACATAATGAACTCTTAGTTGGAATTACGTTTTCAAATTCCAAAAACTGCGATAGATGTGAAAATAAAGGGAGTCACTTTTGGAGTTTTTTTCTTTATTTGATCTGGACGGAATCTGAGAAAAATAAATAATAGGAAATAATTGTGGATTTTAAAATTTTTTATGAAATTATATTAATATCGGTAAGAGGGATGGGTAAACCACTAACGTTCAAAACGTATCTATATTTCGGAAATCACAAAAAAATCGTATTGATCGATTGATTTCGGCGTATTACCTATGAATTATGTATTAAACTTTCTTTTTAAATAAATAAATTAGGTACCATTTTTTTGGGCTATTCACTTGGTTTTTGCCATGATTTTCAAAAATTTCAAGAGAATGTGTACAATTAGTAATTTTGAGGAAAAAAGGACCAATATTTCGCGAGTGGTTTCCCAAGTAACACTAATACTCTTAAAAAAGAAGAAGAAGAAGAAGAAACTTGTTATTTAATTAGTTTTAAAATAGCCAATGTCAAGAGTAATATAAAATGAGTATAAGATCAGTAGGGTTTTTTTTATTTTATCTTAAGTAATGCATCTTTTTATTGAATATATTAATTAAATTACTTTTAAAACCTAAATCAATTTAAATTGTCTTAAAATTGTTGCTTGGGTAACCTCTTAAACGTTAAATTCAAAGAATATACAGGGCGTTCCTATAGGGTATAAACAGAACGTTAGCACAAATTAATAAGGCTAAAATACGAGGGATCCAGCCAAATTTATCCTAGTCCAAAACTTGATAGTTTGCAAAGTTATTATTTTTTATACTTTTTTCTAAATATTTATGTTATATTAGTATGATTTGCACCAAATTTAATACTTGTGAATTTTAGAAAAGTTGTAAATATTATGTTTTAAAACAAATTTCTATATATTTTTTTTAACTATATTCTTTGATATCATTTGATCAATTATTTTGATTAATTATTTGTGATTAATGTACTTACACCTACATATAGTTATTTTTGTTGTGCGTAAGGTACAAAATCACGAAGGTGTTAAAATTGCTGTAATATATCTAGTAGTAGCCACAACTATAGCCACGACTAGACAACCGGAGTGAGGTTAAGTTAATGCATACTTGTCGAAGCCAGTTGAAATAAAGTTCAAAATAATAGTTCTGTGTATTTATTCAAATATCTACAACCAACACCTAGAGCTTTCCTACGCTTAAATAGCTAACGCTAGCCAAATCTTGAGACATCCAGACAATCCAGCGATTAGGAAATGTGTTGTCGAGATATTGGCGAGCCAGAAGGCTAAAATGGGCTGGTGCACCATCGTGCATAAACCATAAATCTCCTCTTATTTGCAGAGGCACTTCTTCTAACAGACCATTTAGTTCTTCCTGTAAAAACTGAGTATACGAATCACCATTCAGTCGAGGGGGTAAAAAGTATGATCCAATAAGATGGTCATCAGTAATCCCTATCCATAAATTTTCATTATGAAAATTAATAATTGCTTCTCACGAAAAAGTTGCCTCGTCAGTAAATAAAATAAGGGACAAAAAAGCGTAGATATGAGCAACTTTATGGAGTAACCACCTACTAAAATTTAGCCATGGCTGAAAGTCGCGGGGCAGCAAAGCTTGTACTCGTTGTTTGTGGTATGAGTAAAGCAGAGAAACTTTAAAAACTCTCCAAACAGTATTTGCACGTACTTGAAGCTGTTGTGCAATCTTCCTGGTACAGCTTCTTCTAGCTCAGGCGTTGTTACTGTTCGTGGTCTACCAGGAACTACCCGTTCATTCTCAAAACTACCGGTTTCACTCAATCTGGCATGTATCTTTCTAAATGTTTTAGCAGATGGCGGTACCCTATAAATAAATAAACAATTGGCGACTAGTAAAATGTCAAACAAGTACCTGGGAAAAATTGAAGATAACTTTTTTGTTGTACATTGTTCAAAGAGATTAAAAATAATAAAAAAGAATGAAAGAATGTACTGTCTTTGTTGCTTTTTCTTCCAGATCGAACATTAAAAGCAGAACAGTGGCGTAACACGTTTTTCCTTCCATATTTTTCAGCGATTAGTTTGATTAAAATATCTTAAGTGGTTTTGGAAATATTTAAAAAATTGTATTTTTTTTATGAAACTTTCACACTCTGTATTTCCGTAACGAAGCATTTTTGAGACATAGTGTATATGACAAAAATACCTTTAGCTCCAGAATACGCTCCTGAAGTTATGTACCGTACTTATCGAACACCCTGTATATCAGCTCACATTAATTTTAAAAAATTTCGAAATTCTTGCTCTTGGATTTTCAGAAATTATTGAAATGTGTAGATGTAATTGAAGATTTTTGCAAATATGAGGAATATCGAATGATTTTTTTTTGTTTTAGATAAAAATTTAAAGTTTTTGGAATGGAAAAAGACGAGATTTATTTTTTATAAAAAATTATTTTTATAAACAAAAAATGTGACACTTTTGAATGAATATCAAAATGATATTCAATACATGCAAATCTACAGTATTTTTATTTCATACTATATAAAAACAAATTAAGAAGTTATTCAGATTGAGTAATTTCAAAACGCTTCATACACGTGAGATTAATCTCACTAAAGGAACAGAAAGTAAAGAACATTACTCGATAATTACTATAATTGATCTATTAAAAAATTAACATTTTACCTATACAGATTGAGAAGTAAATTAATGAATTGAATTACAATATATTCTATAGAAAAATTTTTATTAAAACTAATCTGAACCAATTTTTGAAATTGATTGTCTTTACTTTTTTCGTCTCTAAAATTTTGGAATTTCAAAAATTTTGCCGCCCCTCAAATTATGCCGCCCTAGGCCTCACGAGCCTAGGCGTAAATTCATCACTGCATTTCAAATTTCTAGTGTAACATTAATTTCTACTAAATTCATTGTTTTCTAAAAACTCAAAATTTTCTAATGTTCCCCTGTAATTTTGGTAATTTGGCAACTATGTATGGTTGTAGCGGCCTAAAATTAAACGCCTCATCGATGACGTGCATTGGATTTTATATTGAATCCAATATACAGTCTGTTTGCTATACTTACGCAGGTTTCGGATTAAAATTTTTATGAGTATTTCCAGGTAAGTACCCGAAAGTTTGACCTGTTCTTTGAAGAAATATCAAGTGGTTAAATGAAATGAAAAATAATGTACAACTTTTAATTAAATAATAATGGAGAATATTTTGTATAATTGAGAGCAGAATTAAACTTCATTAATGGAAACTAATGTGGCTATTATAAACCTAATAATTTATATTACACTTCACACAGAAAATATGGTCTATGTATAATAAGAGGGTTGTTTAGCTCAAATAAAATATTTTCTAACATAAAAATTTGTTTCCTGTAGAGAATTTCAAATGAAAAATAAAAAAATTGAACTTGCCAACAAAAATGAAAATCAGTCATTATCATCCAAAATATCATAATCGTCATCATAATCACTGTCATCACCATTAATTATTATGATTGGACTTATTTCACTTATTTTATTTTCACGAGTCCACCAATCTTCTATTAGTTTCTCGCACTTTGATATACAGTTCCGCCACACTTCTGGAGTTGCAATTGAAAGTGCTTTTTGCCAAGTTTCCCGAACTGCTTCGTCACTATAACCATTAGGCCCAATATGGTTGTCATAATATTGTTTTGCTATTCCCCATATATATTCGATGGGATTAAACTGGCCATGATACGGTGGCAGACGTAAAACTTGATGACCGTAACTTCCAATAATCTGATCCACAACAAAGGTTTTTGGTTTTGCGTGTATATTTGCCAAGCGTAATAATTCTGATTTTAATATATATTGAGGAAATGGTATATGTTCCTTTGTCAACCATTCTTTAATTTTATTAACAGTCCAAGAATTCGTTGGACTTTTGTTTAATACTTCAGAATGGTAAGGTGCATTGTCTAAAATAATTACGCTGGGCTCACTTAAACCTGGGAGAAGTTTTTCATGCAACCATTTTACAAACATTTCTGTGTTCATATTATCGTGATAGTCACTGGATTTTGATTTAGATGAAAATATTAAATCAGCACCTTCTATAAAACCCGATTTCCCTCCTGCATGAAAAATTATGTGTCGCTTCCCTTCTCCATCGGTATGTTTGATGGACTTTGCGTTATCATCTTGCCATATTCTCTTGGTTGCACCCCTAGAAAATATCCATGTTTCGTCTAAATATATAAAATTCGCCCTTTCTTTAAATTTAGAATATTTTCTTAGAAAGTTAATTCTCTTGTGCACGAGAGAACTTCTTTCACAAAGGGCCTTTCTGTTATCCTCCTTTTGAAATTTGAAACCCAAGTTATGTATCACTTGCCATAGACTTGTTCTGCCAATGTCGTCAAATTTTCTATCTATTAATTCCGAGAGAATTGTATTTAAGGTCACATGTTCCTTGTTGGCCCTCATTCGATAAATGGTATCACAAATTTCAGATTTCTTTCCATCTGGAATATCTTTCGTTTTCAATGATGGGCGAGTTTTGCGGTGATCTTCTTTCGGCAGTTTACTATTGTGATTTTGTAATACTCCTCTTAATTTGGTTTCACTAATTCCTAGAGCATCGCATACGCGTTGTTGTACAGACATTACCGATTTTAAAGGACCGCCATTTTTTTTTTCATTCATACAATACTTATGTACACTACAAATTAGACTATCTACATCTAACACACGTCTAGGCATTTTTAAAATTTCCACTAAATTTACAATATACATACAAAGTCAACACTTGCAAAGAATCAATTCACCTACAATATTTGTAACAAATTTAGTACCTACCCTAATGTTATTTTAATTTAAATCTGACCATTAGGGCAATTTTACCTAATTTCTTGGGAAGAGGCTTATTGGAACTGGTTGTCAATGACTAATTTGCATAATTTTGTTAATCCGGAACCCGCGTAAGTATAGTGAACTTGCAAAACATAAATAATTTAGTTACTTTTATTTAAAAATCTGTGGACAAATTATGTTTTTATTTCGTTTTTATGTTGCCCAAACACCCAAAAATATACATGTCACAAAATCTATGTTCTGTCGTAATAATTATTAGAAATCATTAGAAGAGAAAAAAAATTTTGAATACGGTTCTGTCCAAGCTTTTATCTACTTATATACTTAACCATTCTCGAGTTGTTTAATTATTCATTCATAGTTGTATCGTTGTTGTTGTTGGATACAACACAACAACGCTTTTGTGTCTGTTAATACTTGCTTGTCACACAGGTGCGCCGAAAAATCGTGTTCATCAGGCCGTAGAAACGGCATTAACAGTTTTTGGAAGAAGTCGAAGACCCAAGACCCTGTATAAACCGGTTCTGTGCTCGCTAATGTGTTTTAACAACCGTGGACATAATAAGATTTCGAATTTTGTACTATTAATGACAGTGTGGATTTTCTTTGTTGACAATAATTGTTGTTGTTGAAGACAGTTTAAATAATCTAGAAAGTTATTTTTGTTATATTATTATAGTTTATTTACCTAACTCGAATGTAAGTATTTATTTATATTTTCTTATTTACTTCATCATTAATTAGGTATGGATAAAACTATTCAAATAGTTTCAATTTCGTTCTAATAAGAATCGATGAGTAAATTTATTTAAAAAAATTAATGCTAAAAGTAGTTTGTCCAATTAAGATAATAATAATTAAATTGTTAGAGGATAATCAATAAACTAAGATAATTATTCTATCAAGCGTTAATATTGACCTAAACGTAACCCTGAACAATTGATAATAAATTTAATTTGATTATTAGAATAGTTGATTCAAATGGAACAACATTTTGATTATCTACATCCAAAAAACGAAAATTATAATTATTTAATTCATCAGTAGGAATCAGTGCCGGAGTTATATTTTTTATGAGTGTAGGTCACTTTATTTCGAACGCCCCATGTACCTTTCTAAAATAATAATTTTCCATTTGTAGTAAGGAAGGCGCTGATGTTAAATAAACGAATGAATTAGTCATTGAGAAAAGGCGTAAAAAAGAAATAAGAATTACAATATTTTATATGACTTTAATAGTAAAATCATCTATAATATCATAGTAATTTATGTGGGAGCTATTTTCAAGTTTGGATAAACATTCGACAGAGATTGATTCCTTAAGAACGTTGAGAGATAGTAGTGAGTTTGATCCAGGCTTCACTGCACACTCTGCAGTTTTATTAGAGGAAATGTGACTGTAAAAATGCACACATTCTTGAACCAAATCGTCGCAATATAGATAAAATAGGTACAATAAGAATAGGTAACTAGGATTGATAATGTTCGATAGGAATGAGTTTCTATAGGGATTTAACGTATTAGTATAAAAAACTATGAGAAGACCAGTGAACTTGTTTGACTTGTATCCTCTGAAATCGAGTGAGCGTCCTGTGAAATCTGCCGCCCCTAGGCCTCAGCCTATACGGCCTATTGACATATCCAGGACTGGTAGGAATTACATATGTATCAAATTCCATGTTATTATAATCTGATAGGGATAGTACGACAGAAAGTTATCCTGCTAATAATAGCAGTCAAATCTAATCCAGAATGCAGTCCTTATAACGAGTGTAAAATATTTGAGCTAGACAGTCCGCTATACGTCATTTTTTGCAGACGATACGAAATTGAAAGATGTATTGATGTCGGTTTCGAAGGCTAACAAGAATAATTTTTGCTGATGCATAAATAGTCGATTAATTTAAATGTAATTTGAATAGAATCTACCCAATTATATATTAAAAATGGAGGAATAGCTTTCAGTGGTGAATAAATTATCAAGATATGTGTTCTAGACATAATTAAAATAACAGTTTAAATGATGATGTGATATACATACAGGGTATCTACAAAATATTAGAATGTAGAATAATGTTCCTTTATTTCAAATTAAAAAGCCCTGAGCACATGCTATGTTGGTCTTAAGTTTATTAGACATCACAGAAAAAAATGATTAAAATTAACTAATTAAAAGAACAAACAACTTACCTGTAAGGACGTTTGTTCTAAATAATCTGAGTATACTCGTCCAAATAGATATTACACATGTTTAATGAAGTGTCTATTTTTTCTTTTTATAAAAGCATTATTTAAAAAAAATCGATTTATATAAATTATAAGAGGTAATGTAACATGTTTACCCACAAAATGATAAACAATATAGGTAATACAATCAAAACAAAAAATAAAAACAATCAAATCTTATCTTTTATAAATTTAAGTACCAGGTCTTCAACAATACCCGAAACCCACGTTATCTGATAACTATCAAAAACCCATATAAAGGGCTTGATTTTGACGTAACATTGCGTAGGTATTCTTCCCTCTTTTTTTTTGTAATATTGTCACTCCACAGTTTAATGGCTGGCCATATCACCATGACAATATCAACGACATAGAGAAATTTATTTACAGTATTATTTAAAAGAAAGTTGTTCAAACAATACATATACAAATCAATGAACAGGACGATAAAAAGAAAATGAAATTCGACGAACTGGTTTTTTGACCGACATAAACGGATGCATATTCATAATATATTGAAATATCTACCTACATATACCAGCAAAACCAATTTAAAAAATACGTTACTGGTAAATTAATTTTATATTTTGTACTTTTTTTTATTAAAAATAGAAATCTTTTAGTAATCAACGGCAAATCAATAGTAACATGAATAGTTTTGACATATTTTCAACATAAAAAGTTATTTCTGAATAGAGTATAATATATTGGATGACCAAGATTCAAACGAATGTGGCTTAATCCATTAACAAACTCTAGGGGCTTTTGAATTAACATTTTACCGATAATGATCAAATTTGGTAAACAAATTACTGTTGAGGACCTTGATTAAAACACCATTGTCCAAAATCAATATCGGAGTTTACTTTTTTTTTTTTTTTTTTTTTTAAATTTCACCTTAAAAATCAAGACCAAACTTAAAACTAACTGAAATAATTTAAAACCATTGATTTTGAAAGAATTGAATACTAATTTACACATTCTGTAATAAGACAATTTTCAATAAAGGTTATTATAGGTTAAAATTATTATCATTATTATTTTGTCTACAGAATTGTTGAATGAATTATTTAAATTATGGAAATGATTTAAAATATTTAGAAAATAATTTATTCGTTATTTTTATTATATCAAAAAGATAAAAAAAAACAATTATGTGTTTTTCATTCAGAAAAAACTATAAAATAGTATATACGGGATGAGACATCATATACAGTATGTCCCCCTAAGTTAGAATCATATGGAAAACTTTTTTATTATTGATTTTAGGAAAAAAAGTTATTCCTGATAAAAAGTCCTGTATGACCCAAAACCTAAAATACATTTATCAGATATCAAATTTTTCAAGCCGTATACGAGGTTTGTCAAAAAATATGAATTTTGCTCAAGAGTAAAGTACGTTTATTTCTGACAAAATCGAAAATTTTCATTAAGAAAAGTTGATTAGAATTGAAAATTACACTCAAATATGCAATTAAATTAATCTATCTGAAAAATCAGATTTTTTCTAGATTTTGCATTGATCCACCTAATTACGGTAATCCATAATTTTTCTCTCTCTTCTCTACTATAAACATAATACGCTTTCATTTCCTTGATGTTTGTGAAGAATTTAGCAATTTTCTTAATGAAAATTTTCGATTTTGTCAAAAATAAACGTACTTTACTCTTGAGCAAAATTCATATTTTTTGACAAACCTCGTATACCACTGAAAAAATTTGATATTTGATGACTGTACTCTACGTTTTAGATAATGCAGAACTTTTTATGAATAATAACTTTTTTCCTAAAATTAATAATAAAAAAGTTTTCCATTTTATTCCAACTTAGGGGAACATACTGTACAACGTGCACAAAAATCTATTGACCATTGGGCATAGAACATAGGTATTTGACTTCCAAAGGTCAATATGGGTTCAATTACTACTGACAGTTATTTGAAAAGAACTTTTACACAATGTTTAAAAATTGTTCAGAATTCTACTAATGAAGACCAAAACCTGAAAACCATCTCAAAAAACGTGGCAGAACATGCCAAATGTTGGTCTAAATAACTCCAAATCAAACCTAATTCTCACCACAACTAACAATGTGTATGATCACAATGTAAGGAGCAGCAGAAACATTAAAAGAAGACCACAACTGTCCAAGGAAGCTTGCTGGCTGAGGGTATGAGGCTTTTTTAATAAGCTGTCGCAACTACCCTAAAAACTTTGGAGTAGAATTATTTAAAATAGGGTTTTTGCCATGTGCATTTTTCAATGCACATTTTGTTGTTTTGACAGCATTCTCTGCAGCGCTATTCGATGAAGGGTGGTAAGCTGGAATAGTGATGTGCATAATATTGTTCTTGGTTAAAAAATCCTTAAATTTATAAGAGCAAAAAGACGCAACAATTTTTTGGGGTAAACCGAAATGTGAGAAACAGGTACGCAAAACATCTTAGATGTAATCGATGTCATTGGAAAGACTTCAATCCATTTGCTATGTGCGTCTAATATAATCAAAAAGTATTTATTTAAAAATGGTCCCTCCCATAAAGTCTAAATACTGTCTATGCCACGGCTGGTCAGGCCAACACCACGTATTTAATATTGACTTATCCGGAGATGTTTTGTACAGTAAACAATTTTGACACGTTTTACACATCTCTTCAATATCTTTTCCAATTCCGGGCCACCAAAAATAGGAGCGTGCAAAACTTTTCATTTTTACGACACCCATATGCAAATCTTGTAAGATTGTCTCTCTCGTAAATCATTAGGAATAATAATTCTGTTGTTCCACATTAAACAATTAGATTCAATACTTAGCTCATTGCGTATTCGGTAAAAACTTTGAAAGTTTGGATTTTTATGCCACGAACATTTTTGTGGCCACCCAGTATTTACTAAATGTAAAATACTTGATAAAATTTGTCTTTCGACGTAGTTGCTTTAATCATATTAAAATCTACGTGAAATATTCGTTTTTAGAAAAATAATTTATAAAATTTAGTTCGACATCAACTAATGAATTCTCTTCTAAAGGCAATGGCAAACGTGACAAGCTGTCTGCTAGATTTTTTTCTGATTTGATCAACTCTAAATCGTAATCATAGCTAGAAAGTATTAGGGCCCATCGCTTTAGGCGATTCGCTGAGTATAAAGGAATATTTTTCTGTGGACTAAAAATATATGATAGCGGCTTATAATCAATCACCAGAGTAAATTTTTTAAGATAGTTATTGAATTTACACAGGCCAAAAATGACAGTATTTTTGTTCCGTCTCTGAAAGAGTTCGCGATGCATACGCAATAACTTTTTCCGAATTATCTGGCATTATATGAGAAATTAGTGCCCCTATCCCATCCTCGTCGCCAACTTTGTAACATCCTAGACCATATATGATGGTTGGAAGTCCCAACTGGCAAAACCCCAATTGTGTATTCTGCTGGCTTATCAAGGTATCTTTTTATGTATATAAAGAATTACACCGTGACCCAAACAAACCGGCTTACAAAATAAATTAATATATATCACAGGAAGTAGAATACTTAAAAAGAAATGTAAAGGTACCATTTCGGTAGGCGCGTCAGGAGACAGGAGACGACCCCAACGACGACAAATGCATTAATGTTACGCTTCGTACATTTCGGAAGCTTGGAGACGGGTCGCGAGACACTTACAGGATAACCATTCGAGGGAACGATCAGCGTTGCCAGACCTACAGTTTTTACGTAGATCCACTGTTTTTGTCTCTAGCAAATGTTGTTCTTAATTTATTAAGTTTGCCTTATTCTTCAGCAAATGGTTAAAGAATATTTTCTCTAGTAAATTTTCTGCGGTAAAAACAGCGTAATAAGGCATCCACTACTGTAGGTTGGCTCCATAAAAAAAACATCAAGATAATCATTGTTTTTATTTAAAATGAAACAAAGAATTAATAGGGCATCATAAAAAGAACATGCATATGCCAAACACTACGATTTTGAATTACCTGAATTAGACTGATCTAAAAGAAGTAGATACCTATTATTTTTCATTGTTTTTTTTTTGTTTCCGTACGTTAAGTATATATTAAAAATGTTATTATTTGTTTTTATTCTTTGTTTACCTTCTAATTTGGGTAGAAAAAAAGTTTATTTTTCTTTTCTTATATACTTGTTTTTGTATTTACTACACTGCAAATTTAAATTATTTCCCCCTGTTCAGTTCTACGTTTTTTTTTTCACCCATACTGTTCCAAAATCTGGCAACACTGCCTACTTCGAAAGAAATTTCCAACCTAATCACCTCCAAAAAGAAGCGATGCCTGAGGACAGTGACCTCGAGTGCGACACGCAGCAAACGCTTTGCCCCGAGACAGATTCAGAAGTGTCGTCAAGAAGTGTCGCCTTGACGACACTTCTCGTGTCGCGCCGTGCGAAATGTGTTTCATATAATTATATGTATTTTAGACGGGGAGAGACACTTCTCGGTCGTGTCGGCGGTCGTCTGTCGCGCCTACCGAAATGGTACCTTAAAGCAGCCGATAGACTCTAGAGCAGGGGTTCCCAAACTTTTTCAGTTCGCGGCTCCCTTATAAGGTTTAGTATTTTGTCTAGGCGCACTAGGGTTGCCAGATTTACTAAACAAAAATTTAAAAAAAGTAAAGAGCAGGTCTTTAAATCCTTATACGGTTCATGTTAGATAAATATGTAGGAGAAGAATTATAGAGAATGACATCTGAATTTGTCAAATTTCTCGAATACGGACCATTTTAGATAAATTTTGTATAGGACAAAAATTATAGAGTATATTACAAGCAATTTTTGTTTAAATAATTTTCTTCTACAAGCGTAAATAACAGATATATTCCATAGAATATAAAAACGACCTCCTATGAAGTCTGAATATACCCAAAATCTAATCAGTTCATTGCAAGATGGATTAAAGCTTGAGTTTATAATTTAATGTTTTTCATTGTATCCGTTCCTGAGTTATCGAGTATACAGACACACACAAACACACCTAGACACACATGCACAGACATCATCGCGAATATCGTCATAACGGAATCAGGGGACCCCGAGGTAGAAAAAATCATAATTGCTCTTTTCTTAACTGTAGGTAGGAGAGTAAAAAGGTATGATTTGAAAATATAAACAAGTTTCTGGAAAAATGTTTCATTTTAAGTTTAATATATTTGAATAAAATTATAGTCAATCCTCCACATTTCAAAAAGGATGTTTTATGTCTACTTTTGACATAACGTCGATTATATGCAGTGGCGGAGTATGTCCAAAATATTGGGGATTAATTAATCCATTTGTTAATCGATTAATTCACGTTTGTTTAAATCTTGATTACCCAGTATATTATACTCTATTCAGAAATATCTTTTTATGTTGAAATTATGTCAAAACTATTAATGTTACTATTGATCTGCCGTTGATTACTAAAAATTTTCTATTTTTAATAAAAAAAAATCTGATGTGTCCAGCACATGACTTTCCTATCTAGTTATTATAGGCTTTTTCCGGTTATTTTGTACAACCTATTGCAGCATCTCTATAAATGTTTAGAGGATAAACTAAATATATACATTGTCCACATACGCATCTAACTCGAAACATTTTTCTATAGATATTCATTGAAAACGAAAATACTGAAATATTTTAATTTAGTACTTTTCCTTTAATTTTTCCATTACGGTCCATTTTAGAAAAATCATGTAAAAACAAAAATTATAGAGATCGATATCGCAAACAACTTTTGCACATTTTGTCAAATTTCTCGAATACGGACCATTTCAGAAAAATTTGACATGTAACAAAAATTATAGATAATAATATTAGAAGTAACTTTTATTTGAACAATTTTCTTCTCCAAACATAAATAACAGATATATTCCATAATATATTAAAACGGCCTCCCATAAAGTACGTCAGGCCGAAATAAAACTTATGTTTAAAATTTAATGTTTTTCCTCTATCCGTTTTTGAGTTTTCTTCAAATTTCAAAATTTACAATTTTCTCAAATTTCTCGAATACGGTCCATTTTAGAGAAATTATGTATAGGATAAAAATTATAGAGAATTATATTACATATTGCTGGTATATGAAGGTAAATATTTCAATATTTTATGCTTTTTGAGTTGAGGAAATTAAAAATAATATGCATCCGTTTATGTCGGTGAAAAAAACCAGTTCGTTGAATTTAATTTACTTTTTATCATCCTGTTCATTGATTTGTATGTGTATTGTTTGAACAACCTTCTTTTAAATAATACAGTAAATAAATTTCTTTATGTGGTTGACATCGATTGTCATGGTGATATGGCCAGTCATTAAACGGTGGAGTGGCAATATTACAAAAAAAAAAGAGGAAAGAATACCTACACAATGTTATAAATTAACTTCAATATTTAAAAAACAAATAAACTTTCATTGACAAGTGGGTGAATTATTATCATATACAATTCATACCTAGAAATCCAACCCTCTAGAGCCCGGCAGCAACCCCCTACTTTTTTTAAATATAGTAAGGTCAAATAACACATTATTTGAAAGGTAATTTCATGGAGAATTCCGCAATTGCGTTACTTTTGATTTTAGAGCCCTCTAACGGGATAAAAACTGTTATGTATTGGAAAATGTAACATTTAGTATTATTAATATAATGCACAATATAACAAAACATAATTTAATGAAACATAAACTTTAATATTTGAAAAATAGAACTTTTATCACAATCAACTAAAATTACAAAATTATGCTACGCATTAAATCACTTGAGGGTGGTCAAGTTGTCTTAATTATTATGATCATATTAAAAAAAACGAGTTAGATAATATAAAATCTTATTTTTTACAGAAAATGAAGCTACTTCTGCCAGTATTACTTTTAACAGTATTCAGCCTTAAACCATCAACTGCCGCTACGTTTGCTTTCCCCCAGATAGTGAGTAAAAACGCCTACATGCTCTACGGGCAAGCCTTAGAAGCCATCTTCACCATGGGCTTAAGGTTGCAAGCCATCATGGACACTTCCACAGATGAGAACTTCGTTGTCTCTCCTCTTAGTACGACAGCCATTATTGCCCAGATGTTGATCGGTGCTGACGGTAAGAAAAAGTTTGATTTTTGATCATTTATTAATCTACTAAAGTCCCTAATAAAATAGTTAAATATTTTTACGTAATTTATAATAAAATAATTAATTGTATATTTGATATTTACTGAATTTTGTCTTTTTTATTTTGTTAAATTTTGATGAGAAAATAATGTCAAATTTACTTACTTAATTAACCAACCGCAACATTTTTAAATTAGAAAGTATTTTGTATCAATAGGAAAAAACTAGAGATAGGATTTTTAAAATAATTTGGCTATGGGGTTCTGAGGTATCAGTTCATTCTGGAAAAGGCGTCTCTTGCCCAAAATAGTTTGGGAATCCCTGTTGTAGACTGTCAAATTTGACAGCGCCATCTATCAAAGGTAAAATGAACCGACGGATCGTTGAAATAACGACAATTTTGTTTGTAACTTATGATATATAATCATTTGATATACTTTTAGTTGATTAATAATCGACAATCATACACCGTACTTAAATAATAACTAATAATCATGCTTGACACTTTAATGGTGTAAATTCTAGTAGGCAAGCTTGTCATGTTTTTCATTGCTTTTGTATTGTAACTAAATTATTTGGCTTTCTTATTTTACTAATTCGCGATATAATCTTTTAAATACAACCTTTGGTATTATAACATGAGAACAGAATTTGCAAAAATATGGTGAGGAATAGTTTCACAGTAAAATAATAATCTCTACAGTGGTTTTTATTTATTTATATCGTTTACAAACACATACAAATAGTTATTCATTTCATATACAGGATGGAGACCTTAACTGGAATAAATTCGCTAGCGGGAAGGTGAATAATTTTTCTAAAATTTCCCGAGACACGGCAACGTTTTAATATATTTACCTACATTTTGCAAGCAATTTAAAAATATATAGCCCTTCGGGGATAGCTGAAACTACCCTCAACATATTTTTTTAAATTAAATCTTGTGGCTTGTGGCCCTTCATTGCAAAGCTGATGGAACGAGGAACCCAGCGTACTTATCAAATTTTAATTTCTCGTACATTTTGGGGTTGAATAAAATCAAAACGTAATTTAAAAGTTTAATTTATTTTCAAAGTAACAATTGCTGAAAATGTTTGTTGTTTAGTTTTGGAATGTAAATCTTACTTTTTAGATGTCCTCACAAAATATTCCAAACCATTTTTTGCCACAACTGGTATTTGCTATTTTTTGCTAATGTTTATACACATCCGCAAAGAGAAATTTAGTTTGTAGTTGCAGTATTCAGCGTTCGATATGAAGTGTTGTTGCAAACTGGTGAAAATGCCTAATTATTTAACTGAAATGCCAACTCAAAGCGAAGTTGTTCGCCTGTTTCGAGAGTCGCATCCTGACTTGCCACCAATAAATCAAACTCGCGTATCGGGGACCACACTAATCATTTGTAGTGCGCATGTCGTACGCGTTTTATTTGTACATCCTTTTGGCAGAGTAGGTGAGCTGTGTCCAGGCTGTTGGTGTTTATGCCGGTCGGCGTAACCAGGCGTGGATGGAAATTTTCGAGAAGTCGTTGCTTCGTGTTCTTGTTGTCACGGCATTATTATTATTTGTTCATGTATGTGAAATTTGCGCCTAAGGTTTATAAAATACTACTGCTAGTCACGGCGTAAATGAAAACAAACAAGACGCATTCACACAAACACCTCCCACCACAGCAATTACTAATGATTAATATTGTCCCCGATACGTGAGTATAAATCAAGGTACTATTAGTAAAATAGAGGCACAATATCGAGGAATGGGTCATGTCAGAAAAGTACCGAGAAAGGGGCAAGCTGTTGTCGATGACAACACGAAATTGAATTTGTTTCTTGCTCTAGAAATGCCAGTCACTCCAGCCCGTCAACTGGCCCGTGATAGTAATCTTAATTACAAAACGGTTATAAAAATATTTAAATCGAGGGCTGTCTTTTAAGTTTTGCATATAGACCTAGAATAAAACAGCAGATAGTGTTTAAACATTTTATTGTTTTTCAAGGTATTTTCCACGAAGATTAATGCACTTTTGCATGCGCTCGAACCAGCTCTGAAAGCAGTTATACCACTCTTGGGGTGTCACAGCTCCAATGGCTGTTTTGAATGCCTCAACTGCATCTTCTGGTGACTGGAACCATTGCCCACGCAGTACGTTCTTGATTTTCGGAAAGGTAAAAAAATCGTTAGGATTTAGGTCGGGACTGTAAGGAGGGTGGTCTAAAAACTCGACGTTTTGTTGCTCTAAGAAGGCAATTGTTTTGCGAGCTGTGTGCGCACTTGTATTGTCTTGATGGAGGATGACTCGTCGTTAGGGGTTGGTTTCCCGAAGCTTAGCGATGACTGCTGGCAAACAAATCGTTATATACCAATCAATAGTAACAGTTCTTTGCTCTTAGAGAAATTGTTGCAACATGACCTGCTTTGGAGACAAATGTTGCGACCATTTTTTTAGACACACTTCGAGAACGGATCACTTTTGTCGGCTTGTCTTCACCTTGGAAAACCCAAACAGACCATTGGCGTTTATTTTCAGGTTCATATGAATAAATCCATGATAAATCACCACTTGCGATGCATTACACGTTTTTAGAGTTTCCAGCGTTGAAGCGCTCCAGAGTTTTTTGACACCAATTTACCCTAGCTTCTTTTTGTTCTTCGGTAACAAATGCGGTATCCAACGGGACACTAATTTTTTACTTCCAATTCTTCATGCAAAATCTTTTGGATTGAGGTCTTTGAAATCCCTAACGATGCTTCAATCTCGCGATATGTTACATGCCCATCTTCCTCGATGAGCCTGCGCACAGTATCAATGCTTTCCTGGGTGACTACCGATTTAGGTGCACTTGTTCTTGGCTCGTCACGAAGATTAACCCACAAAGCATGTATCTTCTAGAGACCCCACGCCAATGTTAAACTTTTAAACCAAATTAGCGCCACCTTGTGTTTGGAGCTGGAACTAAAATGACAATTGACGGATGGCGGTAAATTCAAATTGTAATTTTTAGGAGTAGGTAGTAGTTTCAAATTAAATTTTAAATGATTTCCACATAAATTATTTTATAAAATAAAGTATGGAACTAGTAAGTTCGAAACTTTTATTTTACAAAATAATTTAGGTCGATTATACCAAATTTGAAGAATTAATTTGTTATAAGGGGTCTAATGTGGAGAGTTGGTTCTGTATATTTTTATTAAATAAATAATAAAATAGAACATTCTTAAAATATGTTTATTAATAACTTAAATAAATATTATTAGATAAAAATTAATACAAATAATAATACATATTTAAGGAATACTTACTTGGAGCAAATAGATATATAATCTCAAATCTTTAAAATACCTATCAATAATTTAAATGTGAAGTAGAGACTAGGATATTACATTTTATTAACACTAAAGTTATATATTTTATAAATGTCTTTTTAACTGAGGACAAATGTATAGGTATTGTATTAAAAGGTGAATCCTTTTAACTATTCATTCAATGATAAATAGGTATTTTCCTTTCAAATACAGATGGTGGTATTACTCTCTTATGTGAAAAATGATTTCGGAATCTAGTCCAGTGATAAATTGATTATCAATTAGTTGTTGTCCCCGTTTATCTTTTTATGATACAGATGCATGGTGAATATATGGTGAATCAATGAAGTTTTTCTCGAAGTTTTCAACGTAGCACCAAAATTATTGCAAAACACAGTAGGAAATAAAAAAGCGAAACATCACAATTTTGCAAATAACTAAGACGAAACTATAAACAGAAACCAAAAGCCAAAGCCAACAAAAAATCACTAAAATCAGACGGAAAAATGAAACTAACCAAGAACATAAATAAATACACGTCACATCTTTGAAGTCTTTGGTTAAGTTTTTCTCCCATAAGGCTTAAAAATGGAGTAAGAAATCATAATTTCACCAGTAGCCCCATCTAGAGTTTGGAGCAAATAGCATAAAAAATATCAGTTGTCGGTTTTGACCTTGGTCATTCACGTGGAACCTCTATGTGCTTTGTGGATTAACCCGTCCTCGTGTAAATTCTCCATACCAACGAGAAATTATTGTCGATTGATGTGGTGCATCACTACTGAATAGAGAAACCAACTCGGCGAGGCATTCTTGTTGAGAAAATTGTCTTCGAAAGTTGTAAAAAATTATGTCACGAAAATGTTTTCGGTTTAAATTCATTTCTTGAATAAATTGTCAACTTTGAAAATTCGGTGTAACTACAACACTCTATGAATCGGACTGAAACTTGAAAGTGAGGTTAACTAAAGGCGAGAGTTTATTTTTATTAGAGCCGTTTCATTCGTAACGCCCTCTAATGCACAGTATGCAAAACTTAAAAGACAGCCCTCGTATGAGAAAAAACGCCCATATAAAATGCAGGCTAGGCTGTCCAAGAGCTACTTGAAGATGAGCCAGATCGTCGACTGGAATTTTGCGATTTGTTGATGACTCGTATTGATCAAAGCCATTTTTTAGACTGGATACTTTTCTCTGACGAGGCTACTTTTACATGAAATAGGCACGTAAATCGCCAAAACTGTCGTTATTGGGTTGCAGAGAACCCCCATTGGATGAGGAAACTTCATATTCAGCGCCCACAGAAAACTAATGTGTGGGCCGGAACAATACGCGATAGAATTGTAGGACCATTTTTCTTTGATGATACTATTAAAGGAGCAAGATACTTGCATTTTCTCCAGCGTGAATTAATGCCACTTATATGTCATTTATTTCCAAATTCCTTGAACCCCAACTTGACCGACGAGAGGCTATGGTTTTAGCAAGGTGGGGCCCCGCTACACTACGCTGCTATTGTTCGTCAATATATGGACAGAATTTTTCCCGGTAGGTGGATTGGAAGACGAGGTACTATTGAGTGGCCCGCAAGGTCTCCAGACCTTACATCGCTGGATTTCTTTTGATGGAGACATCTCAATAGTAAAGTCTACATTCAAAAACCCAACAACATAGCAAACCTACAAGAAAGGATAAGAGAGGAAATCAATAAAATAACACCTGAAATGTTGCGTAACGTAAGGGACGAAACATACCACCGACTGGGGAATGATTTTATGCAACCCCCAAACGCACTAGAAACTAAAATTTGATAAGTACGCTGGATTCCTCATTCCATCAGCTTTGCAATGAAGGGTCACAAGTCACAGAATTTCATTTGAAAAAAACATGTTGAGAGTGGTTTCAGCTACTCCCGAAGGGCTATATTTTTCAAATTTCTTGCAAAATGTAGGTAAATATGTAAATAGGTAAAAAAGTTAAAACCAAAAAAATCAACTGGAACTGATGAGCTTCTTCCATATATATTGAAAGCATGCGCTTACTGGTTAGAAACTCCATTAATACATATTTTTAACTTATCATTAAAGTATGAAATTTTCCCAAAGAAGTGGAAAACTGCGACCTGTGTGCCAATTTTCAAATCAGGTGATGCAACTGATGTATCAAATTACCGATGTGTCTCAATTTTGTGTGCTCCAGCAAAATTATTAGAACATATTCTATACAAAGGATTTATAGGCATATAGAGAATGGCATAAGTCTTTTACAACACGGATTTGTTAATAAAAGATCTATCAACACTAATTTGTTTCGGTTCACTTATGAAGTCAATAACTCATTTGAGAATAAGATCCAACTGGATACACTTTATGCAGACTTCGCGAGTTAATCATAAAATACTATTGAGCAAATTAGAATATTTTGGTATAAATCATGGCATTTTAAGAAGTTATCTGCAAGATAGGCAATTTTTCGTTAAATTTAAGGGGCAAATTTCTAGTTTTTGTGATATTACCTCTGGAGTTCCTCAAGGATCCAATCTTGGACCGTTACTCTTCGTATTATTTATAAATGATTTGCCTTCTATTCTAGAAGAATCTAAATGTTTACTATTTGCAGACGATCTCAAAATTTTCAAGGAAATAACTACTGTTAGAGATTGTATAGGACTCCAAAGGGATATCGACAGAATTTAGAATGGAGTGATAAAAATAAATTATATTTTAATCTAAAAAAGTGTAACATAATGACATTTACATATAAAATAAACCCAGTATATTTTGAATATATTATGGGGGGAGAATACTTAAATAGAATTAATGAAGTTAAAGATTTGGGAGTGAGGTATGATTCAACTCTATCATTTGCAGGGCACTTTGAAAAGATTTGCAAGAAGGCAAATAAATCTTTAGGATTTGTTATAAGAAGTTCTAGAGAATTTTCTAATATAAGCACAATAAAAACATTATATTTTACTTTAGTGCAACCTATTTTAGATTTTGCTTCTATTATTTGGCATTCACAGCCGTATACTTTTTTGAGTAAAATTGAGAAAATACAAAACAAATTTCTAAGATATTTATATTTTAAGGAACATAATATATGGCCCGATTATAATATAACAAAGACAACGCATTTGAGGAGCACCTTTAAAATTAATTCTCTTAGTTTAAAAAGAAATGTAAATATGTTGATGTTTTTATATAAAATAATAAACTCAGAAATTAATGATCCAAATATATTAAGTATCATAAGCTTTAATGTGCCTCGATACGGTGCTCGACATTTTCAAACTTTCAGAGTTCCCTTCTATTCTTTGTCATCCACCGCCCGATCTCCTCTGCCAACTATGCTTAGACTTGCAAATGAAGTAAGTTCCTTAACAGATTTAGATTTTTCCTTGACCCTACGACAATTTAAGAAAATTGTTAATGACTATTTTAATTAATTTATCGATATACCTATGATTGTATTAAATTTTTTTTTTTTTACTTATATAAGTGTTTAATAAACAATACTTGTGTATTGGATATGATTGTATAATAATATTTGAATTAAGTATTCCATGTAATTAGGCTTGAAGCCTGTTTGGGATAAATAAATAAATAAATATTAAATTTATTCCAGTTAAGGTCTCCACCCTGTATACCTCACATCGAACGGAAATTGGTTGCATTAAAATTATTTTTATGGTCAAATAATTGGGTTTTAAACGCTGTTTTTATGTTAGTTTACTCATTTTGGTAAATTTAATATGTCTCAATTCCTAATTAGTTGTTATTTTGAACGTAATGGAAAAATCCTTTTCTTTTTTTCAATTGATATAACATAAACTCGTGCTATATACGATAATCTGAGAAATAATAAATAATATCGCAATCGTATCGTGTTTTTCGAACGATGTGGCAAGTCAAAGTGATTTGGCAACTAGAAAAACAAGAATTTTCCACGTGTCGAAACATTTAGGGGTTTTCCGACTATGTAATATGCATTTTAGTAAACCTCTTGAAATTCTGCTATATGTTGCAATTCTTTCTGTATATATTCATTTTTAAATATACCTAATTTTTTTAAAAATATCTATAATATAAAATAAAAACTATATTAGTCATAAACGATTCAAAAATACTTATTTTGTTTATACGACAAAACATAATAATAATACTGATGATATTAATACCTAATAGTAAAGCAAAATAATAAAAAGCACTACTATATGGTAAAAATGACTTTCTTTTTATACTAGTTAATACACTGAATATTTCTAATTATACTTCATTATGTAAGGCTCTAGCTCAGTTATTACCACTAGGTAGATTAACAAATCTATTTATTTTTTCTAAGAATGTTCACAAATATGATAAGAAAATTGAAAGTTTTATTGGGAATAAAATTAATCAATTTTGCTTAATAAATAGAAATACGTCCATAACATATGTACCTAATGTGACAAATATTAAATTGTCAATTAGAGAAATGGTAAATAAGTTTTTACATAAGAATACGAAAATAAACCAAAATTTAGTTTTAAAAGTTATTTTACCAAATGACAATGAATTTGAATATGTAGAAAACACTGAGCCTATTGTTATTGACTTAGGAGAACCTAATAGTTCTTTTTTAGATGTAGTCCATCCATTAATCCCGTTGACTCCTTAACGTTCTTACTTTTAAATATTCGGTCTGTTCGTAATAAAGTTGATGATTTATTTTTATTAATAGAAGATTACTGTTTCCCTCACATTTTATTATTAACGGAACATTGGCTTGAAAAAGATGAACATTTATTTATTCCAAATTATAACTTAATAACTATTTTTTGCAGAGAACTGTATGAACACGGGGGTACAGCAATCTTAATACATGATTCCATATTTCATACTTTGGAATTTAAGATTGCAGAATATCCTAAACTTATAGAGGAAAAACAATTTGAGTTTTCCATTATTTCTATTCTTAAATTTAATATTTATGTTGTTTGTATCTATAGATCACCAAATTCAAATGTTTCAGTTTTTTTAAACAATTTGGAATCTTTGCTAAGTAGATTTTCTACAACATCTAAAATAGTTTTGACAGGTGACTTAAATATAGATTATCTCAAGGATGATGATAATATTACTATTAGATTAAAAAATTTATTAATTTCCTTTAACTTAAGTATGCATGTTAAGGAAGCAACAAGGATAACATATTGTACCGAAACGTTACTTGACTATTTCTGTACGTCTTACGAACCTGCTAATATATCGTGTACAGTGAATCCCAGCGGTCTGTCTGATCATGAAGCCGTTTTAGCTTCGATATCTCTTGAGCATAAGCTTCCTAAGACTAATTCTCGTCATGGTCGATTGTTTAGTAAATCTAATTTTGGAAAATTTCATTTAGTATGTAAAAATTTTAATTGGTACAGTTGCTTTACTGGTATATCTCCTTTTAACGATTTTTATTTAAATTTAAGCAAATTTTTTAATGCGTCTTTCCCTATTCAAAAAATAAAAATTAAGCCAAAAAAGCCGTGGATTACAGCTGGTTTAAGATGTTCATCAAAAAATATGAGATCTCTCAACTATATAAAAAAATTTACGCAAAATAATTTATTTTTAAACTATTATTATCGCTACAGATCTTTATATCGAACACTTATTAGAAAAGCTAAAGATATGTACTATCATACAAGAATCGAGAGCTCAAAAAATAAGGCAAGGGAAACTTGGTCTATTATTAATGAATTGAGAGGCAAAAGTACCCATAAATCATGCAATGCAAATATAAATCCTAACGATTTCAATACTTTTTATTGCAATATCGCTGAAAATCTAACAAAAAATCTAAATAGAACAACTGACCCATTAGAATTTGTAAAATCGTCACCAATTAAATATTCATTTTTCTTAAGAGAAACAAATTCCTCAGAAATATTAAAAGTTTGTAATGACATACACAACAAAACTGCATCAGGACATGATGGAATGTCAGTAAAGATATTTCAAAACTTACCTACCTCTGCATTAGACGTTTTATCCATTTTAATAAATAAAAGTTTTATTGAAGGTACTTTTCCTCCTTTTCTTAAAACAAGTGTTGTGGTTCCATTATATAAGGGAGGAGACTTGACTGAGCCATCTAATTTTAGGCCCATATCTCTAATTCCGACACTCGGAAAAATTATTGAGAAACTTGTAAAAACTTGACTAGTTAGATATCTAGACCAAAATAATATATTGGACATAAATCAATTCGGTTTTCAACGCAACCAAAACATTGTATAAAGAACTTAGTTCTTTATACAATGACCAAAACGTATCGGACGCTGTTTCTTCTTGTTTGGAATTAGCTTATACAAGTTTAAATATCAACGAGGCCGTAGCTGCAGTATTTTGTGATCTGACTAAAGCTTTTGACTGTGTCAACCATGGAGTACTGCTGCAAAAGCTTGAAATTTATGGCATAAGAGATGTGGCTTTGAGTTGGATGAAATCCTACCTTTTAGGTCGCAAACAGTTAGTCCGAACTGTTTCAGACTCGAACACAAGTGACATAAAATGGGGTGTCCCTCAAGGTTCTGTTCTTGGGCCCACCCTGTTTTTAATTTATATCAATGATTTAGGTAAGTTAAATATCTCAGGAAGTTTCACTCTATTTGCTGACGATACTACTATCTTGTGGCACAATAAAGACGTCAATATTCTTTATGCAAATATTAGTAATGACCTAAAATCCTTTAAAACATGGTGCACTGCAAATTTTCTGTCATTAAATTTTAAAAAAACAAAAATACTAACCTTTTAATGTAATGTTCCTGATATTTTAATAGATATGGATACTGTAGAAGCCACAAACTGTACAACATTTTTGGGTTTAAATATCGACATGGATTTGAAATTCAAATCTCATGTGGATTCACTTTTAAAAAAACTCGCATCGGGTTGTTATGCCATTAGAACCACCTCTCATGAATTGGGAGTTTGTGCAGCAAAAACTGCATATTATGCGTTAGTTGACTCCCATCTACGTTATGCTGTTCAGTTTTGGGGAGTCTGTTCTGCCGAGTTATTTGACAGTCTTTATAATGCAGAAACGGGCAATAAGGTTCTTATGTGGAGCACACAGATTAGTTTCATGCAGACCGCTGTTCTTAAAACAAGAAATATTAACATTAACATCTTTATTTATCTTAGAAACTTGTTGCATGATCCATAAGAACAAGTCGAAATATAAATCGAATACATCCCGTGTAACTCGCCAAACGGGTAACTTGAAGTTGCCTATTCCCAAAACTGAACTAATAAGAGACTCTTTTATATACAATGGTATCAAAATGTACAATAGGTTATCACATACGTTGACAGATGTTGAGTCACAGAATTGTTTTAGAAAGCTGCTCAAGAGATTTCTGTTAACTAGGCCTTATTATAATATTATAGAATTTTATAATGACGAGACACTGTGATATGTGTTTTATTTTGTTTTATTTTATTTTAGATGTATGTATTAATGTTAATTTATAATAATGTTTGTTTATATTTTAATGACTATTTATTTATTTGTAATTTGTATACTATTTGTACAATATTGTGTTTGTATGACTATTTATTTATTTGTAATTTGTACAATATTGTGTTTGTCAATAAGTATTTTAACTTGGACAATAAACATATATTCTCTCTCTCTATTACTATATTTAAAATTAATATATCTAAAATTAAATTTAGGATAAAACAGACAAAAAAAAAATAAATGAAAAAACAATAATGATTATTTATTTCTGTACCAAGGCAGCAAATTTATCATTAATAGGCGAATCAGAAATTTGCAACGTTTCTTAGACGATTGTCTGAACAAGTAGGTCCAATATACGGCCATAAAAATGTAATTTTTTTTGAGTCACCTAAAAAAACAATAAATATTCGTTTTTAGTTTAGTAAACATTGTTAATAAATCTTTTAGCCGACTTTGAAAAAGATACTTTTTTAATACCATTTTTAAGGATTTCATAATAATTGTTGGGGTATAATACTCTTAGGATCTTTAAGTTAGTGTTTTGAACATTAATGGTACAATATAATAGTATCTTTGACGAGTTTCCTATTAAACAATCGAAACAAAATGGCTGCCGAAGGGAAGGGTGGGTATATCCAAGTGTTTGCGACATAGACCAAGTAAATTGAAGAAGGGGTCATTTAGGTTAGGGGAGAAATAGTAGTCTGCTTAATTTGGCAACACCATGAAGGTGTCAAAAAACAGCGCATACCTTTTCTTAAACTTGCAGGTCTTGCGACTATTATTTCGAATAAAAATAGCGTCCAAGATGGAAGACTGTCAGATATTGCTTGACAGGGCGTTGCAATGTCTAATTGAACAGATTTAATAATAATAATAATAATAATAAAGGTCTTTATTTGAAGCATAATAAATAATCTCAGGAACTTCAAGTTTATAAATTAATGATACAATATAATAGCATTATATGATAATAGTATCTTTGATAAGTTTCGTATTGATTAGACACAGTGTTATTTGTATGTCGCGATAATTGTGACTATCTAAACTCTGAAGGAAATACAAAATCGAGTAGGTAGCAACTTTTTTTTATCCAATCAAGTGACAATATCCTGTCCTTAATTGGATTTTAATTTATCCATTAATTAAAAGGTGATAACACTCTAATAATGCCTAATAATTATACCAATTGACCCACAAAATGATACATCAGCATAACGGTAATTTCGATGTCGGAGAAGTCAGATTTTTATTAACAGTCAACGTTTCTAACTACCGCTTATTTTCAAACTGAGAAAAGTAACAGCAAAATAACATTTTAATCGTTTTTTCTAAAATGTTTGATTTCATTTGATATCCCTTTTCATTAGGCTTCAGAATATATTTTTTTAACTTTTATTGGAAGGTTTTAGAGAAAGATATTCGACTATGGGGGTCTGAGGTATCAGTTCATTTTGGGAAAGGGATCTTTTGTTCAAAATAGTTTGAGAATCCCTGATTTACATGTTCATAATCAAAAAGTTTTAGTCTAATCGTTCGGCAAATATTTTGCTTTGGTGGAAAGGTACATTCCAACTCTAAATTTGATGCTGCATCTGTAACTTTATTTAGAACTTGGTTAAATTTGTCATCGCTGCGATAATTTTGAAAATGAATTTACTTAAAAATTATTGTTTTTAAATAAGACGAAACTCAAGTGTGATAGCAAATGGCAAATTCGAAATAATTCTATTATACTAATATCATTCGAATCATTTTAAATGTCTGAAATAGAGTGGAAATAGAGGACTTCTATACATGGGAAATGCAACCAACTTGACAAAATAAAATTGACACTAATGAGATAATAAATCGGGTCACATAAAGAGGTTGTGTTTTAGTTTGCTTTTTGGTTTTTTCTATCCACTTTCATGCCATTTGCATACCTTGTTGTACCCGTAACGTGAAAAAAGCTTTTTAGTCTAGAGTATTTTACATTTAAAGGTTTAAACATTTTGTCATTGTCAGCTGTCAATTATGTTGATGGTAGAACGCAGGCGTAACCATAGATGGGCATAAGGTAACTAGTATTGTATGTTGGTTGTATATTGATAGAACTTGTATTCGTAGCTGCAGTATTTTGCAATCGACATAAATAAATAAAACCAAATAAAAAAAAAATATTTCAAGAAAGCGGGAGAAACACAAATAGACTATTAACAACAAAAAATAAAATGCAATGCTACGCTTATATTTTGACATTATCGACAGCTGATATTGACAAATGTTTTCAACCTTCAAATGTAAAATACCCTGAAATCAAAAGTATTTTTTACGTTACGGGTACAACATGAAAGTAGATAAGAAAAACCAAAAATTTACCAAAAAAACAACCTCTTGATGTGACCCGATTTCTTATGTCATTAGTGTCAAAAAAAAAATTGTCAAGTTGGTTACACTTCCCTTGTATAGAAGTCATATATTAAGCATTCCAACGACCTGTCCAAATGGCTACCAGTGGGTAATGACAGTTTAGATAATAGGTGCGTTTTATTCATCCATTCTCTAGTAGAAAAAGTTTGAACAGAATTTGCAAACGCAATAAAACGATAAAATTGTCATCTGTCAAAAATGTCAAATTTAAAATCATCGTTTGATTTATCCATTATCCCGCCCACAGATATAGTTAATAGTAATTTAAAAATGGAAATATTATTACAGATGTTTCGAAATATTGCAACTTAATAATCATTTGCTATTAGCTGCACCCAGAATTCCAGTTGACATTATTAGATTAATTATCGAGAAGTATGAAGTATAAAATTATTTTGTAATATTTTTAATAATTCAAAATATTTTCTTCTAGTATGACCAATGCTGTTATAGCGAAATCTCAATTTGTTACATACATGTAAACAATAAATAAAATATGCTGTCTTTGTTGAACCAGAAATATTGTCCACTTTCATCCTGTACAATTTCTTCCATTTTTTACAACCTGTATCAGAGTCAGAGATCCAAAGCCCAATTGAATTACCATTTACGAATTTTACGATGACAAAAAATAATTAAAAATTATAAGTATTATAACTCATAACCTTACTAATAAAGTATGTTTGGCACATAAGTTTGATATACCAATACCCTCCACTTTTTTCATTCCCTTCATTCGGTCAAAATTCACCGAATGAGAAGTTTGAGCGGAATGAATCAATCGATACAATAAAACGCTCATTCTGTTCAGACTTTCCACACCGGTGGCAAAAGATTGAGCAATAAAACGCGCCAATAGCAACCCTGTTGTCATGTTGACATAATAGGGTCAATGATACATATATAGTTATATAGATTGCTCAAAGCTGGTCGTTTGCATGCGGCCATATTGCCTGACAAATATTTATTAATTTGAATCGGTTTAGCAAAAATGTGTTTTAAAACCAATTGTCAGCCTTTCTATATTTAAAAAATAATAACTGCTTACATTTTTACATCAAGGCATAAGCTTATGTTTATTTTGAAAAATATGGATGATCAATCTATGTAACTATCTATTTCATTGACCTTGTCAAATCACCAGGCCTACAGGGTTGCCGTAATTTTGCCATATCATAATCTGTCAAAACCCACTGGTAGCCATTCAGTTTGGAATGCCTAATTGGGTAGATCCTTAGAGCATATAAGACTAGAGATATCATTCTGTATTTTGTTATGTATCACATACTTTGATTACTATACGGTGCAAGAGGGAGGTCTGACACGCCCAACATAGGGCGCGGCCATTTTGATTCCTATGCCACAGTTTATAGCTAAAGAATCAGATCGCTGACTCTGCGTCGGCACTTTTGATCTCAATGTTCCAGTTTATACACTGCGCAACTCGGATAATACAATATATGACAACCGCCTATAATAAAACAGCAGTCTTCTGCGTATCCTGAATTTGTATCCCTGGAGTGGATGTTATTTTGGAACTTTCAACTGGTCCGAGTGAGCTAACTGATTCTTCAGCAATAAACTGTGACTCCAAAAATAATATTCACTGACACTGACAGCAACAAACAAAATATCAGGTGCGTTTTAATCATCCGCTTCTGCTTCCGGAATTGTCGGTTTAGTCGTTTTAACCTGTCCGATTAAAACAAGAAAACCGACAATTCCGAAGCAGAAGCGGATGATTAAAACGCACCTATTAATAATATTGCGCCAAGATGTAGGCAACACGCAATAAGCGATCAAAATGGCGGAGTTTTCTATCTCTTTTTAAAAGGCACTCAGAAAGCTGCGCAGTGCGATCATTCTCCGTATAGTAAAAGAAAATCAAAGTATGTGTTATGTATACACAAGCAACGTTTTTGCGTCTTCTTTTTTATGGTATCGCGTTCTAATTGAGTAGATCCTTGGTGATCTCTGTCAAGTAGTCAGGGAACCACTCCAGTCAGTACGCTGTGCGCCAGCGTCCTAAGCATCGTAAGCTTAATAAATAAAAGTAAATATTGACGTATGACGTTTTAGACTTAGGTGTACTGCGTTCAGCATTGGGTTTCTCATATTTCAATACAACACGTGTCTTTGTTCCACAGCATGCGATTCGTATGTAATGTCTCTTTCTCTCTCTATTCAATTCGTTACGTGTTGAATACGCACATAAGAATCAATGTCCAGGGGGGCTATTTTCAAACTCGAGAGAATTCATTTCTCTCAAGAGAAATGTCATACGTCAACGTAAAACCGTATTTTTAGGGCTCTAAAGGGCCAGTGTGAACTCACTGACTGTTTCTCTCGGTTTATTTAGAGAGAATTAAAATCTTCCTAAGAATTTTAATCCTCGATGCCTTTAAAAACAACATTTCCACATTGACGTATGACATTTCTGATGAGATTCTTGAGAGAAATGAGTACTCACACAGTTTGAAAATAGGTCCCCTGATTGGATAGTTAAGTGTCAATATACCTATTAACTTTTGACACTTTGATTCGAATGATTTGATTCGAATACTCGATAAATGCGATTTTTAATCATCCGATTATTTGATTATGACGATCATTCGATTATGCCTTGCCGCGTTTGAGAATTCACATCGGATGCATCTGAGATGTAGTAAATCTTTGATCACATGATTCAGTATACGTAAATGTAATGGGACAGATGTGTCCGATGTGGATAAAAAAACGCTCGAGATGTAAAAAATGCATCCGATGTGGATTCTCAAACGCGGCATCAATCACTACATTCTCTCTTGGATACTGCAACGCGCGAGATGTGGTACCGTCGACCCTACAGTGGCAGCGGTATCCCAATTGTTGGCTAACAAAATAATTTATTAGGTTGCCGAAATAATCTATCGATTATTGATATTGATATTATTAGAGTTTTGTTACATTTTGATTAAAAAGTTAATTTTAGACAAAACATCGTACCAAATAAAGATAGACGTTATAAATTTATAAATTTGAGTACTTATTAGTAATAAGCATGCTTTATGAGTTGTTTCAAAATTGAAATTTTTAGAATCATCAGCAATTTCTACAAGCGCAGCACTTATGAAGCTTTAAAGATTTTATGGATTTAATTCCACCTTAACAACTTTGTATCACTTAATGGCTTTAGGCTTAGGTTAGGTAAATGCTTTTTTATAACTTTCCATCTTTTTGTAGAAGCCAAAAAAAAAACATAATTCATGTACAATACCAAAAAAGTTTCTGTCCATTATCCGAGTACCTCCTTAATAATTTTTTTTTTTTTTCAATTTCAGGGGAATTCAGAGAACAACTTCACAATCTACTATCTTTACCAGTCAGTACGTCATCATTCAACGTGACGCACTACAGCAAAAACGGCAACGAAAGTCAGATATTACCGTACGCTACGTTCCATTTGCAACTAGCCATCTTGATCAAAAACTTGCGACAAAGAAAGCCAGGCGAACAATTCACTTTGAATCTGGACAACGCTTTATTCTACAACGAACACATTGATTTGAGAAACGTCTTTGCTGCTTCCCTTAAGAAGATGTATAATACCGAAGTTGCGGCTTTGGATTTCAGGACAGATACGAGAAGGTAAGTCAATGAACAACATAGGTTAGGTTACATTTTCTTTAATAATATTCTTTTGTTACAGCATTATCAACAACTGGGCTTCGGATCACACTAACGGATTGATAAAATCATTTTTATCCAACCGTTTACCTCCAAACACAGCCTCCCTGTTCCTCAACTCCATTTACTTCCTAGCTGAATGGGAAACTGCGTTTGCAGACTTTCTAAACAACGAAGACAACTTCCAAGTCAACCCGACGACTTCGGTTAACACGACATTCATGATGGGCAACATTTTGGACATACCTTTCACCGAAACCAAGGATTACCGACTAGTATGTTTACCTTACAAGAATAGAGAAGTCGGTATGTATATCATATCGCCGAATATCAATCACGAACATAAATACAACATCAAGAAGTTCGCGGAGAGCATCAACCCGCAAGAAATATTAAAATCCTTAAATAACATGAAACCTCACGATGTAACTGTTAAAATCCCAAAACTATCGCTCAGCAACAGTTTGAGCATCTTGAAACCGTTGCAGAGGTACACCGTCTTTGAGAAAGTGAACAGGCCGAAGCAGCAGAACACCAACTCCATCGATGACATTGTTAATAAAGTGCAAGATTTCAAGAACTTCACGGTACCGATGCATGAAGATATTTACTTGGAAAATGCATCGAAAGATACACCTTTGAGAGTATCGGATATCATCCAGCAAATGGTGTTTTCCATAAACGAGAAAGGGACAGAAGCTGCTGCGGTTTCCGGGGGAATCACGGATTATATGGGCGGGGCGAAAACGTTGATTTTGAACAGGCCTTTTTCGTTCTTCATCAGGCATGAAGAGACGCAGGCTGTTATATTTTGGGGAACGATTTCGAACCCTACAAAAAATTAAGTACCTATGTTTTATATATTATATATGTTTATGTTTTTTTTTTGAAACTTTTCTATTGAAAAGCTGACTGATACACACTTGTTACAAGGTGTTCTTAATTTTATTTATTTATAGGTAGGAATTAAAAATAAATATATTTTTAATAATAATCATGTAGTTTTTATATTTATAAACAGTATTTTACCCTTTTTTAAAGTAATCTCTCATCGTAATAATGGTTTTTTATGCCTTCTAAAAAAATTGAAATTAACCTTTGACGATCAGAAAAACTGTCGTGCGAGCCATTTTCGACCAGTCCAGTTCTGCTACTAATCCCTTAAGTCCCTCTCTGCCTTTGTTTAGGCCTCTACTTTTCATTCATTCCAAAATACATTGGAAGCGCCTAGGTAACAATTTTTGCGACTGCACCTTAGAAAATGGTGGAAACAGCTCTAAGAACGTCTGGAATGTTCATAAAAGCCACATGTGGGTAATAATAGCTCATGTTAAGTTAAGAGATCAATCAGTAGGTACAGATTAATATTATTTATAAATTAGTATTCCAACGACCTGCCAAAATGATACCAGTGGCAACTGACAGTTTAGAAATCGTGTTGCCAACACTCCCACGTCGCATTCCTGCTGGATTGTTATATTAAAATCGCTAGAATCCGCTAAAAGTAAAATTAGTATTAATGACCAGTATAGTAATCTCTGTACTGGGATAATAGTGATGGTGTTTATGGATTAGCAGACAGATTATGCATACAATTTTAACGTTCAGCTAATATGGATTTTCATAAAGTAAAGGCCGAAACAATAAATAATAAAAAAAAAATACTTTTAGATCATTTTAAATTTTTGTTGAGGTTGCTTTTTGTGCATAAATGCTGTGTTGTTGTTAACTTTTAACTGTAAAACTGGGCTTTAAACAATATTCTACTGGCAGAAACAGTTGTTGAGCGGTTATCTAACGTCCAATTTTTTATTTTTGCAGTATATTAATTAAATTTTTTCAAAAATTTAAACCGCTAGGGTCGATTCCACCGTTGTATTAAGAGGGTTCTATACCCATCAGCTCCGTCAATTTCATACATAACCTCAAAACCCTCGTCCCTTACGTCTTCGCCATAACACCCCCCTTTTAAAGAAATTGTTAGGCAGCCTGAAATACATTTCTGTGCATTTGTGGTTGCATAGTCTACAAATTCTCGTATAAGAACATCTAGACGTACCATTTTCGGCCGTTGATGACTAACAAAATTGGATTTCTATATATAATCGGTTTTTATTTAATAAGTTTAACACGGTTTCTAGTTTTTTGAGCTTATTTTAATTATAATTACTTTTTATGAACACTTTATTCTATAGCCTTCACACATTCATAAATAGAAAAGCGTATAAATATATGTAGGTAAATATATTATTTGTTTCAGTTTTTATTTTGGAAATTTAAGAGATACTGTATTGAACAGTCTTCGTCCAATGATAACCTAATTATGCGGCCTCAAATGCTCAATATATATAATCGTACAAGTTTAAGACTTGTACAACACAAAACGTGACGTACTCCAACCAATCTTTTGCTGTTTTTTTTATTTGTACTCGACCCATAATAAAAACCACTTCTTTGTCGATTTATTAAAGTCACAGTGATTATTCTCACACAATTAGATATTCCAAAGACCTGTCATACAATAGTTGTCAGTTGGAAGGGCTCATAAATCTAAGGGGATTGGACGCTATTTCTATTTGAAATAGTAATCGCCAAGCCTGCCAATTTATAGAAAATGCATAAACGGTTTCTATAAAAATAATATTTTCATTGTGCTTGACATAAAATATTTAAATTTAATTCATTAATTTTGATTTCACGTATTGTAAATAGACTACATCGTATGTCGCAACCCTTTAAAGATTCCAAACCTTAGAACCGCGCTTCATTTGTTTGGAATGCTCAATTTACTAATAAACATGTATTTGTTATTTGATTCGCATTCGCAATGACATTGACAACCACAGACAGATCACTTATTTTGATGACAACACATAAAATTACAACGTTGCCAAGGGTGGCATTCTTTCCTTTTATTTGCACATTACAGAATAGACAATTATTTGTTTATAAATGCGGTTTTAAACTTGGGTTTCATAATGAGCTCAAAGCCTTTTATAAAACGCCATTAGCGCCCTTGATTTTTGCTATAGGAATGTCTTTTTCTCCACTATTTAAGCAAAATCGGTACCTATTAATTTTTTCCGACTGTAAAGATTTTCGGAGCTGAACTTAGGATAATTTTTTTAGAAAGTGTGTTATGTTATAATTTCAGACCAAAATCAACAAGCTCGTTTCATAATTTCGCGCTCGGATTTTGTATTTATTCTGTAACACTACCTATTTTATAGCAATTTTATGCCCACCCTATTTATTTTTCTGTGAATTTTGTTTTATTTCGTAATAGAAACAACTTTCATTAGGAATAAATTTTTTGTAGAAATGTATTTTTCTACACCCGTATTATAATAATGCACTTATATGCCCATAATCCGTTTCATAATGATACCCATTATGATACAGATTTTTCATTATGATACAGATTTTTAATCAATAGAAACCTACAATTTTTCAATCAAGCATGATGTTTGACGTTTGTCCTAAATTCCTATGTAATTGTTTTAGTTGTCAAAACGTATTACATTTTCGTAGATAGCTAAACTTCGATAATTATAATATTAAAATGTCTGATATCAGCGATATAGAAGACTCCTCCACACATATCGGAGAAAGGAGAAAATGCAGTACAAAATATTTTGCCCCAAAAATCTGTGGTAATACCAATACCCAAGGTAATAATTAATTACAATTTTGTAGAATTTTTTATAGAAATACGAGTAATTACTGTTATTGTGTTCAATGCCAATATAAATAGAATATTTATAGGTCTTGATTATTTATCGGGTGTAGAAAAAATAGCGTATGCAACTCTCATGTAATGGTTATTAAAACACTCGCATAAACCATACGAAACTCGCCTTTGGCTCGTTTCGTATCCCGGTTAATGCTCGTGTATTAATAACCATCATTACATGATCGTTGCATAATATACTATTTTCTACACCCGTATTATAATAATGCACTTATATGCCCATAATCCGTTTCATAATGATACCCATTATGATACAGATTTTTCATTATGATACAGATTTTTAATCAATAGAAACCTACAATTTTTCAATCAAGCATGATGTTTGACGTTTGTCCTAAATTCCTATGTAATTGTTTTAGTTGTCAAAACGTATTAAATTTTCGTAGATAGCTAAACTTCGATAATTATAATATTAAAATGTCTGATATCAGCGATATAGAAGACTCCTCCACACATATCGGAGAAAGGAGAAAATGCAGTACAAAATATTTTGCCCCAAAAATCTGTGGTAATACCAATACCCAAGGTAATACCATTAATTACAATTTTGTAGAATTTTTTATAGAAATACGAGTAATTACTGTTATTGTGTTCAATGCCAATATAAATAGAATATTTATTATTTATCGGGTGTAGAAAAAATAGCGTATGCAACTCTCATGTAATGGTTATTAAAACACTCGCATAAACCATACGAAACTCGCCTTTGGCTCGTTTCGTATCCCGGTTAATGCTCGTGTATTAATAACCATCATTACATGATCGTTGCATAATATACTATTTAAAAACGGACTATTTCCAACGCTACTATGAGCTTTGTCTGTGGATTCACAAACTATCTGTAGAGACGGCAACACCGAACCTAAAAGCTCGAACTGAATTCAAAATTCGCCAAATATACACAATATTTATTGTTTGCCCACAATACACATACTAGCCACTAACGATATACTGACTTTCGATTCAAATTTCGTCCAAACCGCGCAGTGACGTAATTCGGGACGAACTTTCAAGTTATTTTGACACTTTTTGATTGAATAGTGTAAAATAATTTAATAATTTATTTGTTTTTGTGTTAGTAGTGACTATATTTTCTTATATATAATAGGGAAGAACTGAATTAATATTTAAATGGCCGGGCTGCGCGGTGGAGACTTGCAAAATCCATAATGCGAAATTCAAAAATAGTGTAATGTAAGATATTTCGAATGCCACAAGATGTGGATAAATTCTTATCATAGAAAGGACAAACTTAATTTAAACAATAATGGTTAGTAAAATGCACAAGTGTAATAGGTTTAGAGACAGTGAAAAGTTGCTAAAATATTATTTTAGCAAGAAGTTGCCCTATTTACTTTGAGGAAAGTAGTAAACATAAACGCAAGAGAAGAAAACTGAATTCCACCAGGGTGCAAGAGCAGGACAGGAACATATATAAGAATAAGATACATGAATAGAAAAATTAGTTTTGAATATTTTCAAAGTGAACTTGGCAAAAAAATGTTTAAATTTACCAAATAAAAAATTATTTTTTGTGTACTTGCTTTTTATAAAAAAATAATTTGTTTCTGCGTACTAAGAAAATAAATTTAAAAGGAACTACCACTCCCAGAAAGTACAAATTTCAGTCAAACTTATATTTTTAGTCCATATTTTTTATTTATCTTATCCAGGTTATAAATTTTGTCACAACATACGTAAAATTTATGAAAAAAATTAATATTTTTATTAGTATTATTTACCTTCATATTTGTAAACGAATATATTACTAAATAACCAATAAAGCTTAAGTAACTGCATAAAATCTAAAACCGGCGATATATCGAATTTCAAACACTATTTCCCATTTAATACTAACAATTCTGTCCCACGTGACGTCACCGTCAGTCAGCTGCATGCGCAGGAACACACCGTTATTCTGTGTATCGTGTTGTTTGCAATTTTATACATCGATCGGAAAGTAACTCTGCAATATTTATTGGTTTAGGCAACTGAACATACTTTTCGCGACTGGCGCGCCATCTGGCATAGAAAATATTGATTATCATGGTATCCAAACGTAAAAGAAGACCATTGGGGGCAGCACCTCCCGGTGCCCTCTGAAATTTTTATGCAATGTTCAATTTTAGAAAAAACTACTTACTTTTTTCAAAAATGGTAAATACACAAGTTGTTCAGTGGCAAATGAAGAATGGCGGATGATAACATTTATACGTATATGACTTGTTTTATATTTTTTTCATTTTATTTTTTTTTTGTTTATAAAAAAAAGTTATCATGCGCCAATCTACGATGCATAAGAAGCACGGATACAAAAAAGATATTTTTTTTGGTGAGTATTAAGCCCGCAATTTGAACATTAACATTTCCAATATGGCGGACGGGTATAGAACCCTCTTAAACGGAGATTAAAATGACATTGTTAATATAAAAATGTCATTTTAAACTTCGTTTAATGCAATGGTAGAATCGGTCCTAAGCCGCTAAATAAAGTATTTGGCCACTGAATTAAAACAAAAAGCAATAGATCTAGCGAGAAAACCGCTAAGTTGGCAACACTTTAAATGGCAAGCCTGTAATACATATATAGTTATGTAGATTGCTCAAAGCGCGTCGTTTACGAGGGGCCATATTGCCTGCAAGCCTTTTTTAATTTAAATCGATTTATCAAAAACGTATTTTAAAACCAATTTCCAGCCTTTGAATATATTAAAAAAGAAAAATTACCTACATTTTTACTTCAAGGCATAAGCTTATGTTTAAATTGAAAATTATGGGGGAGCAATCTATATAGCTATCTATATCATTGAGTCGTCAAATCTCTAGGCCCACAGTGTTGCCAGTTGCCATATCATGTGCCTGTCAGTAACCTGTCAATACCTCGGGCAACTATTTTGTTTGGAATGCCGAATAATGGAATAATGTTTTATTAAATTAGCATCTTTAGTGTAAATAAATTTAAGAAATGAACGTTATGTAAGTACGAAAAACAAAAATTTGTGGTGTACGTCAAACACGTATCTAGGTGGATTTATAAACTACGTTCAGTTCACGCTCAGTTCGAGTTCAACATAAACAGAGCAGAATGATAAGGTAAGTGTTTTGGATAAGAAATTATAACGGATTTATAATTATTTTATAACCAACACCATCTACAAATATAATTAAAACAAAAATAACAACAAAATATAATTTTATTTTGTGGTTATGTTTTGCCAACTCGAACTGAACGTAGTTTATAAATCCAGCTTAGAACCGATTCCACCGTTGGGTTAAACGAAGTTTAAAATGACATTTTTACATTAACAATGTCATTTTAATCTCCGTTTAACAGAACGGTGGAATTGGCCCTAAAAGGTGGATTCATAAACTACGTTCAGTTCTCGTTCAGTTCACGCTCAGCTCATAATTAGTTTATAACCAACACCATCTACAAATATAATTAAAACAAAAATAACAAAAAAATATAATTTTATTTTGTGGAATTTGTGGTTATGTTTTGCTAACTCGAACTGAGCGCCAACTGAACGTAGTTTATAAATCCAGCTTTAAGGCTGTATGTCACGATACTAAATTTTAGGGTGAGATTACAGAACGTCTGCAACTTTGCAGATCTGCAAATATGGCGGACTTACAGATGCAAGTATCAAGTTTTCGTATTCCAAAAAAATATCTGCAAATTCGCAATAAACCACAATAAATTTTGCTAATTTGCAGATATTTTTTTGGAATACGAAAACTTGATACTTGCATCTGTAAGTCCGCCTTATTTGCAGATCTGCGCAAAGTTGCCGTCATATTTGCAAATCTGCAAAGTTGTAGGCGTTCTGTAGTCTCACTCTAAGTACTAAATTTGGAACTTAATGCATTTTTTAAGTACTAAAAAAATGCACGTTGCAAATAGCAAATTTAGTACTAAAAAAATAAAATTAATTAGAACTTCTATTTTCTACTAAATTTTGTACTCAAAGTGCGTCGAAATGTTGCGCAGAAGTTTTTCACAGAAAAAGTTAACACAGCTGTCTTTTCTGTACCATTTTGTTTTTGATTAGCCACAAATTTTGCATTGTCGCCTTGGATAAATTCGCTTTTTTGATTTTGTAGGTTTTATTGTGTTTCTTTTGTGATTTTTAGTAGCATTAGGCATTCCAACGACCTGTCAAACTGCTGACAAGTGGGAACTGACGTTTAGATATGGAAACCCTGTGAGCCTGTCACATACTTTGATTTTCTTTTACGAGCCTGTTATCATTGACAGGGTCAATGATACATATATAGTTATATAGATTGCTCAAAGCAGCTCGTTTACGTGCGACCATATTGCCTCGCATGCGCCTATAGTTATTTAGTACTAAAAATTGGTATCGTAGCAAACGGAAAAATATGTTTAGTTCTAAATTAATAACTTAATTTGGTGCTAAATTTAGTACTTAATTTAGTATCGTGACATACAGACCTAAAGTATTGTTCATAGATCTATCCTGTGTCTAGAGATATAAAAATTTGGACAAATACGCTATATTGGTGCGACAAGGTTGTACGACGTAATTTTTGTGTTCCATTGACATTTACTTTTAAAAACCGTGAGGTATTCCAATCAAAAGAATTTTCGTAGAGGTTTGGTATGCCTAAAGGGTTGCGACATACGATGTATTCTATCTACAATACGTGAAATAATGGAGTAACATTAAATATTGTATGCTGAACACAATGAAAATATAATAAGAATTGCAAGTTCACTTAAGGTCAGTCATTATTAAAGATAGTGCCTGTTCTTAACTGTGGATGTTTAACAGTAGCAAACTTTATGAGCTTTCGGGTGACCTCGCCAACATTCGTATCAGTTCAAAGTTTTCTAATATTAAATAGGTAGTCGATATCGCCGTTTAAATATCCTAAAAACGAACGAAAGAACCTAGTATTCCAAGAACCCACATACTTTGATAAGTATGTGTAAGAACCTGTCAAATAATAGCTTCTGTAGGGCAGGGTTGGTATGTCAAGGGGTTGCGACATAGCCTTCCATCTTGGACGCCATTTTTATTTGAAATAATAGCCACCAAGAGAAAATGTATGAGCGGTTTTTTTTTAAATAAAATGTCCACTTAAGCTGACTACTAAAGCAAGGATAGAAGTTGGAAAGGCTTTTGGTAGGTATAGTGGTCAAATCCAGAGTGAGTTTTGCGGTAATGGGTCCTATGATTAAACGTTAATGTTATCCGTAACGTACATGTTAGGTCCAGTTTTAATAGTAACGAGGCAAGTTCGTATGATGGAAAACTGTTAAATTAGAACATAACAGGCGGAAAATAACAGTAATGTGTTGGAAAAAGTTTTCCATCATACGAACTTGCCTCGTTACTGTTAAAACTGGGCCTAACATGTACGTTACGGATAACGTAAACGTTCAAACCCTATGTATGTTCGCTATGTCGTATCATAGAATAAAAGTAATACCAAACTTTTTAAATTATTACTGGCGGAATCGGGCTTACGTATTTATTTATGGGCATCTATAAAATATTTTTTTACGTCAATGTTTCGCATTCACTTCAGTTCGCGATAAAACTGACAAATCCTTCATAATTACTGCATCTATGTCGCAACCCCTTTGATACAACAAACCTTTTCTTCATCAGCAATTTTGTCTGAAATATTGCAGACAGAATATAGACAGAATATGTTTCTAAAGTAGGCCTTAGAAAAACTCAAGTATGCCGAGCGTATAATTATTTTTCTTTTTAGGTGTCTGTTTCGATTTAATTCTGAGACGCGTGTATTATTACGAACATGATTCTTTGTCGGTTATGGTCTACTTTAGAAACATTTTTTTTTTATCACTCTCTGTTCTTTTTATATCTACTTTGAAATGAAGAGGATTCTCTATAATGGAGCAAAATTTAGACCATTTTGCCCCACTCGGTCAAAAAAAAAATAAAGAACTAAATTACTATAAAAAAAATGTAGAATACCTCTCTGTGTGATCACAGTTTCAACACTCTTAATCTCAATCTAAGCGGGATGATTAAACCTTCTCATTTGTAAAAATAACAAGAATAAACGATATTGATTAAGTAAACAAATGTTAATATGTTTACTCTCGATCCAAGATGCGTGCAGTTAACCACATCCAAAGAAATTTAACATATAGCCCGTTCTTTTGGAGCACCACATTTACAAATGGGTTGTATTTTCCAAGTAAGTGGAAATATTTTTTTTTTATTATTTTATAACAACCGCATGCATTGGTAGTTAGTTATTTGTGTTTATATGTTTGTTGCGTTTTATTAAAATAATAAAATTGAGAGTTGTTTTGAGTTGTTTACCTACAATTTACAATAATGTAAAAAATGAAAAATCTTGCAAAGCTAGATAGATTACTATTGGTACACTCAAATGTAAGTTGTGTTGCATAACTTGAAATTATTATAAGAAAGGTTTGAACTTTCATTCTTTGGATTTTTTGTCAAATCGCCAAAAATAATCAACGAATTAGGGTGGTTTCTTTCTAATGTACTTGAGAATAAAGATAATTTTTTTAAATAAAAAGTTACGCAAGATTTTATTTATTTGTATCATTTTATTCGATGATAATAATACCTAATCATTTTATTAGATCAAAGGTGAAATCAACAAATGTATTACCTTATCAAAAAAAGATATTTTCAATTTAAAAAGAATTAGAAAGGGTTACAAACTGAATAGAATTCAGAATAAATTAATTACAAGAGTAGGTATACTGGTTTTCATTTGAAAACTTCCAATCCTTGATAATATATCTTCCTTCCAGTACCTAAATAATATGAAAAAGACATGTCATACCTATCTTCCATCTTGGACGCTATTTTTATTTGAAATAGTAGTAAATTATGTTTTAATGGTGTTGGGGTGTTTTTTTTGTTGGATAAAATATTTAAATTTAATCCATTATTTATAATATAAATAGAATTCGTATGACTCCATAGATAGGTATGTAACTTCCCATCGGCAGCCACAGCCATTTTGTTTGGAATGCCTATAAGGAAAGAGGATACTAGGAGTGGGAAGTTTTCAAATAATTGTTCATTATGAAAAAAATATTTGCTGTGTTTTTACACTTTCTACAGTTTACGACTCCACATTTATTATTATTTTTATTATTTTAGGAAAGGATGCATCGGAATGGGGTCCAGTGGTGATAATCCCTCTATTGGCCACCATAGTTTTAGCAGTCACGGTATTTTTACTAGTGATGTTTAGACAAAATCCAACTTTCGTCATAAGTACTGTCGCGGGTTGTTTAATTTTCATAACAGTCTACCTTATTCTCGTCGCTTTGGACTCATCTAAACAGTTCCTTTACTAGACATTGAAGATTAAATTTAATTTACAGGAATAAATAAATGTTCGTATTTGAGATAAATATAAAGAAGGGAGAAGATTGACTGATTGTAAAACCAACCATTGATTAATATTGAACTGATAATAAATAATATATATACAAGAACGTTATTTATATGTATATATCTTTGTAATAAAAAAATCGTTTTAAAATATTCGAAATTGTTTTGCTCGTTCTGCTATTAGTATCTAGACAACCAATAGTACATTGGATTGTATATTGTGTTGCATATGTCGACATTGCAATTATAGGTGCGTGTTAATCACCCGCTTCTGCTTCGGAATTGTCGGTTTTCTTGTTTTAATCTGACAGGTTAAAACGACTAAACCGACAATTTATATGTTTATATCTTTTTCTACACCCGTATTATAATAATGCACTTATATGCCCATAATCCGTTTCATAATGATACCCATTATGATACAGATTTTTCATTACGATACAGATTTTTAATCAATATATAGAAACCTACAATTTTTCAATCAAGCATGCTGTTTGACGTTTGTCCTAGGTTCCTATGTAATTATTTTAGTTGTCAAAACGTATTAAATTTTCGTAGGTAGCTAAACTTCGATAATTATAATATTAAAATGTCTGATATTAGCGATATAGAAGACTCCTCCACACATATCGGAGAAAGCAGAAAATACAGTACAAAATATTTTACCGCAAAAATCTAGGGAAATACCAATACCTGAAGTAATACCATTAATTACAATTTTGTAGAATTTTTTATAGAAATACGAGTAATTACTGTTATTGTGTTCAATACCAATATAAATATAATATTTATAGGTCTTGATTATTTATCGGGTGTAGAAAAAATAGCGTATGCAACTCTCATGTAATGGTTATTAAAACACTCGCATAAACCATACGAAACTCGCCTTTGGCTCGTTTCGTATCCCGGTTAATGCTCGTGTATTAATAACCATCATTACATGATCGTTGCATAATATACTATTGTAATAAAAAAATAGTTTTAAAATATTCGAAATTGTTTTGCTATTAGTATCTAGACAACCAATAGTACATTGGATTGTATATTGTGTTGCATATGCCGACATTGTAATTATAAGTGCGTTTTAATCACCCGCTTCTGCTTCGGAACTGTCGGATTTCTTTTTTTAATCTGACAGGTTAAAACGACTAAACTCAAACAAATAATGATTGAGAGTGAAAGCAGGTAGAAATACGACCAAATCGGAGGCGTGCTTATTATTTTTGAGAGGGTACAAATATTTAAAATATTCATACAATTTCTTTTATTTATTTCATGAAAACTTTGCAATATCGTAATTTACCTAATCGTTGTAGTCATTAGTGGGGCTTTATGAAAACGGAGTAATAATTGTGGTAATTATAGTAGGAACCAAATAAATTAAGAATATTAATAAAAATCACAATATATATTTCAAATTAAAAATAAGAAAGATACCTAATCAGGGGTTGGTTTGGTGACAGAAACAATATTATCAATTTTACTATTTTAATAATGAATTTAACTTTATTTCACAAATTAACGTATATTTATATATTATGTCGCGGCCAAAGTCAGTAAGGAACTGTCTCTTAAGTTTCTTTTTGGGTTACACATACAGAAGTATTACTTAAATTTTAAATTAAAATCATAATGACGGATATTGCATATCCAATGCAATTGATATTTTATATATATATATATATATATATATATATATATATATATATATATATATATATATATATCTCCCGGTTTACCTGCAGTTCCTCGAAACTATCCAGCCTTACCCAAGAAACCCTAATTGGATTCGGCCAACATTAAAAGACATTATAAAGCTTAAATTACTATTTGATTGGTACTTAAATCATAAAAGTTTACACGCACCTATCATTTCGGAAATCCCTAAGTAAGATAATTAGTTTGGATATAACCTACAGGATTATGTTTTCTTGACCGCCAAACATAATAATAATAATAATAATAATAATGTTTATTTCAAATTTATGTAACAATGTACAAATTGATACAATAATAATAATTAAATAAATAAACATCTGTATCCTGCTGAGACATTGTTCATGTCTGTGTACAGGAATTAAAAATACAAATTTATATAATATGTAATTTCTAAATGGTAATAGTGAATGGTAAAAATAAAAATTATACCTAAATATATAGACTTCTTTTTGTGTACAAATTTTCTTCTAATCTTCAACCTCAGATTCGTCACTGCTGCTACCGCTATCATCAAAGTTAATTATGATTGGTTCAATACGGTTGTCTACGTCCCACATTTTTTGCTCTTCTTTTAAAACATGCTGAATGCATTTCTTCCAGTCTTCTGCAGAAACATTTTGAATGGCTTCTTGTAGGTAACGTTGCACGTCCACTAATTTAAATGTTCTGTTTGCTCGTGCCACATATCCTTTTACTTGCGCCCAGATTAATTCTATTGGGTTTAATTCGCAGTGGTACGGTGGTAACCTTAATACTGTAATTCCACGACTTAACGCCATTTCATCCACTGCGAATTTTTTATATTTGTCTCTGTGTAATTTTGTTAACTGAAGTAGTTCTGCCTTTAAACTATCTTTTTTATATTGGATGTTTTTATTAATTAACCATTCTTGAATTGCTCGTTTTTTCCATGATTGTTTCGGTAATGATTCTAAATACCGACTATGATATGGGGCATTGTCCATGACGACGACAGACCCAGGTTCCACAAGTTGAATGATGCCTTCAAACCATTTTTCAAACACCTCCGCATTCATCTCTTCATGATAGTCGCCTGTTTTCTTGGATTTAAATATTAATTCACCATTTGGTAAAAATCCACTGTCGCTTCCTATATGCGTAACTATCAGACGACTACCTTTTCCAGACGGCTGTTTTAACCCAGTTGACAAGCCTTCAATAAAGGCTTGTCGTGCACTTGTTATATGACCATCCTGCCATACTTTTTTGACCGTATGTCCTTGGTTAACCCACGTCTCATCCATGTAGTAAATTTTTTTTTAATATTCCGAAATTCCTCAATTTTTCGGAGATAATTTCTTCTCCATACTATTATTTCCTGACGTTCAATGAGAATGCTTTTCCTGTCGACTTTTCCGTACGTAAATTTCATTTAGTGTAAAATTGTCCTCAAAGTTTCTTTACTCATTTCTGGGACCAATTCATGATCGCTAACTGCCTCCAGAACTTTTTGCAAAGTGGGCAGCTCATTTCTGAAAAAGAAACTGTGAATAGTTGTGCGTATACTGTTTTTGGCTTCTTCATCAACTGTGATTTTTTTTCTTCCGCTACTAGTTTTTGGCGTTTGTACTTCCCCATGAATTTTGTTTTCTCTTAGTATTTTGTAAACTGATGATTTTGGTACACCCGTATAATCAGAGCACATATCAACTAATTTATCTTTTGTAATTGTGGAAGTTAATGATGTTGGAACGCCCGGTTGGTTATTCGGAGGTACATCCGTAGAATTACAGCACATATGCACTAAGTTATCTTTTGGTCGCTGATGATATCTTTCAAGACAGTGAAATACTCGAAGTACAATTTGTTTTTCACTTAGCGACCGAGACTTCGACCGTTTTACCTTTTTCGACGTTGAAGGCCCTTCAATGTCTTCCATTTTTTGCATAGTTTTAGAACGGTGTAGAAATATTATTATTTAATGTTTAAACACTTATTAGCACTAATATTTTCACCAACTGTTCTTACAACACGTCGATTACTTACTAACTTAACTGTAAAACTTACAATTCACACCGTATAATTCAAAACCCGATGTTACGCTCGTGGTTAGAAATACACTACTGAGAACGTCATCGACGAGATGGATTTTACGCGTAACAGACAAAGTCACAAATATCGCTCCGTACACCGATGCCATTAGTTGTAACAAATACTGAACAATCCATAAAATAATTAATTTTAAATGATCAAGAAATGTATAAGTATTACTCATTACTGATTTTTGTTATAATTAATATCTTTTATTAGTACTATGATTGTATATTATCTATAATTTGCCACAACTTACAACTCTACTACTTACTCTATTTTGATTCTGCTAAAAACTAGTAAGGTAAAATTGAGATATGACAACACGGTTCACTCTCAATCATTATTTGTTTGAGTATAAACCGACAATTTCGGAAGCAGAAGCGAATGATTAAAACGCACTTTAAGGGCCCTATTCAGTAATTTATCGTTTATGAACGACATCGTTAAGCTAACGACAGTTCAACCAACGACTTTTATAACGATAATTTTTGAAACTCTATTCAATAACAAAGTCGTTACGTTGTTTCTAGTTACCAAATCTGAACGATGATTTCTAGTAAGTTGGTATTATAATTTAGTGTTTTGTGATAAAAGAACGTATGTTGATGATTATACCGGGTGTTTAAATTAAAGTTTTACAGTTAAATATCGCCAAAAATATGCATTTTATAAAAAAAAGTATCAGACAAAAGTTTTATAGTTTTTTAGGGGAAACATTTTGGCCAAATTATTTTTTTTATAGCTGACCATAATATGGCCATATCGAGGTGGATTTTTTTTCATATTGGAAGCCTCTATTTTTTTACATAGGTATTCTTAGAGTTCATAAAAAAATAAGAAACTTCTAAATAAAACATTTTTTTATTGGATTTCTACTTATTGAGTAACACCCAAAATAAAACTATAAAACTTTGTTTTTTTTTTATAAAAGGCGGTATTTAACTGTAACCCTTTAATTTGAACACCCGGTATAGTTGACATTTTTTTAGGAACGTAAAATAAAAATTCAACCAGTAGATATATTCATTTGTTTTTCAGAATATATTAATTATTGTTCTTAACCTACAACACGATCAGGGGGTCGATTCTCGATTCGTAGGAATTCTGTTTCTCGCGGGCCATTTTTGCTGGTCGTATTGTATGTAGGGTTTATTTAAATGAGTATGGATATATTAAAAAAAAAACGAGAATTATTCCAAAAGAATACAAAAAAACAACTCGAGAAGAGTACAAGTTGTATTTATTGGATTTAAAAGACAAGCCAAATTTGATATCCTTTTTCCTGATTATCTTTTCTGTTTATGTCATCGGCTTCGACAACTCAGGCCATTAGCCTCGTTTTCTGTGTAGGTTACGGAGAAGTATTATTTAGAGGTACTTCCATAAAATAGGTTTTGTTACTGTTTCGCAGTGCTGCTTTAGGAACATCACTGTTTTAATAAGAATCCAATAACTTTGAATCAGATTTATTTTTAAAATAATTAAATAAATTAGAAAAAAATTCCTTACAAATTGTACTTGCTGTATTAGGTAGATGGCAATTTAGTTGTAAAATTTGTAAAAAAGTGCTTTTATTATTTAGAACACATCCTGATTCACAATAAAAAATGAGAGGGAATGCAAAAATCTCTATAACGACACTTCATATTATTAACGACAGCTCTTTAGCTATCGTTGATGAACGACAATTTTACAACCATATTTATCTATTTTCAACGACAATCGTTGTCTACTGAATAAGAAAAGTCGTCTGTGAACGATTATCGTCTATTAACGACGTCGTTCAGAGTTACTGAATAGACCCCTAAGTGTATTGGTACATGGTAGACAACCAGTTATACAGACACCTGTATTATGTGTTACATAATTCAGGTTTGTTTTTGATTAAAGGTGTGACATTTGGGATTACGTCTTAAACGTCAACCTTACTCATTTGACAAAAATAAACACAATTTAGTACTTTTAAAGAAAAACATCTGTAATAAACATGGGACTTTTTGGGAAGACACCTGAAAGGAATCCTAAAGATTTGGTAAAAAGCAATTTTATAAGTTTATTATAATACACGTAATAATTTTAATTCCGAAACAGGTTACAGAATGGAATCACAAACTTCGCAAAGAGGGATACCAATTAGATAGGCAAATTAAAGGTAAGTACTGCTAATTTTAAATACGTATACACTTCGAAACGTTTTATTTTAGCTATACAAAGAGAAGAGGAAAAAGTGAAAAGGTCTTTAAAAGATGCAGCGAAGAAAAACGACAAGGACACCTGCCTTATTTTGGCCAAGGAAATTATTAATTCAAGGAAAGCTGTTAATAAAATTTACACGTCGAAGGCTCACCTCAATTCTGTGATGTTGCAAATGAAGAATCAGTTAGGTTGGTACAAATCCAAATCATTTTTAAATAGTTATATGAAGAATTTTGTTTTGTCTAATCAAAAGAAAAATATATGATACAATACTTTTAATGACTTTGCGATACTGAGTGTCAGGTGTCTGTTAGAAATCAGTTACAGTGATATGAAAATAATAATAATATACTCTACTACAAAATTAACCAGACAGAAAAATATCGATAACAAAATCATTTCAATAAATAATGAATTATAAACATTTTTTACAAAATAAACTAAATTTTTAATTCATACAATCAAAAATCGCTTTGTTTAACACGTTGACTGACAGATAACTCAGTTTGTGTTCTTGCATGGCTAGGATGGCAATTACAATTTATCTCGTAGTTTATTTACTTTTCATGTTTGTACAGCTAAGATTAAATTTGTAATATATCAGTGTAAATATAGTTTAATAGTTATAAGTTACAATGATAAATAAGTTATAATAAAGTACAATAATGGAAACCAATTATATAATAAGCACCTAGGTGAGAACACCTGTATGTGCTGACAAAAATTAAAATTTTATTTTAATTATATTTAATAAATTATAAAGGAAATAAAAAAAAACTATTAAAAAAAATCCATGTATCAAGTTCGTTATTCTTGGAATATTCTGATAAACTTTGCATTATTTTGGAAAATGTATATTTTGCTAACTTTACAGAATTTTTTACATTTGTTTAATAATTTTATATTATATTTTTATATTTTATAGAACTTTGTCACTAGATAATTTACACTGTTTTTAAAAAACCCACTTTCTGGTTTTGGTACTTTAATGCACATGTTCGATGCAGTTCTAGTGTTATGTCTATGTTCTAAAGGGTTTTTTAAAAATTATTTTTTTTGTTATATAACAACATACTGCGTGAATATATAAACATCTAACATTGCTAATTTTTTCATTATATAAAGTTATGGTGGGACACAATCTATCTCTTTTATGTATTAACTTCAAGATTTTGTTTTGAATAACATTTAACTGATCTAATGTAGTTCCATACATGCCTCCCCATACTAAGATTCCATACCTTAGTATAGATTCTACTAGACTGTAGTATAATGTTATTAGTAGATCCTGGTTGAAAAATTGTTTTATAAGATAAAATTTATAAATCAGAAATAAGTTTTTTTGCTATATATATTATATGGCAGTCCCATTTTAAGTGCTGGTCTATAATTATACCTAAATATTTGAATCTACCATCTGCTTACAGACCTATCTCAATTATACCAATAGTAAGCAAAATTTTTGAAATAGTGTTAAAACAACGAATTATGAATTTTTTTGAAAGCAACAAGTTGCTAAGCCAAAATCAATTCAGTTACAGGGCAAACAAATCAACAATTAATGCAATATGTGATCTCTATGAAGCAGTTACGAATAGTTTTGAGGATCGTTCACATAGTACTGCCAGATTTGATGATCTTACGAGAGCCTTCGATACGGTTCATCATGACATTTTATTATTAAAATTAGAGAGATATGGAGTTGGAGGGACACCATTACAGCTTATTACCTCTTATTTGCAAAAAAGAACTCAATATGTTCAAATTGATGGGCAAACTTCGGGCAAGAATTCAGTACTGTATGGAGTTCCATAGGGTTCTATTCTCGGGCCCTTACTTTTTATCATTTACTTTAATGATTTGTCAATTAATCTAAGTAATACCATACAGGTGTATTATGCTGATGATTCAACATATAAAAATAAATCTGATACAATAGAAAGGCTAAATGAAGCAGAAGTTATGTCAAATAATTGGTTTGGTATCAATGGTCTTACATTAAACGAAGCAAAAACTCAGCAAATGTCATTTTCTATCATTGCTAAAAGTGAGGAACAGTTTAAACTTTTAGGAATATATATAGACCCGAAACTAAATTTTAAATATCACATTCAAAGTTTACTAAGTTGTTTAGCAAAAGCTACTTATGCAATAAGACAGCTAAAATTTCAATTATTGTACATTTAAAAATGGTCTACTTTTCATTATTTCATAACGTATGGGGTTATACTTTGGGAAAATACAAGCAACCAACTTAGGGTATTTATTGCACATCGAGTAGCTACAATAGTCGCTGCCAACCTATTTTTAAACAGTTGGGTATTTTACCACTACCATGTTGTTTTATTTTAGAGTATCTTTTATACATGAAAAAACAAATTGGTAATAATAATGTTATAAGACAGAGCTCTAAACATTCTTATTGCACCAGAGGAAATTATGATATATCTTTACCTAATTACAGATTAACCAAACTTCATGATTCTTATAGATATATCAGCATTAAACTGTACAATTCCCTACCTCAAGCTTATAAAAACTCATCTTTTAATTTATTTAAAATAAGAATTCGCAAATTTTTGTTGAGTCACTGCTTTTATTCCATTGACAAATTCTTATCACATGTGTCCATCTGTAGATGTGAGTAATGTGTAAACCTTTTTGGTGAATATACCTTTTTAATTTTTATCGTTTAAGTATGTTTTAATATGTTATGTGTATCTATATATTTTTTTTGTTTATATTTTTCTAAATTGTAACTGTATTTTCTGTATCTATACCTTTTTTTACACTTTTAACATTGACAAATGTAAAATATTTATTTTTATTTTACATCAATAAATATCTATCTATCTATCATAATAAATGTACTTATAATACCGTAGCGACGTTGAGAGTGTCAGGCGCCCTCCAGAAGTCTACAGAGGTGATGCAAGCGATGCAGCGACTCGTTAGAGTGCCCGAGGTAGCCCAAACAATGCAAGACATGTCGAAAGAGATGATGAAGGCGGGTATAATCGAAGAAATGTTGGACGAAACCATGGAAGACCTTGATTGTAAGTTGTTTTTTTTTTCTCATTTTCTTTTGCTTAAATTTCTTCATTAAAGATTCCGAGGAAATGGAGGAGGCGGCGCAGACGGAGATCGACAAAGTTTTGTTCGAGATAACGGAGGGAAAGATAGGAGAAGCCCCTCTGCCGCCTCAAGACGCCGCAGAGAAAGTATCGCCGTTACCAGCGACCTCTGTGGAGGAACCGGAAGAGGAGGACGAAGAAGAGATTACGGAAATGCAGAGTCGATTAGCGGCGCTCAAATCCTAAAGAATTTTGATTGAGACACAATTGCTTTTGATTAATAAAATAAATAATGCTGAAAATGAAATTTGAAAAGGTAAATTTCTGGATTTTTATGGATGTTGTTGGTAAAGGAGGATCAGCTGGTTATGGAAGTAAGAGTGAAAAACGTTTATTTAATTTTTTTATTTATTGTCATTTTGATTAAACTTTTATTTTGAAAAATTTATTAGTTTTGAATTATGGATGTTGATTATTAGGTATGAAACACTTTTTTTTAATTATGGTTAAAAATAGGAACAAGTTGCGTATTTCTAAGTTCATTAAAATGATGTTTCAATATTCAAAAATCAAGTGGAGGTTATTCATAATGAGTTATTATTTTTTTAAATTGTCCAATTATTTTATGGTTAATAACATAAAGTTTAATTATTTTTTAAAAGATCTTACAAAATATAGTACAGATGAACTATTTACCTATTGGAGAATTTTTTGATTAAAAATTTCAAAAACTAAATAGGTACATTTGAACTAATTAAAATAAAAATAGAAAACTATGAGGTAGAGATAAAATATATCTCTAATCGGTTATTTATGAGATAAAAATTGTAAAAGAAATACATTTGAACTACTCATTAACAATGTTTTTATTTAAATACAAATGTCAAATTACTTTTAGCCACTGTTTTTGGCTTAGAATTGAAAAATTTAGAAGAAGATATTTGATCTATTCCTAAAAGAACTTTTATTTAAGAGAAAACGAAACCGTGCAGATGAACTACTTATCTAATCAACTATTTTTTGGTCTTATAAAAGCTCGAATATTTAGCGGTCATATGAACTACTCATGTTATCGACCATCTTTGAAATCAAAGAATTCTGTTTAAACAAAGAAAACGAAACGACACCGATGAACTAATTGAATTAATTATTTTTGGTAAAATATTTAGGTACATTTGAACTAATCGTGACAAAAGTTTTTTTATCTCATAAATACAAAATGTTGCAGTACATATGAACTACCCACTTTGTCGACTATCTTTGTAATCGAATTGAAAAATATGACAAGATACATTTGAACCACTCAAAGAAATTTTTATTAAAAAAATTGAATGAAACAATTACGTGGTATATAACTTTTTATACAATTTACAAAAATCGTTTGAGATACATTTGAACTACTAAAAAGTGTTTGTTTTAACAAAAGAAAACGATGCAGATGAACTATTTAATCGATTATTTTTTTAGTAAAAAATATTTTGGTACATTTGAACTACTCATTAAAAAAGTTTTTTTCATCTCATAAATGTTACGGTACATTTGAACTACCCGTGTTTAAACAAGAAACATTTAAACTACTCAACTAATTTTTATATTAAAAAAATAATTAGACAATTATGCAATACATACTTACATATTCATTTTTATTCAATTGCCTATTTTTAATTATAAATATCCAAAAATCGGTAAGATACATTTGAACTACTAAAAAGTGTTTGTTTAAACAAAAGAAAACGATGCAGAGAAACTATTTATTTAATCGATTATTTTTTGGTAAAAAATATTTTGGTACATTTGAGCTACTCGTTACAAAAGTTTTTTATCTCGTAAATGTTGCGGTACATATAAACTACACATGTTGCCGATTATTTTTGAAATTAAATTGTAATACATACTAAGATGCATTCGAACTACTCAAATGTTTATTTAAAAAAAGTTGGGAATTTAATTTTTTAATATAAAAATTGTTTGCTTAAACAAAAAAGTTTGTATCTCGTAAATACTCGAAAATGTTGCTGTACGTATGAACTGTCCACATTTTCCGTCATTTTTGAAATCAGACTTTTTTTAAAATTATAACTATCCAAAAATTGGTGAGATACTTTTGAACTACTAAAAAATGTGTTTAAACAAAAGAAAACGGTGCGGCTGAACTGTATGTTTAGTTAATCGATTATTTTTTGTAAAAAATATTTTGGTATATTTGAACTACTCGATACAAAAGATTTTTTTATGTCATAAATGTTGCAGTACATATGAACTACACATGTTGCCGATTATCTTTGAAAGTTAATTTAAAAATGTACCATGATACGTTGGAACTACTCAAAGAATGTTTATTTAAAATAGTTGGGAAAATTACGTGGTACATATTTAATTTTTTGTCCAATTGACTATTTTTAAATATAAAAATCTAAAAATTGTTTTCATTAACAAAAGAAACCGAAACGATGCAGATGAACTACATTTATTCTATATTTTGGTAAAAAAATAAATATTTAGGGGCATTTGAACTACTCTGTACAAAAAGTTTTTATCTCATAAATACTCAAAGATGTTGTGGTACGTATGAACTACCCACATTTTCGGCCTTTTTTGGAATCAAATTGAAAAACATGAAAGATACATTTAAACTACTCAATTAATTTTTATTAAAAAAAAAGAGTTATGTAGTATTTATATATTAATTCGCAAATACTTGAAAATGTTCTGGTTCATATGAACTACCCATGTTGTCGGTAATTTTTTACGTCAAATTGAAAAATATAAAAGATACATTTGAACTACAACGAATTTTTATAAAAAAAAAAAAAAAAAAAAAAAAAAAAAAAATGGGAAAATTATGTGGTACTTACATATTAATTTTTTATTCAATTGACAATTTTTAATTATAAATATCCAAAAATTGGTGAGATACCTCTGAACTACTAAAAAGAGTTTGTTTAAACAAACTGATTATTTTATAAAAATGCCAATTTATTAACAAACCATTTTCTATTGCAAATATACAAAATAAATAAGATGCATTTGAACTATTATTTTTTTATATATATAAATAAAACAACGAAAGAGTCTTTAAAATGCGCAACCTGTTACTATTTGACCAAGTGTAAGGAAATAAATATGGTAAGGTTATTTTAAATTTTCTTCATGTTATGTATCTTAGGACATCCTGTATATGACGAAATCTAGAAATTTACAAACATTTAACTTCCACTACTAACGACGCCTTCATAGTAAATTTTTGACAATTTTTAAAGCAGATATAACGTTTCTAAAATGTTTGTATTATTTAGGATACTTAAAATTAGTTTATTTATGCTTCAGATGGATCTGAAGAAATCCCAGAAAAAATGTACCGCCATTTTTGTCCTAATTAGGATAGGTTGTTTCTTTAGTCCTTCTAGCAATTCAAAAAAGAATTAATATGCTGTCTGAACCAATAAAACTTGGAACAACATTCTACTGGTAATTTTGGAATTGTTATATATTTTTTGAAAGCAAGGTATTGTCAATTTTATAAATGTTAAAAAAATGCTTATTGGGTAGCTAGAAAAAAAAATTAAATTTAGTTCTTAAATATTATTTCCTCTAGTATTCACAGATACCTCTTAAAATAGACACAGCACTGATCGTTTTGAGTTAATAATACCAGGTTTTTGGTTTTATTTTTATTCAAAACTGAAATAAAATGGTGCTAGTGTCCGTTATTGAACATATTTCCTTATTTTCTATTAATTTTTTAATATATTAAAATATATTTATTAATTACTTATTAATTAAGTGTTGGATGCACTATTTTTGTAAAAAGATAATTAAAAATGTACCAAAAAAATGTACTTATAGTTCGTTATTGTATAGTTTTAAAAATGGCTGTTATTTTTTGCTAATATTGCTTTAAATTTATATGTGTATAGAAATAAAAATATAACATTTATTTTAAGTTCTTGCTGTTTTATTACTTTATTCACGTTCTCCCTAAATAATTCTTTACCTTTAAATAACAAAAATAATATTACTATTTAATACTGTACATCCAGATATTTAACTTATAAAACATCTATGAATAAGTAGGATTGCTAACATCATTTTGGACCCAGAGTCTCCAGTTTTGGTGATCATTCTCCAGGCTACAAGCTTACATTAAAACCACAAAACTGAAGTAAACTTAGCTTTTTTTTTTGAGTGACTAATGATTCGAAAAGTAAAATCTTTTGTGTATTTTTGCTCGGGGTCAGTGCAATGTTTGCAACCCTATGAATAACAAAATATCACCACACATTAAAATTTCCATATATAGCAGCTCTTAAGATACACTAAAACCACGTAAATGTAAAATCGGTCAGGCTCTCTGCGACCTTCAGCGCCTTTTCTTCTTTTCTTGCTTCCGGGACCTGTGGTAAGGCCTTCTAGGTGTATTTTGTGGTGTGCTTTGTTCGGAACTTTCGTCGTCGCTATCAATCTAAACAAAGTACAAATTTAACGATTAAACTTTCGAAACCGTGTGAATACTTACTCTGGAGCCCCAAGAAATGTTGTCTTCGGGTGAATCGGAAATGAAAATGCAGGCCGCTAGACAGACTATTTGGAAAATCGCTCCTAAATATAGACCGTAACGTACTATGGTGGCCGTCATGTCTTCTACGCCTATATTAATTGCGGTATTCATTTTGTATAACTGTGTTTTTTGTTTTAATCAATCCATAAAATTACAATGTTTTTCTAAATTCAAACAAATCAATATTTTGGTTAGGAAAATTGACAGTTGACGTTTAATTTGAGTTACTGGACAGCAGTGTTGCCAGATCATAATATTTTTTTTAAGTAAAATTCGTAGCCAAATGAGTTGCCTAATTAAAGGGGCAAAAAAATTTACTTTGCAGTGGCTTCTCTTCCGATCTTATAGCGTTTTCGATTCCAGTGCTCGGCTTGCTCTGAGAGCATACGAAAGGTGGGAGATATGTCGATACCAGTTATTTTTCACTCTAAAAAGTAACCGGTATTGATATATCGCTTTTATGTGCACTACCCGCAGGCAGGGCAGTGGAATCGAAAACGTTATTAATTATACGTATTTTACACTGTTTTGACTCATTAGAATGTTACGACTATAAAAATTAACAACCAAATCATATTAACAATAGAAAATCAAACACCAATAAGTATTATTTAAAAAATAGGTTATTAAGAAATGGGACATCTTTGAAAATAAATATTCATATTACATGAAAATTGTCAACAATACTAACCGTGAAACCGTGGAAAGCTATTTCTTTGGTTGATTATACAGTAAACAGTAAAAACCAGCCAGAAAACCACAATTTTTAATTTTAACATACCATAGCGTACACTGCATGGTATATATAACTCGAAACACAACGACACAACACCACAGAACAGAAGAAATGAACGCAGAGGATTCCCTAGAAATTCCCAGGAAAGTTATAAAAAAACAGCTGGTTGCCCGCTACGTTATGTTCAAAAAAGTTGACAGGGCTTGTCCAAAGAGTGCACAAGTCGCGTGTATCGCTTTGATTTTTATTACTTTTGAATTTTTTTTATTTATAATGGGATTATAATTTGAAAAAATCTCAAAAAGCGGATAATAGAAAATAATACTGAAAACTGGTTCTTTTTCAGTAGAATTCATACTAGACCAATAGACATGACAACAGTGCTGGACAGGTAAGTGGTTAAAAACAAGGTAAAGGATTCTGAAAAAAAAAAAAAAAAAAAAAATTGGCAAACTGGCACATGTCTATAGAAATCTACTATTAATTAGTGCTCGTTTTGACGATACATTATAGATGGTGCTACCGGCAAAGAAGTATGTCTACCATTTTATGTCGTCCACATTTTGAAAAAAAAAAAGGTGGTTATGGAAAGGAAGTTTATTTTTACGTTTTTCTCTTTCTTAGTGACTTTACATTGAATTACTTTATAAATTTCACACATTTCATTTTAATTTCTTGTATCTATAAGACATACTATGCATATTTTCAACTAAATCGAAATGTCAAAATCTTGGACATTTTTAAAAAATAAATAAAGAATTTAGATTTTCATCAACAAACCAATTGAAATATCACAGAACTGATTATATTTTTTGATTCTACAAGGTATTGTAGGAATATGATGAGTGTAGCATAGGCAACCAGTATCACACATGTGTGTATATCATGTTGCCTATATCTTAATTATTAGAGTTAGTTGTATGCGCAGGTCAGCGCCACTGCAATGGCGGTCCTTCGTTGTTCATGTACATGTCATGCGGTCTCGCTGTTAAGTGAAGATATATTCGTTGTATCGATTGGAATAAACTCAGTTTGCTACGTTATTATCATGTTTTATTATAATTTTATATTATTTCTTACAGTATTCTCTATTAGAATGTATATTTTCAACTACATCGAAAATCCCAGATTCCTCCTCAAAAAAAAAATTGCACATTTTGTCAAATTTTACGAATACGGACCATTTTAAGAAAATTATTTATACAGGGTGGCTCACGCTCAACGGGACGGAGCTTTATGGGAAAACGACCAAAGATATAAAAAATTCGTTTGGGAGAAATACGTAGATTACAGACGGCTACAATTTAAAATTTGTTAGATGTATACAGGATGTCCCACATAAGAGAAAATATACAGTTATATTATTTTTAATGGAACACCCTGTTTTTTATTTTAGAATTAAAAACTACATCAAAAATAATGTCAGTTAACTAAAGGTTCCCTATTACTATTATTATTAGTTTTCGATTTATTTGAATTTTTAAGGAAAAAAAGTCTCCCAGAAATTAATTGTTTACTCTTGTTTGAATAATTTTTAATGAACTAATTTTTTTTTCTTATGTGGGACATCCTGTATACATCTAACAAATTTTAAATTGTAGCCGTCTGTAACCTACGTATTCCTCCCAAACGAATTTTTTATATCTTTAGTCGTTTTCCCATAAAGCTCCGTCCCGTTGAGCCTGAGCCACCCTGTATAACAAAAAATATCGAGAATAACATTACAACCAACTTTTAATTGAAGATTTTTTTCTTCTAACATAAATAACGATTATATTCCATAAAGTACCCACTTATATGTTCCAACTATGTCCAAAATTTAATCAGTTCACCGCAGAACAGATCAAATCTTAAATTTAAAATTTGGTGTTTTTTTTCTTTATTCGTTTTTGAGTTATCTTCAAAATTCGAAATTTGCACATTTTCTTAAATATCTCGAATACGGTCCATTTTAGAGAAATTATGTATAGGACAAGAATTATAGAGAATGACATCACACACAACTCTTATTTGATAAATTTTCTCAGAAATTCGAGTTTTGCACTTTCTATCAATTTTCTCGAATACGGACCATTTTAGGAAAATTTTGTATGGGACAAAAATGATAGAGAATAATATTACAAGTAACTTTTATTTGAAGAATGTTCTTCTCCAAGCGTAAATAACAGATATATTCTATAAAGTAGAGCCATCATGAGCCATCGAGTATATAGATATACACTCACAGACAGAATCAAAAAAATAGTCAAAACGGATTCAGGGGACCCCAAAACGTAAAAAAAAACCATCAAAAACTCGAGATCGAAAAAGTTATATGATTGTTGTTAGTCCAATAGAGGGGTCAGGTCCATGATTATGCTGGTGCTATCTTTAACATTCATACAAAATAAAAAACAAAATACTAGCGCTGTTTTAATTATTATGATTTTTTTTTATAATTTAAAAAAAAACTGTTCTTTTTTAGAAAGAAAAAACTATTTTTTTTATATCACTACTGTAACTGTAACTTTTTACTTTCCTATCTGTATACAGATGTAAGGAAAGTATAGAAATCATGATTTTTTTCGACCTCGAGTTTTCGACGGATTTTTACGTTTTGAGGTCCCCTGAATCCGTTTTGACTATTTTCGCGATGATGTCTGCGTGTGTGTGTGTGTGTGCGTGCGTGTGTTTTTGTGTGTGTGTGCGTGGGTGCGTGCGTGCGCGTGCTGTGTGTGTCGCATAACTCATGAACCGATACACAGAAAAACACCAAATTTTAAACTTAAGCTTTTTTCCAGCGTCCAATGAACTGATTAGATTTTGGGCAGAGTCGGAACATTTGGGGGGGTACTTTATAGGTGGTCATTTTTATATTTTATGGAATATATCTGTTATTTACAGGTGGAGAAGAAAATATTTCAAATAAAAGTTACTTCTAATATTATCTATAATTTTTGCTTTATGTCAAAATTTCTAGAAATGGTCCGTATTCGAGAAATTTGACAAAATCTGCAAAACTCTGATTTTTATGAAAATTGTTGAACTAAAAGTTGTTTGCGATATCGGTCTCTATAATTTTTGTTTATACATAATGTTTCTAAAATGGACCGTAATGGAAAAATTGTAGGAAAAGTGCTAAATTTAAATTTTTCAGTATTTTCGTTTTCAATGAATATCTATAGAAAAATGTTTCGAGGTAGAAGTATGTGGAAAATGTATATATTTAGTTAACTAAAGAAATTTTAGAAAATATTTACAAAAATGTGCCATCAGGACTTCACTTGTAACACCCTGTATCTCGAAAACGAAACGTTTTCGGAACTATGTTTATATGAACTTTTACTTCTATTTTAGGATGTAGATTACGCTGGAGAAGAAAATTCTTCAAATAAAAGTTTTGTCATTATATATAATTTACCTAAAATAGACATCGTTTTATCGAAACTAAAAATGCGAAATATCTTGTTTTTGCAGTAATCTGACTAATATACATCAATCTTCTGAATCTGTGAGACATTCTGTACGTTTTTAACTAATTACCCAAAATAAGTAATCGCATGCATAGGTATACTTATTAAATAAAAAAGATTTTGAATTCTAAACGCCAAGTTCACGCGCATGCGTCTCTCCTCAACACGATCGGTGATAACTTTCTGCGAATCCACTTGTTGACATTACTATTTGAATCTGTCATTTGAGATAGCCTATAAGTCATAAATTTGACATGTTCCAAAAATGGCAGATTCCTATTGCTAACACTTTATTTATTTATTTATTTTGTTTGGAACACAAACAGGACATACCCAAAAAAGTGTTCCCAATGCTTCTTACATAATGGGTTTAAACTAAACAACTTTAACCTAATTAATAACAAAATATTATTACACTAGATACGAAATAAATGTGAAATAAGAAATAAGAGAACAGAAAAAATACTAAAGTTATTGCATTATAACAGAAATTCAAAAATTTTACATTAAAAAATATGTCGTAATTTAAGATTTTAAGGTACACTAGACAAAAAGTGTTTTTTTAAGCAATTTTTGAATGCACTTTCGGAAATAGAAAAAATATCAACTTCTAGTACGTTCATTATTGTGTCGAGAGTTTTGATACACCTATGTAAAGGAGAATTTTTAAAGTAATTAGTATTACTTGTATCTGAGTAAAACAAATTATTGCTTCGGGTATTATAAAAAGAAACGTTATAATTAATCATGCTATTAATGGGAATTGAATTTACTAAATTGTTACAAACTTTATATGTAAAAGTAATGTCTGTAATTTTCCTTCTGTTATAAAGTGGAATTAGGTTCATTTTATGTTGCGTAAATGTTAAGTCTTCTGTATATTGTGAAAGGGTTTTTTTATGAACAAATTTTATAAATTTATATTGTATATTTTCCAAACAGTTAATGTAGACATTATATTGCGGATTCCAAATAACCGAACCATAGCTTAATACGCTATTAACGTATGCCATATAAAGTGAACGAAGAGTGTTTATATTTGTAAAATCAAAAGAAGAACGCATGATAAATCCCAGCATTTTATTTGCCTTATTTGTGACATATTCTATGTGTTGGTTGAATAACATTTTTGAGTCAAAAATTATACCTAAATCCTTAATATCAGATACAGAGTTAATATTTAAGTTATTTAAGTTATACTGAAATTTTATCAGATTAATATTGCGACTAAAGCTTATTTGGAAGCATTTATTCAGGTTTAAAAATAAACTATTATCTTGACAGTATTTATAGAGTCGGTCAAGGTCATTTTGTATTAAGACACAATCAGCGATATTATTTATGGTGTGGTAAATTTTTAAATCGTCAGCATACATAAGAAAACGTGCAGATTTAAAGCAGGTTGATATATCATTCACATAAATATTAAACAAGAGGGGTCCAAGATGGGAGCCCTGCGGGACTCCGGAACAGACTTTTGAATAAGACGATAAACAGTTACCGACGGATACAGCTTGGCAACGGTCACTGAGGTAAGATAGAAACCATTTCAGAAGGTTTCTATCTACACCAACTTCAGATAATTTTTTTAATAAGATACCGTGATCAAGTTTATCGAAAGCTTTGCTGAAATCAGTGCACATTCCAACGAGAAATCCCACTAACTTCTTGTATTAAATTTTCAAACGTCAAAATCTGCTTTACTGAGAAACTCCCTAAGTCGCTGACTAATGGTGTTTCTCTAAGGGCCGATTCCACCGTTGTGTTAAACGGAGATTAAAATGACATTGTTAATGTAAAAATGTCATTTTAAACTTCGTTTAACACAACGGTGGAATCGGTCCTAATACACGCGGCATACGAGCTAATACAATAAGCTGTCGCAGATTGACCGAAATTATGTTGGAAATACCTGGGCGATCCGTAGGGATGGAAAGATTAGTGCTTGGGTGAAAACATCACTTTCTAATTATATACTTTATTTTAAAACACTATTGAAACTATATGTGAATTTTATTACTTGGTTCATACTTTTTACACTATATACAGACTTTTTTTTCGGAAATTTGTTACTTAAGCACTCTTGTACACCGCAGAACGAAGTGTTGTAATTGAGAAGTACTGAAGCTTTGTCGCGAGAGAAGTTGTTCAGATAGATTGAGAGTGACGCTCGACGTTGACCAATTAAGAAGTACCTAACGCCGGTATTTTTAACCAATGAGGGCGATTGCCGGGTATGGATGACCAATGAGAAGTGGACAAGAAGAGAATGACGCATGTGAAGGTAGATTGTTCTTATCGGCCAATGCAGTGCCGCAAAGACGTCTCCAGAGGTAAAAGGTAGTGCGGCTTGCAGAGACGTCTTCAGGAATAATAAAGAATTGAGAATAAAAGCTTAGCGCAATGTTGAATAATATTCAACAAGCAGTATCACAAGTTAAAAAGATATCACTTAAAATGAGTCAGTATGTGCATTTTAAATATTTTTTTGAAAATGAAGCAGTTCTTGTGACAAAATCTTCTATAGATAATACATCAACACAACCTTTGAGTCTTCCTGTCAAAAAGACTTATCTTGGAAAAATACCTATTAAGAGAAGAATTATCTGGTCAAACTAAAACAGTATCTTCCGGAATGATAATTTTAAACTGGGCAACTGTTGATAAAGGTTTTAGATAAAATTTTAAAATAAATAAAAATATTGTTAAATAAACATATTATTTCATTAAAATATGTAGTTTTATTGTCTAAATAAATTAAAATAACATCCGTATATTTGAGAAACCCCACAAGTCATAATTTTCAAAAAAATATTTTGGACTCTTTAGAAAAAAAAAAAAGGACAAGTTGTTTTGATACTATCAAATAGTAAACCAATTTCGCAATTTTATCAATGCTTTGTCTCACACACAGACGATTTAAGAAAGATCTTTTTAATTTCCTAAACTTTTACTTGTCTGACTTATGGTGTTTCTCAAATGACCGATTCATTTAACCCCTTTACTTCCTTTTATCTTTTCAGATGTAAAATGTAAGTCTACAAATTTGTAAAATAGTTTTTTGTGAAACTCATCTTTTTGCCCCTGTGTGTAGACTTGCTGCCATTAGGTATTCAGTCAAAAAGGTGCTTTCTATTTTAGACATTTTGATAGGACAGGAGAATAAAAAAGCAAAAATTTATATATGAAAAATCACATTTTATTACCAAATATAACCTTAAACACTAACAAAATTTGTACATGGACTTATTACAAATACTGTTACACTATAAGTAAAAAAAGAAAAATAAAATATTATTTTATACACAATCAATAAAGTTAACTCTATAAACTAAATTAGCGACTTTTCAGAAACCGTGCAAAGTTTCTAAAAAGTCACACGATCAGTCATTTTTCCTACAAAGTAACGCGCTAATATTCTCTAAAAACTCTTGTTTAATATTTTTATGAACTGTTACTTTGATGCACCGCGCGTTCCTAAACGGTTTTTATTCATTAAAAACACTCAAATTCTATTTCTGATTATACATATCACAAAAAAAATTCACTCTAACATTGTTCTAAGAACCTCATCTTTTTTTTTATATTAAAATTTACCAGTAAGAAAATACTTCGGATGTCCGCATACCTCGTAAAAAAATCATTTTTGTTCAAACGTTTCTCTATTAATCACACACACACATACACACTCTTAGGCCGAGAGAAATTTTAATCCATTCAAAACCCTGAAAAGGTTTTAGCATCGACGATCCTTCGAACGACACCTGTCAAATGTCATTATTTCAATAACAATTGACAGATGTCTAAAGAAGTTCAATCGTCAAATCATATCTATGACAATTCTGCCAAACGTCACGTCAAATTAATGACGATTGACAGATATCAAGTCGTATCCAATGAACTGGAGTGGGGTAGAATGCTTGTCAATAGGCTTGAGATGCGACTCTATGGGCGAAGACAGGTTATTTTTCATCTCACTCGGGAGTATTTATAACGACCATTTTCTATTTCACTTTGTTATTGTCTGATCCACCAGCCTGTGGATTGAACAATAACAATGTGAAACAGAAAATGGTTATTATAAATACTCCCGAGTGAGATGAGAAATAAAAATGGCTGCGCCCATCGAGTCGCATCTTGTTCAATTGATACAATATGCACATTAGCTTTCTACCCCACTCCAGTTCATTGGTAGTATCTATGACAATTCTGTCAAACGTCACGTCAAATTAATGACGATTGACAGATATCAAGGTGTATCGACGACAATTCTGTCAAAAGTCACTTTATATCGATGACGATTGACAGATGTCAAGTAGTATCGATGACAATTCTATCAAACATCACATCGATGACGATTGACAGATGTCAATCGTAAATTTGGCGCCAACTGTCAAACGTCACGACGTTTCGATGAAAATCTGCATTTCTGGAAAAAATTGTAGAAAATTACATGAAAACTGATTAGAAAAAAATCGAGAAAAGTCATAGACATTTTTCAGAAAAGGTAATCTGTAATAAACTGTTCCAGAGAGTCAGAAAACAACAATAATTTAGAAGAGATAATATTTGAACCATTTACACATTTTTAACTTTTTTTTTTGCTGACAAGGAGTAAGGGTTACTTTCTGAAAAAAATAGGGTAAAAATTATAGAACAACTTTGGAAAAGGGATTATTTGTAATATTTGGATGAAAAGTTTAACCAATAGGGGTAACATTTGGCTGAAATGGGAGCGAGACCGAGGTAATTGAGGTAACAGTGTAGTTTAAACAGAAAAATGGAAGGAAAAGGGTTAGGTTAGTTTAGTAACCAACAAAAAGAGTACATTATGTTTAAAATAAGTGGTTTAGAAATTAGAAACAAACATATATAAAAGGAAAGAAACTACAGTAACGATTGACAGCTGTCAAACACGTTTATAAACTTTTAAACACTAAAACCTTACACGTTTTTGCCGACACTCATCGCTTTCCTAAAAGAAAAATTAGGATTCTTCTGATGACCCAATTACTATTTTTTCTTAGATTGTCCTAATTTTCTAATCAAATTCCCACCAATCAACTGGTTAAAACTCGTTTTGACACATCCGTTCCTTACACGAATACAACTAACATTAGAAATGGAACTTCCGATTCCTCTTTTATCCGCGTTACAACTTTAAAACGTCAATTGTCAAAGATACAAATGACAGTTGAGAGATAAAATGTCAACAGTCATTTGTATTTGACACGGTTGTGACAATTGACGTTTCTGGGCGGTATAAAAGAGGAATTAGAACACTCGAAAACAGTCGATAATTATACGAACAAAAATGATTAAATGTTTAAAAAAAAAACCTAAAAGTTCGTAACAGGCCATGAAAACATGGAATACATATATCACATTTGCGAGATTTAAATTGAAATTAAAAAAAAAAATACATAGCTAAATAAAGAGGTCGACATTATTATCGTTATTTAAAAAACAAAAAACGGTCGAAAATTAAGTTTGTTTTTGTATTAATATTAATTATTAAATGTGCAACTGTTGTGGTCCCTTAATCGTGTGTTGTCATGTATGTAGCGAAGAAAATTAAAAAATTAAAATTGGATTTTTTTTCTTTGGAACAAGGCACAACTTCTATTATGATTTTTTTCTACAGATGATGACAGCCAACGACAAAATTCGTACAACACAATTAAATTAAATATGAGATTATTTTTTTTTTATTTATATTTACAAAACAACACTAATATAGTGTTTTAAATTGAATTACTTTATAACTTGTTAATTTTGATCCTTTAAGTATCCAAAATTACTCTAATATTGCTACGTGTCATACATTAAAACGCGAAACATCATTCTTGTCAAACATCCATGTCAAATGCCAAAATTTTCGAGTTTTTGCTTTAAATGTCGTTTGTCAACTTCTTTTACGTCTGTCAACTTTGACATTTCCCGCGTTAAACCTTAACAATTTTAAGTTTTTTAGCTTTGTATGTCAACATTTTTGACGTTTGTAAACTTATTTGACATTTCTTGTGTTAAACGTCAATAATTTTGACAACCTTGATATTTCTTGCTTCAAATGTCAACATTTTCGACGTTTGTCAACGTTTAACGTCAACAATTTTGGTTAACTTCTTTGACGTTTGTCAATTTTTTTGACATTGACATTAATCAATTTCTTTGACGCTTGTTAACTTTTTCAACAACTATAATCTTTTTTTGACGTTGTTCGCATTAACTGTCAATAATTTTTACAATTGAGGTGTCTTGTTTCCAATGTCAATTTTTTTGACATTTATCGTGTAAACGTCAATAATTTTGACAGCTTTAAGATTTCTTGCATCGGATGTCAACATTTCTGACGGTCGACAACTTTTTTGACATTTCTCGCGTAATCGTGAATAGTTTTGATAATTTTCAGTTAACTTGCTCCGAATGTCAATTTTTTGACGTTTGTCAACTTTTGTAACAATCGTAAACTTTTTTGACGTTGCCCGCGTTATACGCCAATAATTTTGACAGCTATGAGTTTTGTTGCTTTGAATATCAACATTTTCCACATTTGTCAACTTTTTTTACGTTTATTGCGTTTAACGTCAACAATTTTGACAGCTGTAAATTTTCTTAATTCGATTGTCAATATTTTCGACGTTTGTCAACGTGTTCCGACATTTCTCGCGTTAAACGTCAATCATTTTGACAACTATGAGGTTTCTAGCATCGAATATCAACATTTCCGACGTTTGTCAACGTTTTTGACGTTTCTCGCAATAAATGTCGAATCATTTTGACAGCTATGAGGTTTCTTGCATCGAATGTCAATATTTTGGATATTTGTCTACTTTTTTGACAATTGTTAACATTTTGACATTTCTCTCAAAACGTCAATAATTTTGTTGGCTTGACGTTTTTTACTTCAAATTTTAATATTTTTGACGTTTGTCAACTTTTTTGAAGTTTCTCCCTTAAAACGTCTTTGAGATTTCTTGCATCGAATGTCAACATTTTCGACGTTTGCCATCTTTTTTGACATTTCTCGCGTTAATGGTGACCAATATTGACAGCTTTAAGGTTTCTTTCAATTTTTTGAAGGTTGTCAATCTATTGACATTTGTTAATAATTTTGACAGCTATGAGGTTTCTTGCATCGAATGTCAACATTTTCGATATTTGTCAACTTTTGACACTTCTAGGGCTAAACGTCAACAATTCTGACAACTTAAGATTTCTTGCATTGAATGTTAATATTTTCGATGTTCATCAACTTTTTGACATTTTTCACGTTAGTCACGAACAATTTTGACAACTTTAAAGGTTTCTTGCTTCGATTATCAATATTTTTTGTTTGCCGACTTTTTAGAAGTTTGTCAATCTTTTTAATGTTTATTAACTTTTTGACATTTGTCAAATTTTTTGACGGTTGTCAGCTTTTTAAAAGGTTGTCAAATACTTTTTTGGACGGTTGTCAACTACTTTTTTGACGGTTGTCAACTACTTTTTTGATGGTTATCAACTTTGTCGTATTTCGCGTTAACTTCCATAAAAACGTTTTTGACATTTCTGACATTAAACTTCAACAATTTTGACGGCTGAGGTTTCTTGCATTGAATGTCAACCATTTTGACAGCTTTGAGACGTCTTGTTTTAAATGACAATATTTTCGACAGTAGTCAACCTTTTTGGCGTTTTTCGTGTTAACTGTCAATATTTTTGACAGCTTCTTCTTCTTCTTCTTCAATTCAATTTTTGTAGGCCTCAGATGCCAGGGCTATTCGGCCTAGGGTAATTGTATCGGAGTTTTTTATATAAAAGGTGGATATTTTAAAGGAAATTTCTTTTTTTCGTCACAGGATGCACAACACACCATGTGACAATTTATAATCTTCAGATTCAAAAAATTTTGACGCACTATTCTTGCTACTAAATAACTAATCACATCAGATAATATTCACTTCTCGATGACTGTTCTTGTTAACGATTTTTACGGAAACATTCACTCCTCACTCCCGATTCTGAGACCGCCATCTCAGTGTTGATACCATGGTGTCAGAATCGAAAGTGATAGCTTTGTCATTTGACGTTGACACCTTTGACATTTGACAGCTTTGACTTTTGATTGACAATTTTGACGTTTCGGTTTTGTCAGCTGTCATCAGATTAAAATCGTCGCCAGTCCCACAATCATCGAAAACTTAAAAAATACGTTAAAAAAAAAACGATAAACAGGACAAATATCTAAAACGTTTTCGTCCCTTTATTTTTTTTTTTTTTGAAATTTTCTCTTTTGACAGGACGTCGACACCACGTATTATCATCGTTATGATTATTTTTAAAAAACGAAAAAATAATTGTCACAATTGGCAGTCTTGTTGCTTTTCTTTAAAAAAAAAACGAAAAAATCAAACGCTTAAATTACTTAAATCCCTAAGAAAAGTTACACGGGCAGGAGAAAGGTTATTACAATTATTTACATTTTTTTTTATATATATCACCGATCAGACACAGCTTCGCTTTTTCCTTAGAAAAAAAAAAAGAAAATCAGTTTGGTCGCGTTTCACGAACATAAAAAAATCGACATTCTTTTTTTCGACGGCATTCTCTTCGTAAAACGAAACTAACTTAAATGTAACTAACCTAGTGCTGTAATATATACGTTCTTCTTCTCTTGTTGTTCACCGTTCTTTCGTATTCTAAGAGTTCCTTTTGCGCGAGCGCCATCTCCACTCTAAGCAGCTCTTGATCGTCCTCGATCTCTCCGTACTGAAAATCCAAAGAATACAATCTCAATTCACGATTACAAAATTAAAGCGAGTCCCTCAAGGTTCTCTCCCGAGCCCTCTCCTTCGCTGCATGTATAAACGAAAATAAAAAAACAACTCACCTCTATATCCAAATCCGACGTATCCTCTTCTTGTATATATTCGTATTGGGTGCTAACGACTGCCGTTTCTTCTACGTCGTTACCCGAATCGTAACCTTCCTCGCTTTGTTCTTCGGCGCTGCCTTCGTCGTAGGAATATGTGAACTTCATTTCGCCGCGCTCCAACGATTCCAAATGTTCTAAAAAGAAAACCAAAACTCGTAAATTTATGGCTATATTACTTTAACAACGCTCAACTCACCAGGATTGACCATGGCGCGTTTGATAGCGTGCGGATCCTTCCGCGACCATTTCTGCACCTCCTCGTCCATCTTGCTGATCTTCGCCGGGTTCATGGCCCACAAACATCCCTTCCGCTGCGCTCCGTTCAGCGCGGGCTTTTCGATCTTCTCGAAGCACTTGTTCAACGACAAATTGTGTCTGACGGAGTTCTTCCAACCGTTGGGGGCCGTTTTGAAATAGGGAAAGTGCCTGCACATGAAATTGTATATCTCCGATACGGGTAGGCTGCCGGATCGGCTGTTTTTCAGCGCCATGGCGATGAGGCAGCTGTAACTGTACGCCGGTTTGGGGAAGGCGCGTTCGTCGTCGCCGTATAACGGTCGTGTGTTGACGACTTTACGGTTGATCGTCGAAGGAGCGACCGTTCGTATGGTCGTGATGTTGTTGACTTGCGTGACGCTCATGGGTGATGCTATTGATCGATTTACTGCATTCCTGTTAGGAAAAATGCCGAAAAAACGTTAATAAACGCGATAAATCTCAAATTGACTGTTTAATATCAGTTTTTTGATAATAATTAACAACTGACAGATTGAAAAACGTCAAATTTCAACGATTCCTCTCTAAGTAACAATTTAAATGTCAAACGTTTGACATTTGACAACTGACAAGTAGGATTTCTCTCAATTTCAATAGATGACTTCTATAATTCAAAATAAAATTGACATTAATGACATAAGATATCGGGTCACTTTGTGTTCACTTTTTTGGTTTTTGTATCTACTTTTATGCTGAACCGTAACGTAAAAATACTTTGTAGTTAAGGATTATTTACATTTATTTAAAGATTGAAAAACGTGTCAATAGCAGCTGTCAGTAATGCCAAAACATTGTCTATTAATTTATTATTAGTCAGAGTCTGTATGTTTTTGTTCAATTTAATTTGATCTATTTGTGTCAAAAAAACAAAATGCTGCTCCTTACAACATTAGTTATATCATGTCCATCTATGGTTAGGCCTATGATCTACCCAACAATACTATTGACAGCTGACATTGATAAATTTCTTCAACTTTTGAATGTAAATACCCTAAATAAAAAAGTCTTTTACGTAAAAAGCCTGAAAAAAATAGTAAAGGAAGAAATAGCTTTGTATGTCTATAGCATTTTGTCAGACTATCGTAAATGTCATTTGAACAAATGTTGTTTATGTTAGTCAGGCAAAAAGTCATCGATGTGACCTGATTTCTTCAATAATTGGTCTTAATTTTAATTTATTAGGTTTGCTGCAATGTCCTCGTATAAAAGTTTTCTACCGTTTGATAAAAAAATTTAAGCGTATATTGTTCATTTGACTTGACAATAACGTCAATAATATGATCATTTGCTGTCAAATTTCAATGATTACCTACTCAAAATTTTGTCAATCATTCAAAATGATGTTCAATTGACTGTGTTCAGTTGACAAAGCCTAATTTCAAAGTTAACTGTCATTATGTATTTTAAATGTCAATCATATGACGTGTTTTTATGTTTACAGCAAACTAGACCACTTTATAAACATGAAATGTTTAAATAACCGATAATTCATAATTTTTCTAATTGGATTAAACTCATTTCAACTATTATTGACAATTTGACATCATAAAATATGAATATCAAATTTTAATTGACATTTCATAACAGATATACGTTGTTGAACGTCAATATATTAGAATTTACACTTTAAATGTTTTTGAACAGTTGAAATAGGAACTATATAAACAGAAAATTGACGTTTCAAATGTTACTGACATTTCATAACAGATCTACGATGTTAACACGTCAATATATTAGAATTTTATAATTTAAACTTTTTTGAACAGTTGAAATACGTACTATATAAATCGAAACTGGCGTTTCAAACGTTAATTAATCAACCATAATCGACGAACTAAAACTAAAATATCAATTTTAGATAGAATATAAATTAAATTTTAAACATTCGTTTAGAGTTGAAATAGAAACAATAAATAATTGCAAATTAACGTTTGAAACGTCAATTATTTAATATTAGTTGACATTTCACTTCAAATCTAAAGAGTAAAATATCAGTCATCAATGTTTACTGACGGAAAACAAATTAAAGTTAAAATATTTATTCGGAAATATAAACGATAAATCGCAAATTAGCGCTTCAAACATTATTCAATGATTGTTGACATTTCACGAATCTACGAAGTAATCATCAATGTTTAGTAACAAAATAGAAATTAAACTTCAAATGTTCATTTAGAATTAAAATACGAACTGTACCCCGCAAATTAACTCCTCAAATGTCAGTTACTCAATAAGTGTTGACATTTCATGCCGAATCTACAATGTAGATTATCAATGTTTACTGACAAAATATAAATTAAACTTTAAATGTTCAATAAGAGTTAAAATATAAACCATAACCCGCAAATTAGCTCCTCAAACGTCAGTTATTCAATGATTGTTGACATTTCAAGCCGAATCTACAAAGTAGATTATCAATGTTTGCCGAAAGAATACAAATTAAACTTCAAATATTCATTCAGAGCTGAAACATGAATGATAAATCGCAAATTAGCGCTTCATATGTCAATTATTTAATGATTGTTGACGTTTCACGATGAATCTACAAAGTAAATTATCAATGTTTACAGACAGAATTCAAATTAAACTTCAAATGTTCATTAAGAGTTAAAATATAAACCATAACCTGCAAATTAGCTCCTCAAACGTCAGTTACTCAATGACTGTTGACATTTCAAGTTGAAATTACTAAGTAGATTGTCAATGTTTACTGACCGAATTCAAATTAAACTTTAAATATTTATTCACAGTTGAAACATGAATTATAAATCGCAAATTAGCACTTTATATGTCAATTATTTAATTATTGTTGACGTTTCACGATGAATCTATAAAGTAGATTATCAATGTTTACACAGATTCATATATTCATTCAGAGTTAAAATATGAACGATAAATCGCAAATTAGCTCCTCAAATGTCAGTTATTTAGTGATTGTTGACATTTCACGCCGAATCTACAAAGTAGATTATCAAGATTATTGGCAAAATAGAAATAATCATTCAAAGTTGAAATATGAATGATAAATTGCAAATTAGCTCCTCAAACGTCAGTTATTCAATGATTGTTGACATTTAAAACCAAATTTACAAAGTGATTATCAATGTTTACTGACAAAATACAAATTAAACTTCAAATATTTATTCAGAGTTGAAATATGAATGACTAATCGCAAATTGGCGCTTCAAACGTCAATTATTCAATGATTGTTGATATTTCAGGTCGAATCTACAAAGTTTACTGAGAGAAAACAAATTAAACTTATAGCTGAAATATAAACTATAAATTGTAATTTGACGCTTTAAACGTCAAACGTTCTAAGATGGTTGACATTTCAAACATCAATTATTGTATATATATGATAACTTACCTAAAAGTAAGTATAGTGGGTTTAGTGAGAGTTTTGACGACGGGTTTAGCTAAGATGGGCGCCACTTTAGTAATCGTTTTAATCATGGGTTTTTTCTCGACCACTTCCGCCAATCTGTAGGTCAAATCTTTCTTCACAGTTTGGTTTTCGGGTTTGATAGCTGCTATTTTGATGGTAGCTGGCGAAAAAGTCAGATGGCTTTCTTTTAACGTCGGTGAAGGTGACCTAAAAGAATAAAAAGGGGGGTTAAGAAAGTTGTACTATTAAGAGAAAATCGTTCAGTAGTACCTAATACTCTGAGCTAGCGACATCACCGGCATGACGGCGTTCGGATTGACCATGGTGGGACCTTCTTCGCCGCTGAAGTCCAAATTCGAATGGTTGGAATTGGAGTTGAACCATTTGATGTCGTGCACGTCCTCCATTTCGAGCGAGGGCATTTCGTTAAAGTTGAAGCCGGAAAAGTCGTTGTGACCGCCCACCAAAGTATCGATCTCTGATTTGATATCGATGTCCAGGATGTCGGGAAACGACAAGGAATCCGTGGCGCTCAGAAACATGTCCATCGCTGTTGACATCATCAAGGACTGCAAAAAACAAACAGTAAAAATAACAATAATATTAATAATAAAAATAGCTAGTTATGAAATCAGTTGCGAAATGCCTTATTTTATGAAAAGAGTAAATATTTGTAGGTAGGGTTGCCAACTTTGTTTTTTTAATTTTTCTGGACGAGGATAATATAAAAAATTCGACAAAAAAAAAACGAAGTAAATAGAAACTAATGATTAAACATTTTATTTAAAAAGAACATAATATAAAAAGTTAAAGCTACTTAACAGTGTCACTGCGTTTAAAGTCATATTTTTTTTTACTTTTTGCAGTTATTATTAATTTCTTGTTAGCTTTTAAAAAAATATAATTCTTTGCAAGTAGGTATAAGAATAATTCATCTTTATTTGAAGTTCGGCCTTGATGTGTTCAATGGACAATCGATTACGCGCGTCAGTCCACGAAGCTGCACACATTGAAAATATTCTTTCACCGTTAGCACTGGACCCAAATAGAGAAAATAAACATTACAAAATGAGCGACGATGCCAATGTGACTATAAAATATAAGTAAATTGGAGATATTATTTGAAACACTAAAATTAAGTACAATAAGCGTCCTGCAATAGGTTGTTGCAGGACACTGGACAACACCGCAAAAGGTGGTCGTCCACCGAAATGCTGGACAGTTGGCAACCCTATTTGCGCGACGAGCAGAGCGAGGTCTCGCAACATGAACGAGTTTGCGGTATACCTATCTGCATTTGCATGTTTCTAACATTTTTTTATTGGGAAAAATAATTTCAATTTCACAAAATTGACAAAATTAGAAATGAATATAAAAGGAAAAGAAAATCTTCTAAGTCCGTGTAACAGCAAAGTTGTGCAACCATTTCTCTCCTAAAAACAACTACTTCCTTGGTTAATAGTTCAGGGAATAGTTGTTTTCAGGAGGGAAACGGTTGCTCAACTTTGCCATGACACGGACTTAGAGATTCTCTTTTCATTTGACATATTTTTTTATTGTCTATCTGAGACCATAAACTTTTATAATTATGTATTTACAATACAACATAGTTCAGTACCATTGCATTTAAATAAAAAATGAATTCAATAAAATAACAGTAACTCACAATCATAATGGTCCCTCCCAAAGAACTTCCAGACAATATAATACCGTTCCAATCATTAATAAGCGTTATAAAATCAACTGTCCCTCAAAATTTTAATCCTCTATACAACCGTGGGATTTTTTTATCATATTGAAGGACGGGGAAACATTTTTTCTACTCTAAGTCTAATCCAGACAATATAATACCGTTCCAATCATTAATATGCGTTATAAAATCAACTGTCAATCAACATTTTGGTCCTCCATACAACCGTGGACTTTTTTTTATTATATTGAAGGGCGGGGTCCATTTTTTCGCCTCTAAGTATAATCCATCGTTCCCTAATTTCATTTTCCTAAGTCTAGGCGGTTTTATATGTCGACATCCATTATGGTGGGGAGAAAAGTAAGAAGGGCTGTTGGGCGTCCCCGCTTTTAGTTTTTTTTCTATGCCTTACCATTTAGGCGTGGCAGAGGAATAGGAGAGGGAAGTTGGAGGGGTGAAGGGAGAAGTACTTTTTTTTTTTTCGTTTTTCGCAATCCTCTATCCGTCTATGTACTATTATTCATGTCGGTTCGAAATTTAAAAGTGCTCATGTTCGCTATAGGCTAATTTTACCAGTAAAAACAGCGGGACGTCCTAGAAGATATTTAAGAGAAGGCTGACAAAACGAAAATGATTAATTTGTTGTAAAGTGACCCCTTCGGGGTCGCTGTTAATTATAAAGCGCGCTAAATATTATAAGGCACGGGGTCGCTGAAAATTATAAGGCGGCTCCTATGGGGTCACCGACTGATTTTTTAAAAAAAAATACTTTTTTTTATAATAAAAAATATAACTTAAAAACTTTCCAATTTTTATATAAAAATCCTAATTTTTTCGTATTTGGGGGGAGGGGTTTGGGGTATCACCAATTAACATTTTTTTCTCAAAATAATTCACCCAATAACATGCCACCATTTTTTTTTCTTCAAAATTCCAATTTTTTTTTTTTTAATTAAAAAATAGAAAAAGGGGGAACAAAACCTGGGGGATCAAAAGTGTTATAATCTACCTTTATTAATTATATTTTATTTTATTTTTTTTTTTTTAATATAAAATATAAGGCAATGTATAAAAGAGGGGTAAGGGGGAAACGAAATATACATTTTTGTATTTATTTTAAAAATCTATCAAATTACTTAAAACATTTTTTCATGTTTTAAAATTAATAAAATTAATATTTTTTAATTTTTAGGAGGGGGGGACGTCATATACCTTAAACTTTTTAGAATTCAATATCTTATAAACTGTGTGAATTTTGTTACATTAAAAAATATAATAATTTTTGGATGTAAGTGAACACCCTTCAACACTCTTAGATTTTGGTCCCAAATACCCTACCAAAAGGATTTCATCAATAATTAATTTTTAGGTTACTCTTGTTTCCAAAATATTGGGGGGGGGGAGCGTTCGACTTTTGGTCCCAAAAAGTACCCACACAATATTTCTTCAATTTTATCCCTAAGTCACTCTTACTTTAAAGTCACTTTTAAAAAAAGGCGTCTTTTTAAAAAGTAAGGGGATACAATGAATCTCAGAAACCTTTCCTTGTAGTCTCATTAACTATTAGCACAATAATATCCCAAAATTTTTATTTTGGGTCCACTCTTGACAATTTTTTGAAGGGTGGGGGGGACGAGATCGGGCTGACTCGGCTCGAACTTTGGTCCCATACATCATGCGCACAATATAAATGTGAAATTTTCATTTTGAGACTTCCAAAAAAGGGGGGAGGGGGAAGGTAGTACCAAGCACCTTACTACATTTGATCTCTGCTGACACTACGTATAAAATATATCGACAATAATTATAAAAAAATAAAAAGCAGACCCAAAAAGTAGGGGGAACGGGGAACATCAATTTTTTAGTTTACTTTCAGGACCCTCTATACAACCATATATTCAAATTCTTACAGCATTTGAAAACGGGGGGGGGTTACCACACATACTATAGTAAGAATTTTTTCCGATTTGCAAGTTTTTTTTAACCCCCTCTTCCGAAAAAAGCGAGGGGGGGGAAACATAAGAGTTCGAAATGTCTTATATTTTTTTTTTAATCCATCCATATACTTTTTATCACGATTTGTCCCATAAAAACCCAGCTCGTTCGCTACTAGTGTATAGCGAGAGTGGGGTTGATTTTTTTTTTTTTATAACTTTCGATCCTACAACCATCCAGATGACTTATATTGACTTCAGAGACAATTTTTTTTGCTCATGTTCGCTTTAGACGGTAATAATTCATAAATTGTGGATCACATATCAAAACTTGGAAAAAAATGTTTATTAATAACACTAGAACTCGTCAATAGCTAGTAAACAAAGATTAAAAAAAAAAACAATGAAAATCAATTCACAAACACAACTATTTTGTCTATGCCTTATTTATAATATAGATAACCTAAAATAATTTTTAAAATTTGTAGATTTTCGTTAGTGGGTCGTAGAAAAAATATACTTACAACTCGAGTGAATTATCCATATCCACTCATGTTGCACAAACTACTATTCTAATGCCTCATTTGCATGGTGTGAGAAAAGAAATAATTTGAATTGATTGATCATCTATCTGGCTTAATTACGTGAGATATTTTTGAGGAATTTTTGATCCCCCCTGCTCCGCCGCTGGTGAGATTTCGTAAGATTTTCCTCAACTCCCCCTCTAATAATCTCACGTAAAATTTTTCAAAATTTGTGTTACACCGTTTTCTACTAGAAAAAAATTAGGTCAAATTTAAAAAGACCCCCCTCTCCCCTAAGTGAGATTTGGAAAGACTTAGCTTGATCTCCTTCCCCCCTTGAACACCTCATGTAATTAATGGACGCCCCCTTACATAAATATATGTTGTTAATCAGTAATAATAATAATAATAATAAGAGTGATAAAAAGCATCCATCGTCAATTAAAACTACTGAATTGAGGGATATATTGTATAAAAACCGTTTTCTAAACCATATTTTAAATAAATCCTCAGCTAATTTCTTCCCACCGATATACACGCAGCTTTGCCGAGGCCACCCGGTATATTTCCCACGCAACTCGATTCGATTTACCTACTAACTGAAAAAAATAAGCGGCAACCAAATAAGATAAGTTACGAAAATACAAACAACAAAAAAACATTACAATGCTCTCTGTCGACGTTTTATATCCAACTCGAATTTGTTTGATTGTCATTCTAACCTTGGCCGTAGGATATTTACATAAGGAACTCAACTATCTTCGCGAATTCGCGCTTGGGTCGACGAACTTTTAATATCTAGGAAAATTAGATTGTCGGAAATGATACGCGAGACTAAAAATATAAAAAAAAATTATCGTGAAACGCAACGTCACGTTGGTAGGGCTAAATTATTCTTTTTTTATATATTTTACATCATTATACATAAATATCGGGTTCTTAGTAATAGAGTGACTCAACTCAAATAAGTTTTAAAAATTATGGTTATTGCATTTGATTTTAATTTCCTATTTATATTATAAAACGTTGACGGTAGTGTTAGATTTTTTTCTTAAAAATTAGATACTTGATAACAAGTGGATCATTTTAATTTAGGTCACTACAATTCTAAGAAACTTAGAAATTGGCTGCCCCAATGTAAAGTGAATCTATTTAAAAAAAAACAAAAAAGGTTGACAGCTGTGTGCACGTAGTTTAGATTCAAAAGGAAAAACTTGTATTTCGTGCAAAACTTTTTTATTAATCAATGCAAAGCGCTTTCGGCTTATTTGCCATCATCAGTGCTCATCTACAAAAATTGTGGATGTAAACTTACAATTTAAAAAGATTTTAAAAAATATATTATAAAATCTGAATTAGACTTTTAAGTCAAAAGTTAAAATAGTATATATACAATTGTTTGAACAAATTAAAAATTACAAGAAACAAACAAAGTGACAAAAAACTGGTATTGGGAATAGTGAGTGTGGGATAAGCCCTTACAAATCAAATCTGATCTCCAGAAGCAAGTTAGCTTGTGTGGAATTAAGGAATCATGCCACCCTCACTATTCGCAAAATTGAAAAAAGGTTAACAAATTAGTTAAAATTGAAAGAAACCACAGTCACCCTCTAATTGTAAATTTCTTGTGTTTGACCACCCTCAGAAACAGAAACAAATATTTAAAACAAATAAAGAGCGATGGCCACCCAAAGTTTATATTTTTCAAAACTAAATGCACCATAGGATTAACCAATTTTTAACCATTCAGTTTTTTTAACCACCCCCTTAAAATAATTATAAATATATAAATTATAAATTATAGAATAACAAGAGTTCTGGGACGAATCTAATCTTTGAAAAAATGATTAATCGTCAGGGAGGAACAATGAAGATCCTAAGACGTTTAAAATTATGTATCGACGTTTGACCACCCCCTAAAATAATTCAAAAGGCCCCATGGGGTCAAAATTCGAAGAATCAATTTCCCAAAATATACAATGGACATAAGGGCACAGAAAAGATGCAATGCATGCATAATGGTTTAGAATTGTTTCGATGTTTGACCCACCCCTAAAATAATATAATAATCCCAAAGAGTGTGAAATTCCGAAAAATAAGATCGTCAAATCTAATTTTGCCAGCCGAAAACTTCAAATAAATGGGTTCCTAACACCAATGCCAGAAAATATACCTAATAGGATTAATAGGTATACCTACTACTGGAGAAAAAATCTGATGTGTCCAACACATGACTTTCCTATCTAGTTATTACAGGCTTTTTTCGTTTATTGTGTACAACCTATTGCAGCATCTCTATAAATGTTTAGAGGATAAACTAAATATATACATTGTCCACATACATCTACCGCGAAACATTTTCGAAAAATCATGTAAAAACAAAAATTATAGAGATCAATATCGCAAACAACTTTTAGTTTAACAATTTTCTTAAAAATCAGAATTTTGCACATTTTGTCAAATTTCTCGAATACGGACAATTTCAGGAAATTTTTACATAAAACAAAAATTATAGATAATAATATTAGAAGTAACTTTTATTTGAACAATTTTCTTCTTCAAACATAAATAACAGATATATTCCATAAAATATAAAAACGGCCTTTCATAAAGTACCCCCCCCCCCAGATGTTCCGACTTTGTCCAAAATCTAATCATTTCACGTCAGGCCGAAATAAACCTTAAGTTTAAAATTTAATGTTTTTTTCTTTATCCGTTTTTGAGTTTTCTTCAAAATTCGAAATTTACACATTTTCTCAAATATCTCGAATACGGTCCATTTTAGAGAAATTATGTATAGAATAAAAATTATAGAGAATTATATTACAAACAACTTTTATTTGAACAATTTTTATAAAAAAATATTTTTTTTTTACATTTTGTCAAATTTCTCGAATACGGACCATTTTAGGAAAATTTTGCATAATACAAAAATTATAGATAATTATATTAGAAGTAACTTTTATTTGAAGAATTTTCTTCTCCAACCATAAATAACAGATATATTCCATAAAATATAAAAATGACCACCTATAAAGTACCCCCCCAGATGTTCCGACACTGCCCAAAATCTAATCAGCTTATTGGACGCTGAAACAAAGCTTAAGTTTAAAATTTGGTGTTTTTCTGTGTATCGGTTCGTGAGTTATGCGTTATACAGACACACACACACACTGACACACACACTGACACACACACACAGACAGCATCGCGAAAATAGTCAAAACGGATTCAGGGGACCTCAAAACGTAAAAATCCGTCGAAAACTCGAGGTCGAAAAAAATCATGATTCCTATACTTTCCTTATATCTGTATACAGATAGGAAAGTAAAAATGTAAGGATAATTCTAAATATGCAACTGAGACTGAACATTTAAAAGGAACACATGAAAACATTCCTATTTACAAAGGAAAACATGACAGTAACTTAAATCATGAAGGCCTTGCCCTTCTGTATACAGACAGGAAAGTAAAAACAAAAATACCTATCTATTTTAAAAATATATACAAAGTACATAATACTAGAAGGAATGCCTAATACATTTTTTAAAAGCCATAAAGAAACAATTAAATTTAAATGAAGTTATTAGACCCATACTTAATATACCTAGGTAATCTGAAAATCTTTATTCGATACTAAAATTTAACAGGGAAACCATATTTAAAATAATTTATTCTATCTTTAGAAATGGCTCAAAATATTAGAGCAATCTATTTTAATATTATAATCAACGTAATATCGTCGTAAATCTAAAACCTCTTAAAAATCGATAATACCAGCCACATGCAGAAGAGACCATTTTATATAGACCTACGACCTACCTCTACTTGCCTGCACAAACCGAAAACCGACCATCCTCATCTTTCGGACAGGGCCGTATCAGAATCATTTCGCGCCCACAACACAGCGATCACTTATATAAAAACGTAACTGTATTTAAAATATAACAATATTTGTTTAAATTCTTTTTTTATGATGATGATAATGATGATGATTTAATTTGAAATTTACTAATTTAATACTTAATCGAATTTTAAAAGTATCATAATTGAGTTGATTTTTAAATTGTCTTTTAAACGTCAAGAAACATCTAAAACCATGCCTGATGTATACGAAAAAATTATAGAACACTCACGAAATATTAAACAAGATTCGTTTTTAAAAACAATCCTGTCGAAACAATAAAAATCGTCCAAAAATGATAAAATACGCTACAAAATGTAAAAAAATTCGAAAAAATAACTTTTTTAAGAGACCTTTACATAAAATTGCATTTTAAGGATTTATTAACATCCCTAGAGTATAAATATTTAATTAGACTCCATTAAAGAAGAAGTTTAATCGTGTTCTCAATTATACAAAAAATTCTCCATTATTATTTAATTAAAAAGTTGTACATTATTTTTCATTTCATTTAACCAGTTGATATTTCCCCAAAGAACAGGTCAAACTTTCGGGTACTTACCTGGAAATACTCATAACATTTTTAATCTGAAACCCGCGTAAGTATAGCGAACAGACTGTACATAAATTTATGCTTTCTGTAAAATCCTCTTGGAAATCTTTTACTTGAGGTATTTCTGATGCTAGTATTTTACCAATCTTACTAAAATATTTATTTAAATTGTTAGCTGTTTCTATTTTCTCTGTTAAGTATTGTAACTAACTCCATTTGATAATTTAATCTTCTCTATTTTTGTTTTAGGTTTAAGGTAATTGCAAGCCTCGTTTACTGTATCCCAAAGAGCCTTCGATTTATTTTCACTTTGTTCAATATTATTTTGAAAATACTTTTTTTTTTGAAACGTTAATTAAATTTTTTGTGAGCTGTTTTAAATAATTATATCTACTTTTCAATTCTGTATCGTAAGGATTTTTATTGTAGCTTAAAATAACCTATTTTATTCGTCAATTGTTTTTAACAAATTTGGCGTAATTCACTTTATTTCGTAAAATATTTCTCTTTTTTATTTTTAATGTTTTTGTACTTTTGTGTATATATTTAATGCATGAATAAAATAATTTGCCATATTTGAATCGTTATTTTGATACAGATAGGTCCAATTTTCATTCTAAAGGTCAAACTTTAAAGTTTTGTAATTAATGTCCTTTTTTTCATTAACTCTTGGTAGAACTATTTCTTTTTTATTACAATTTTCAATATTTAGACATTCTAGAGACTGGATCCTTTGTATTGCCGAAATTAAAAAAAAAAAAAAATCAAATTAACCGAAAAAAAAACTATTAAGAGCAATCCAGTCCCTTGTAACGTCACACCGCACGAATCTAGCGACCTCCCCTTAAAGTATTTGGAACCTTGTTCGCTACATAAATTTGGCAATGTCGTTTGTCGTGAGCTGAAGAATAATCATAGGATTGGGTAAGGTCCGATTACAATTACATGAACACAGGTATATCATCAATTGGCGAAGTAATTCGTTGGCTATCGCCGCCTACTGGGGTTTTAGTGGCTTGTTAATATTATAGGAATGTAGGAATACTATTTTTAAACCAAACAACTCAAATATTTTTTATTTATTGATAGTTATAGATGATATACAGGGTGTCCCGAAATTAGACGGTCATATTTTAACAGCGTAATCTTCATCCTAAAATAGTAGTAAAAGTTCATATAAACATAGGTCCGTTTCCTTTCCGAGATACAGGGTGTTAAAGGTGAAGACCTGATACCACACTTTTGTAAATATTTTCTAAACGTTTAAAGATAATTGGGTAAAATTTGGTACAAATACTTAACTTTTAACGCTCCATTTATTGGACTAAACCCCAGTTTTTGATCATCTTCTTAGGTAAGTAAATTAGGGGGAGCTTAGGGTAAAATTTTTTTTTTGTTGATAGTTTTTAACATTTTTGACTATAAAATTTGGAAAACCAATATTTTCTGTATAATAAAGCTGCATTTGTTGCATCTCGCTAGGACGCCCTATTTTCAAGAGAAGCATGTTACCTTATTCGAAAGTGTAAACAATAATTAGTAGGTTTGTAGAATCAGAAATTTTATTTTTTACTTTGGAAAACCGGTCAATAAAGAAATTTTAGAAAATATTTACAAAAACGTGCCATCTGGACTTCACTTGTTTTCGGACCTATTATGTTTATATATACTTTTACTCCTATTTTTAACCGACTTCAAAAAAGGAGGAGGTTCTCAATGCGTCGCAATATTTTTTTTTTATTTCTTTTTTATGTATGTTCAGCGATAGTTCTTTAACACGGTGTCCGATTTCAATGATTCTTTTTTTGTTAGAAAGAGGGTACTTCAGAGGTGGTCCCATGTAAATTTGGTCAAAATCTAATAATTAGGCCCATAAGAAAATCCTCAAACTCTTCATTTTTTATGTATGTTTAGCGATAATGCTTTACCATCTTGTCCGATTTATATGATTCTTTTTTTGTTAGTAAGGGGGTACTTCAAGGGTGGTCCCATATAAATTTGGTTAAGATGTGGTGACGGTATCTGCACGTTTTTGAATTCGGATTATTTAAATTTTTAATTTCTAATACTTGTAGGATTGCAAGGAAATATACCACTCTGTACGTTGTGTATTATTGCTGATGGACACCGGTGCGGGGATTCACCGTGACCGGCTGGAGCGTCTGCATATTCACCTACTCAGGCAGTAATACTTAAACTCCCATTGAGGTCGAATGTATACATAATATATCTTACTAATAGATTAATAATTATAACGTGTAGTGTTATTTTCACATCCCGATCACATCAGAAGTGGGATCTTAAAGCCGTCAGTGGCATTTCAAGGCCGTCAGTGGCATTTCAAGGCCATCAGTGGCATTTCAAGGCCATCAGTGGCATCTTAAAGCCGTCAGGGGCATCTTACAGCCGTCAGTGGCATTTCAAAGCCGTCAGTGGCATCTAAAAGCCGTCAGTGGCATCTAAAAGCCGTCAGGGGCATCTTACAGCCGTCAGGGGCATCTTACAGCCGTCAGGGGCATCTTAAAGCTGTCAGGGGCATAACAAGGTCCTTAGAGGAACTTTACGTATATTTCCTTAGCTTCTTAGATTTCCAACTTAAACGTATCTCTTTTAGGCACAAATAACAACATTAGTTTGAGGACAAACAATCCTCAGGATGGCCGTGCAAGGAAATATACCACTCTGTACGTTGTGTATTATTGCTGATCGACACCGGTGCGGGGATTCACTGTGACCGGCTGGAGCGTCAGCATATTCACCTACTCGGGCAGTAATACTTAAACTCCCATTGAGATCGAATGTATACCTAATATATTTCACTAATAGATTAATAATTATAACGTGTAGAGTGTTATTTTCACATCCCGATCACAGGATGTAGATTACGCTGTTAAAATATGACCGTCTAATTTCAGGACCCCTGTATATTCGAAATTCGAAATAATAGTTATGACGTAGCGGTGTTCTTCTAATTGTAATCGGACCCTAGGTATATGGATACGGAAAGTGATGAATTTGAGATAGGTAAATTGTATTTATTGTATTAAAGGAACAACAAATATAAGTACAATTAAATAAGTATATTATTAGAACAATTTTTTAATATCTGTACAAATTTTTTTTTCAGATTATTAAATTAAAAAAATAACTATTAAAACACGAAATGTTAATTTTTTTCTCTTTTACAACACAAAATATACAATACTGTTGAATCAAAATTTTCTCTTGGCAGCAGGTGGTTTTTGTGACGCGACAATTATGATGCTTTGCATCTCATGAATTAAAGCTAATTCACTTTCAATCTTAAGGTGATCACACCCCTTATAATTTTTGGACCAGAATATCTCAAAATATTTAAATTTTGGCAAAATAAATTAGGCAATAATATCTAGAATATGCATATATTTTAATGTTTTAACTCCTTCCAAATGGCTTTAATTTTGAAATATCATAATGAAAATAAATGCATTCCTCGACAGCACTATTCTTAATATAATCCACAAATTTAAGCTCCTAATGTCTTGTTAATGATTTCTCAAAATTCGGCAAAATTAGTGGCTAAAACGCCTCGTTAAGGAGGTCCTTTCGCCACACCTCTCGCCTCAAATGTTAAAAAAAAAGTTATTAGATTAAGACTAAAATTAATTTTTTTCTAATAGTTGAGGTCCTTATTTATCTAATACTGAACTTTTAACTATACCTTTTCAAGTAACCTAGTTGAAATTTTTTTGTGATTTTTTAATAATAATTTCTCAATAAATTCCACGGTAACCTATATATTTTATTGTAAAAAACAAAACCTAAATATTTCAAAAACCTTATTTTTAGTTTTTTTTTCTACTCCATCTAATCAATAAATAATAGTAAAATTAATTATAATTCGAAAATTGTTATTGAAGTCTTACTTCCTCATAAGAAACTGTACACACACATTTTTAAAAAAAAATTCTCAAAAATTTGCACGGTAAGGTATAGTTGAAAGTTCACTATTAGATAAATAAGGACATCTACTATTAGAAAAAAATTAATTTTAGTCATAATCTAATATTTTTTATTTAACATTGGTGGCGAAAGGACCTCCTTAAATGCTATCTTCTGGTGTAAACTGGTGTAAATTGTTGCAAGAAACGAATAATGACAGAGTGTACGATACGATAGTTACAAGCGCGTTACACCAGAAGGCAGCACTTAACGAGGCGTTTTAGCCACTAATCATTATCAAGACATTAAGAGTTTAAATTTCGGGATTATATTAAGAATAGTGCTTTTGAGGAATGCATTTATTTTCATTATCATATTTGATTTTTTTGTTTGGAAACTGAAAGGAATTAAAACTTTAAAATATAGGCATATATCTAGTTAATATTACTTAATTTATTTTGCCAAAATTTTAATTTTTTAACAAAATTACTTTTTGAAATATCCTTGTCCGAAAATTATAAAGGCTGCTGCATTCACCTTAATATACCAACATACACGGTGTTTAAAAATGCATGCGACAAATTTCAGGAGGTGATTGCTCGTATGAAATTAAGATGGGTCTTTCCTATAACAAAATTTCCTCAGCCCACCCCTTTCCGAGATATCACCCTTAAGAGGTGGTGACTAAAATTGAGTTTCTATTTTTCTTCTAAAATTTCAGTAAAGCTAGAAACTTGAAATTCTGTAATTTTCGTGCACTCGCAAAGGACTAACCACGGTTATTTTTTCAATATTTCTGTTACATTATAGGGGGTGAAATTAGCAACCCTTACTTTATTTCATATCAAAACTTTTTTTCGAGATGAAGTTTTATGAAATAATTTTGTAACTTGAAATCCTTGTTTTATTTATAAAAAAAAATTATTTTTAAATTTTTTTCCCAAAACCAATAGCTTCATAGAAAAAAAAATACTGTTTTCCAGTCAATTTATTAAAAAAAAATGCTAAATTAGGGTGTTTATTTTTTTTTCTCGGACGCTATTGGTTTTGGGAAAAAAATTCAAGAATAAAAAAAATTAAATAAAACAAGAATTTCAAGTTATAATTTTATTTTTTTTTTTTTTTGGAGTGAGGGTAGCCATATGTGAGTAGTAGGGATTAAGTGTAAGGGTTAAAGAAAATGTCCTTTATTTCTCACAAGTCAATTTAATTGGCAAATTAAATTGACTTGTGAGAAATAAAGGACCTTTTCTTTAACCCTTACACTTAATAATTTTATTTCATAAAAGTTCATCTCAAAAAAAAGTTTTGATATGAAATAAAGAGTTGCTAATTTCATCCCCCTATAATGTAACAGGAATATTGAAAAAATACCCGTGGTTAATCCTTTGCGATTACAGAATTTCAAGTTTCTAGCTTTACTGAAATTTTAGAAAAAAAAAATAAAAACTCAATTTTAGTCACCACCTTTTAAGGGTGATATCTCGAAAAGGGGTGGGCTGAGGAAATTTTGTTATAGGAAAGAGCCATCTTAATTTCATACGAACAATCACCTCCTGAATTTTGTCGCATGTATTTAGAAACACCCTGTATATTACACATTTTTTTAAGCGGACAAAATTCTTGACAATCTCTTTTCTCTAATTGGCACATGTCGTATTTCTCTAGGATCTACTAACTCTGGCAGCAAACAATAAAAATAGAAATTTGTCAGCTGTGGTAGCATTTTTGCCTTACAGAATTTTTCATTTCATAAATTAACTAAAAACTAAATTAAACAAAACCTAACAACGCCTCAACAACAAACTAAGACGATTAGAATAATTTCGCACCTCTTCAAAAACAACTACCTATTTTTCGACACAGGAATTAACAAATTTAACTAAACAGCAGCTACCCTTTTAACCACGGGCTTCATAGTAGTGATGGGCAATTCGAATGCAAAATCATTTGAATATTCGAATTATTACTATTATTCGAAATGTCTCGAATTACCTAAAAATGATTCGAAACATTTTAGACTTTTTAGGCTATTCAGGGGGGCTATTTTCAAAGTATGCGAGCACTCATTTCTCTCAAGATTCTCATCAGAAATGTCATAGGTCAATGTGGAAATGTTGTTTTTAAAGGCATCGAGGATTAAAATTCTTAGGAAGATTTTAATTGTCTCTAAATAAACCGAGAGAAACAGTCAGTGAGTTCACACTGGCCCTAAGAGCCCTAAAAATACGGTTTTACGTTGACGTATGACATTTCTCTTGAGAGAAATGAATTCTCTCGAGTTTGAAAATAGCCCCCCAGCAATTATTGTAAATCGGCGATATCAACATTATTCTTTTTTTAATTTAAAGGCTTCAACTGCCGCAGCTATTTGGCATAATTCAAATCATTTAGTAGAACTGACATTAGGCCGAATAGTCCCGCCATCTGAGGCCTGTAAATAACCTAACCTCAAAAAAGTCAAGTTTCATAAAAGTATATAATATACAGCGTTGCCAATGTTTGAGCAATTGCTCACATTTGTGAGCATTTAAAGAAATGTGGAGTAAAAGTAGAGCAGTGGCAGATTGTGAGCATTTTGTGAGCAAACTTAATATTGACTCTTTTGATAACTGACACGCTAAATTTTCAATATAAAACAAAATAAAAAATCAAACATAAAATAACCAAGTTTTTTCTTCTTTTTTACCTCTAAATACAAATGTAAATAAGAAGAAGAGAATTCGAATGATCATTCGATTATTTATATTTTTATCATTCGAATACGAAATTCATTCGATTATGCCCATCACTACTTCATAGACTAGCAGCGTTGCCATATTCACTGGTATCATTGTATTAATAGAATTAGTATCGGAATGAAAATTATGTTAATCTTTGGTCCTGTTTAAAATTGATACTCTTTTTAAAAAAATGTTCTTTAGAAAATAGTTAAGATATTTGTTATAGAATGACGCTAAAGAGCCAAAAAAATTAATTTGTTAAAAAGTTGAAATGTTTGTTTTTTTCTTTAAAAATATGTTTTTCGCGAATTACCGTCATTCTTAGTTCATTTTTAGAACGATTGGCCTGAACCATTTTTTTTACAATTTTTTTTAACTGCCTCAAATGTAAAATTGTTGTTTGGCGGAGGAGCGCCTGTCATGTTTGCTCTTAATAAATAAATATTACATCCTAAAAAAACATTCCAGTCACCTCGGCGAAATAGCGATTTGTGCCAACTACGGCCCTGTCTCTCACACCGTACGTACAGTACGGGTAGATTTCAGATGTGCTCGACTCGAAGAGCTCAAGCTCAACAATTTTCATTGCGGGACTGTACCACTACCACACGGCAGATGGCCGCTTCTGCTCCGATCGAGGGGAACAGAAACGACAAGGAGGGTGAAAAGACCGAGCCCCGATTTATTTAACGTATAAATTTTATACTATTTTTTTACAGCTTCCTTCATTTCATATCTCATCACCCGAATAGGTAAAAAAAAACGAAATCGAAATATTTCCAACGTGATAAAAACGGAAATAAATCTCTAGAAAGACGACGATATATCGACAATAAATATTTACATTAGGAAATTTGATAACGATAAAAAGTTTAAAGAATGTTGATTTATAAACATTAAATAACAAATTAGATACCTATTTGTTAACTTGAATTAGTATAACGATTAAAATACCTACGTAACTAGACCGGTAGATATTTTGTACCTATTTAGGTACCTATACGAAAAATAATCTAAAAAGCATTTACAATCCTTATCGCTCTTTTAAAAACAAGCAAACCATTAAGATTAGGGCAGAAATTAAACGACAATAGCGTTAGAATTCCGAGTCCATTGTGCTTTATACAAAAGTGAAACTTTTGTTCAAATTCACCTTGTCTTCGAAGCACCTGCCGGCACATTTTTGCATCAACGCGTAAACAAACCTGCAGGTTAAAAAGTTAAGTGCCGGGATCCATTTAAACAAAGAATAACATTTACAAAGTGCTAGGATAGACATAGATCACGCACTAGACAATCAAATTATAGTTTCGAGTAAGCGCTATAGTTTTGGTTTGGGAGGGCAATGCTTCCTTCTCGAGATTCATCGATTTGTATCAAAACTAACTTCCATTTGACCTTGGAGTCTCTGTTCACTCTTCCCGCCTAGACGTAAAATAAATATCGTGGTATTTAAATATGCTGTCTAAGGACTTTTAAAACGATAATAATACGTATTTCTAAACGATTTATCGGTCTGAATCATAACTATTTAGATTGGAAACGGTTTCGAAGATCAGAGAAAAAAAATACGAAGTGGGTGTACCCCGTTTCATTGGTAACGGCGAACAATAATTGTTGGATAATTGTTTATTATCACGCGGCACCGGTTATGCAACAAACTGCATGGAAAACTTGCATGTTTAAAAAAGAAAAACGTTCCAAAACATCAACGATAAGATAACATGCGCTCCATTCAAAAGAGCGGGATTCGTACGTTAGGTTGAGTCCATTATGAAAGGAATCATTACAGTAAACAACATATTCACATTTATCGTGTTTTTTAACAGAACTGCGCCTGAATAAAATAACAAAAAATATAATTGTACTTACCGATTTAATTTACTTAAGATTTTCGTTGTGTCTGGCCGTATTTACATCAAAATCGGGCATAAATATATTTTACACACTGACAGCACTGTACACCCTACGAACGTACACAACGAAACACGAAACTTCTAGGCAATTCACAAAGACGGAGAAGGAATTCAAATCGCCCGCGTGCCATTGGCCCGCGCAGGTCACGAGTGTTTCCCGCGCGAGCATGATTGGTCGGCAAGAAAAACCCGAATAGCCGATCGCCGACATCGAACTGCAAGCACATGGATTTGGTGCTTGACATTTCATTTAACCTAGGATTCCCGCTAATATAAATAATATTCTGTTTGAATACTTTTTGCAGATTAAACTGCGAATTTTTACGAAAATTTTGGTACCAATAATGCGGGGTATTATTAACCGGATACTTCGCAATAGACCGATGTTTATTTGTTATCTTTACTATTTTGCCGGGAAGAAGTTTACAAACGGTGTCATGGCAGCCGGGTAAATTTAAAACGGCATTTAACAAATCAAAATATTTCGATAAAATTGATTTCTTCGTAAAAATTAAAACGTTTTTTTAATGAAATATACGAGGTTACAAGTTAACTATGCGTAATAAATTAAATTAATATTTGTTTTGAAAAATCGATTTGTTGATTGGCAGAGTCCATTTTCCGAAATGTACGAGGGGAGTAAGGTAGAATTTTTATTTACTCACAAAAACCGGATAAACAGATTTTAAGTAATTTTTCATTTTATGATCGTATAAAAATATACACTTAATACATTTACGATTGTATATAGGTAGGTATGAACATTTTTTATATCGAAATGTTTAGAAAACGTTAATGAAATTAAGAAAGATATGAATTTAATTAGGTACCTAGATTAATTATAGAGTCAAATCAGTATTTTTTTGTAGGAAATTTTTAATAAAACATTATATTGTAAGGAAATTCAGTTTTTAATCAAATTTTCAACATAATTATAAAAAATATCGTCCATTTTGACACACACAATTCGGTAATAAAAAATTATAGTACAGGGGTGTGTCAAAAAGTACGATAACACTATAAATTTCCCAACGCCTTTACCAAGCCGACATAGGTATTTATTCCTGTTAAAAAGACGTTTTTATTCAAACTTTCATCGTTGTCGTGCATTAAACACTCAGTATAAGGCATCGGCGAAAATCCTATAGCCGGAATTCCAGTTTTTCTTAGGTACAGAACGTCTCCACGAGCTGGACAAACCATCGGTAACAATTTTAAACCGCTGAAAAAGAATTAAAACGCCAGTTTTTTCAATAAATTTTATTTCTTAAACACCAAAAATTGTTTTTTTGCGAATTTTGTAATAATATCAAATATATAGGAGCTGAAAGCGAGGTATTGTGCTTAAAATATTTTAGAAAGACCATTTTTTGTATCTCAATGTCTTTAAATCGCCGTTAAATTAATTTTTCCTAGCGTAACAGTAAGTGGTGCCATTTAAACGAATTTTCAGTCGTACGTAGCTTGAATTTTCTGTTGGGAACAGTACAGAGTTCTCGTCGGAAAGCATTAGCGTTTATATCGGTGTGTTGAAACTGTGTTTTGAAAATAAAGAGCTGTAAATTATGTATGCAGAATCTAATATTAAAAAAATTACCAGCTTACATAAAAGCCTCTACAGACATTTCAAAAAACAATGATTATAATGATTGTATAAGGATTCAAAAGCATAAATAACGTTGTACCTCTATGAAGCATACGAAATGAATTTAAAAACATGTTTTTACTTTTAAAAAGAAAATTAATGGAGCAAAATTTCCACCATGTAAATCAGAACTATTTCCAACACATTTTACGCCCCATCATACATAGTTCACTTTTGGAGTCATCCTCAATTTTGACCGACAGATCTTGGATATAAAACATTTTTAAATGGTACCGACGCACATAGGGGCATTTGAATTATCGGAGTCCATTTTACAAAATGCAAAATTTTTAAATAAAAACGATTACCTGGGTTAGGAGACTAGTTAGAGCACATTATTCATCCTCTCCCGTTTTTCTTCAGTGAACCCCACTTCTTCACTGGCAATTTGAATTTGACTGTATTAGTTGGAATATGTGTATGTGAAAACCTTAATTTAAACAGTGTATTTATTATTTTACATTTTTTTTTCTAAAGAAAAAGTTATGGATTCTAGTATAGCAGGTAATGACACACTATCTGTAATATATTTTTTTTAATTTTTATCATTTTTAAGATTGTCTTAGTGTATTGAAAGTTACAAGTAATATAGCATATTTTTGACCAATGATTTGAGTTCAATAAAGAATTAGTTATACGATTTTGTTTCTCAGGCCCCGGCAAATGGCGAAAAACAAGAAAACAAGTGTTTTTTAAGGTTAATTAAAAACTGTAGGTGCTATAAAAAAAAGTTCTTAATAAAAATTGTAAAGCATAAAGCTTTACATACAAATGATATTTAGCATTTTTTTTGCAATTATTAAAACTAACAGAGTTAGGGTGGTTAGAAGTTAAGAGGAAATATATATGAGCTGAAAATTCAATGAGTTTTTATTTTCTTCTTATTATTTACTTAGAAAAAACTTTCTTTTCAGAAAAATAATTATTTTTATTTGTTTTTTTTTAAGTTGTGAAAATTTAAATTTACAAATTTTCAATATATTAAGTGAACTTATTATGGCTTGCCTGACATTAAAAATATGAGTAACGATCTAATAAAAACGACATTGCGACAGTTTAGTCCCCACTTGAAATTCCATTAAATAAATAAAAACTAATAAAAATAAATAAAGATAAAAAAATAATTAAAATAGGTAAATAAATATAAAATCACACAAAAATAAATATAATTAACTAAAAAAATAAAAGTAAAAGAAAATAAATTAAAGTAAATTAAAATAATTTAACTTAAATTTAAGTAAAAATAAATTAATATAAAAATAAAACTAATTAAAAATGAGTAAAAGTAAATTGAAATTAATAAAAAAATAAATAAATAAAAATTAAAAAATAAATGAAAATTAATTAAAAATAACAAAATATTAAAAAAATAAAATTAAATACAAAAAATTAATTAAAAATAAATTAAAATATATACAAATTTCGATAGAAATATTTCCTTTTATTAAGTAAATAAGGTTTCCAAAATCACAAAAAACATCGTACCTTCTGAACGGATGAATCGATTTCAATGAAACTTGGCCAGAAGTTGTAAACCCATGAGAGGCTTAAAAAAACTTTTTCGAAGTCCGTTTGGCAGTTTCCATGGCAACTGCGAAAAACTACGAAAAATCGTGCAAAAATCCGCTTGCTCCTTTTTCCGCGTATTGGGTGAACGGTGGAAGGGAGTTTGTGTTATCGGTCGACGCTCTAGGCATGTGAGGTGACTATAGGTGAGTTTCGCCTATCACCTGTAAACTGTCACTTTTTATGACGATTCGAAAATTTCGTTATCCTTCTTCGACGATTTATTAAAAATAAATAATTTTTTTATTATTTTTTAAAAACACCACCATCCTCTCCCTACTTCACCACCCACACGAATTTCTCCCTAGATTTCATTTTTTTCCGGGAAAAGTTCGCATATTTTAATTTTCTTTTTGTATTTATTTCTTTTATTTTTTATTTACTTTTACTCATATTTTTATTTTTTTTGTATTTATTTTTCTTTTATTTTTTATTTACTTTTACACATTTTTAATTAATTTTATTTATTTCTATATTTATATACTTTAATTTATTTATGTTTTGTATTTATTTTTATTTTTTCAATATTTTCTCGTTTTTAATTATTTTTTGTATTTTTTATATTTATTTTTTTAATTCTTTTAATTAATTTTCATTTATTTTTATTTAATTTAAGAAATTTATTTTAATTTATGTTATTTTAAATTATTTTAATTTACTTTAATTTTATTTAATTTATTTATTTTTATTTATTTTCTTTTACTTTTATCTTTTTATTTAATTTGATTTATTTTTGTATAATTTTATTTATATATTTATTTTATTTTTAATCATTTTTATTTTGTTTTATTTTTTAATTAGTTTTTATGAATTTTTATTTATTTAATGGATTTTCAAGTGGGGACTAATCTATCGCAATGTCGTTTTTATTAGTTCGTTACTCATATTTTTAATGTCAGGCAAGCCATAATAAGTTTACTTCAAAATTTATTTTACCATATAAAGTCATATAATATATTGAAAATTTGTGAATTTAAATTGTCATAACTTAAAAAAAACAAATGATTGATTGATTTTTTGAAGACCCGAAAGCGGCCTCCGAAATAAAACGGACATTACTTTTGACCTAATTTATCAATTAAAGATCATACTAGAAACGATTTCAAGCGGACATATAATTGATCCGGAAAAATATGACAAATACGCATTAGATGCTGCTCGTTTATATATGCAGCTGTACCTTTGCCACCCAAGATGCCCAAAATACTTATTCATGCGAAGGCTATTTTTTTTTATTAAAAAAATGGCAAAAAAATTTAGATACATTTGAACTACCTAGGTACTTAAATTGCTTAAATGTTTTCATTTTAATAAACTGTTATTATCGACAATTTTTATGTAAACTTTTACATCGAAAACGATGCAGTACAAATGAACTATTTTTTTTATATTAAAAATGGGAATAAATTTAGATAAATTTGTCCAAATTATCTTTACTATGTCTGTTGACGATTTTTTGAATAAAATTGAAAAATTAATTGATGGTACATTTGAACTACCCATTAATGAACTTATAATTACAAGACTAACTCCAAAACAATGCAGCATAAATGAACTCTTTCTCTATCAAGACTATTTTTATTATAAAAAAATGATAAAAATTTAGATACATTTGAACTATCTAGTACAGTACAAATGAATAATTTCCCTTTCCGACTATGGCAATAAATTTAGATATATTTGAACTATTCCTTAAAGAATGTTTTTATTTTAATAAATTTGTCCAAATGATGTTTATGTTTAAACTATTTCTATTGACAAATTTTGAATAAAACTGAAAAATTAATTGAAGGTACATTTGAACTACTCATTAAAGAACTTTAAAGTACAAGAATAATTTCAAAACAATGCGGCATAAATGAACTAATTCTCTATTAGACTATTTTTTTTTTCATTAAAAAATGGCAATAAATTTCGATACATTTGAACTATTTGCTAAACATTTTTTTATTTGAATAAATTTGCCAAAATGATGTGTTCATATAAACTACTTTTGTGGGCGACGATTTTTGTAAAAAATTTAATAATTATTTTAAGGTACATTTGAACTACTGCTTAAAGAACTTTTATTTAAAAGACTAAATCTAAAACGATTATGTACAAATGAACTATTTCTCTATTAAGCTATTTTATTAAAAAAATGAAAAGCATTCAGATACATTGGAACTACCTAGGTACTTAAATTGCTTAAATGTTTTCATTTTAATAAACTGTTATTATCGACAATTTTTGTGTAAAATTTTACATCGAAAACGATGCAGTACAAATGAACTATTTTTTTTTCGACTATTTTTTTTATATTAAAAATGGGAATAATTTTAGATACATTTAAACTAATCCTTGAGAATGTTTTTATTTTAATAAATTTGTCCAAATGATGTTTACTATGTCTGTTGACGATTTTTTAAATAAAAGTGAAAAATTAATTGATGGTACATTTGAACTACTCATTAAGGAACTTATAATTACAAGACTAACTCCAAAACAATGCAGCATAAATGAACTCTTTATCTATCAAGACTATTTTTATTATTAAAAAATGACAAAAATTCAGATACATTTGAACTATCTGGGTACTTAAATTGCTTAATGTTTTCATTTTAATAAGACGTTATTATCGACAATTTTTGTGTAAAATTTAACATCGAAAACAATGCAGTACAAATGTTTTCATTTTAATAAAATTATCCAAATGATGATGTTAATGTTTAAACTATTTCTGTTGGTAATTTTTGAATAAAACTGAAATATTAATTGAAGGTACATTTGAACTACTCATTAAAGAACTTTTAAGTACAAGAATAACTCCAAAACAATGCAGCATAAATGAACTATTTCTCTATTAGACTATTTTTTTTTTATTAAAAAATGGCAATAAATTTCGATACATTTAAACTACTCGCTAAATATTTTTTTATTTGAATAAATTTGCCTAAATGATGTATTCATATAAACTACTTTTGTGAGCGACAATTTTTGTATAAAATTTTACATCGAAAACGATGCAATACAAATGAACTATTTCTCTTTCAGACTATGTCAATACATTTAGATACATTTGAACTACTCCTTAAAGAATATTTTTTATTTTAATAAATTTGTCCAAATGATGATGTTAAACCAATAAATATAGGTTAATTAAACATTAAAACTTTTATTTTATTTATTAATATCGTTTTAGACGGTAATAAAGTTTCACCAAGTATAACGAGCATAACAAGCTTTGAAAATATAGAAGGTATTATTTTAAATTTTATAATTATTGATGAAAAATATACACATAAATATATGGATGCAAATGTGATGATTAAATTTATTTTTGCTATTATAGACAAGACGAACAACGAAGCAAAAGATAAAACTGAGGAAGCTGGAAATGAAGAACAAACTGAGGATAAAAAAGAAGAAATGTGTATTAATAGTTCTGATGAGAGCGATTATAAGTCTGACACGATTACAGACTCCAATTACAACGACTGAAAACATTTTTATTCAAAAAAATTATTCTGAAATTAATTTTGATCATAAATAGAATTTTAAAAATCTCATTTATAAATATTTATGAATTTATACATAATTTTTTATCCTATAAAAAAAATTAAGACGTAATTTTCGACATTTACCAAATATAAATTTGTACATCTGAAAGATTAGCAGGATCTTATAGTAAAATCCAGAGGCGTCCTTAGAATATGTTGAAATTAAAAGGTTATTAAGACTATTTCAAATTAGCCAAAGCTGGTATTAGATGGATATAAATGCCGATGCCTTTGAGAAAACTGTCTCTGTTCAGATATTCGTTGTTATCGTGCACCAATAACTTTGTATTCGGTAGAAATGAAATACCAAAGGCCGGGATGTTTTTTTGACGTAAAAATCTTACGTCGCTGCCGCCTGGAAATATCCACGGAACCAGTGTAAAACCTCTGGAAATAAAATATAACCATTTTTTAAAAATGGGCGACGAAAAATGCTTACCGTGTAAAATAAAAAATAAAGCGTGTGAAAATAAAAGCTAAACATAACAGATGCATTAGAATAAATTAGTGCAAAATAATAATAAAAAAAACAAAATGGGTGTTACGTTTGTGACGCCAAATTACAACTTTTAAGCAAGTCAACTTAATAGTAACCCGTAGTTATGTGAAAAAAAGAAATATGAATGATGTTGTGGTTGAGTAGGAGTAGCTTAAGCTAGACTTTGCCACAGCTGGCATGTGTAATTTAATTTATAACTATTTTTTTTTGTATTGTATTTCTTAAATATTTTGAAAGTCGTTTATTATTATTATATAAATGTAAAATGATATCCATTTTTCTTTAGTTAATGAAATATATGAAAGAAATAAATACAGGGTCTTCCAAATATCATTACACAGCCAATATCTCCGTTAGGAGAAAAATAATTAAGACTCGGCTGTAAATAAAGAAGAAAAACTTGTTTTACAGAAAAGAACTACTACTCTAGCTATATATCTATAAAACGATTCCGTACAGATGAACTATTTCTTTAAGAGACTATTTTTATGGTAAGAGATTCCGATAGATTTGAATTAATTGTTAGGAAAATGTTTCTAATATAGTAGGATCGTCAAAATGCTGATGTTCATATGAACTACTTCTGTTTGCGACAAAATTTGTATAAAAATTGATATAAGATACATTTGAACTATTCATTAAAAAACTTTTATTTACAAGAATAACTCGAAAACATTGCGATATAAATGAACTATTTCTCTATTAGACTATATTTTGTATTAAAAAATTGCATTAAATTTCGATACATTAGAACTACTCGTTTAACATATTTTTATTTGAATAAATTTGCCACAATGATATGTTTATATAAACTACTTTTGTGCGCGACGATTTTTGTGAAAAATTTAATAATTATTTTAAGGTACATTTGGACTATTCTTTAAAGAACTTTTATTTAAAAGAATACATATAAAACTATTATGTACAAATGAATTATTTCTCTATTAGGCTATTTTTTATTATTAAAAAATGAAAAAAATTCAGATACATTTGAACTACCTGGATACTTAAATTTTAATTAACTGTTATCGACATTTTTTGTGTAAAATTTTACATCGAAAACGATGCAGTACAAACAAACTATTTCTCTTTCCGACTATGGCAATAAATTTAGATACATTTGAACTACTCTTTAAATAATGTTTTTATTTTAATAAATTTGTCCAAATTATGACGTTTATGTTTAAACTATTTCTGTTGACAATTTTTGAATAAAACTGAAAAATTAATTGAAGGTACATTTGAACTACTCATTAATGAACTTATTACATCTAAAACGATTATGTACAAATGAACTATTTTTCTATTGGGCTATTTTTATTATTAAAAAAATGGAAAAAATTCAGATACATCTGAACTACCTAGGTACTTAAATTGCTTAATGTTTTTGTTTTAATAAACGGTTATCGATAATTTTTACATCGAAAACGATGCAGTACAAATGAACTATTTCTCTTTTTATGTCAATAAATTTAGATACATTTGAACTACTCTTTAAAAAATGTTTTCATTTTAATAAATTTGTGTTTAAACTATTTCTGTTGACGATTTTTGTATAAAACTGAAAAATTAATTGAAGGTACATTTGAACTACTCATTAAATAACTTAAGTACAAGAATAACTCCAAAACAATGCGGCATAAATGAACTATTTCTCTAATTTTTTTTTTTTTTTCATAAAAAAATGGCAACAAATTTCGATACATTTGAACTACTCGCTAAACATTTTTTTAATTGAATAAATTTGCCAAATGATGTGTTCATATAAACTACTTTTGTGAGCGACGATTTTTGTGTAAAATTTAATAATTATTTTAAGGTACATTTTAACTACTCCTTAAAGAATTTTATTTAAAAATACATCTAAAACGTTTATGTACAAATGAACTATTTCTCTATTAGACTATTTTTTATTATTAAAAAAATGGCAAAAAATTCAGATACATTTGAACTACCTAGGTACTTAAATTGCTTAAATGTTTTCATTTTAATAAACTATTATCGACAATTTTTATGTAAAATTTTACATCGAAAACGATGCAGTACAAATGAATTATTTCTCTTTCAGTCTATTTTTTTTATTAAAAATGACAATAAATTTAGATACATTTGAAATACTCCTTAAAGAATGTTTTAATTTTAATAAATTTATCCAAATGATGATGTTTATGTTTAAACTATTTCTGTTGGCAATTTTTGAATAAAACTGAAAAATTAATCGAAGGTACATTTGAACTACTCATTAAAGAACTTTTAAGTACAAAAATAACTCCAAAACAATGCCGCATCAATAAACTATTTCTCTATTGGACTATATTTTTTTTATTAAAAAATGGCAGTATATTTCGATACATTTGAACTACTCGTTAATGAACGTTATTTTAATAAATTCTGCAAAATGATAAATTACTTGTGGGCGACATTTTTTGTGTAAAATTGAAAAATTAATTTAAGATACATTTAAACTACTCCTCGAAGTACTTTTATTTAAGAGAATAACTCTAATAAGATGCGGTACAATTGAACTATATCCCTATTTGACTATTTTTTTTTTATAAAAAAATGTCAAGAACTTCAGGTACATTTAAACTACTTGTTAAAGAATGTTTTTATTTTAATAAATTTATCAAAATGATGATGTTCATATAAATTACTTTAGTGGGCGACAATTTTTGTGTAAAATTGAAAAATTAATTTAAGATACATTTGAACTACTCCTTGAAATATTTTTATTTAAAATAAATCGAAAACGATGTGTTACAATTGAACTATTTCCCCATTCGACATTTTTTTATACAAACAAATGTCAAGAAATTTAGATTCGCAGCGACAATTTTGTAAAAAATGTGTAAAAATCGATATAAGATACATTTAAACTACCGTGAAGAAATTTAATTTAAAGTATTAACTCGAGACCGACACAGTACAAATGAACTATTTCTCTATTCGAGACTAATTTTTGATTTAAAATGGCAATACATGTAGATACATTTAAACTATTCGCCAAAAAATTTTTTTATTCTCATAAACTTGTTAAAATGTTTATATAAACTACTTCTGTTGTTGATAATTTTTATATAAAATTGAAAAGTTAATTTAAGGTACATTTGAACTACTCTTCAGATAACTTTTATTTATTTAAAAGAATAAATCTGAAACGATTCGACACAAAAAATGACAAGAATTTAGGTACATTTGAACTACTCATTAAAAATGTTGCTTTAATAAATTCACCAAAATAATGTTCATATAAACTACTTTTATTATCAACAATTTTGTGTGAAAATTGATATAAGATACATTTGAACTATCTTAAAGAAATTTTATTTAGAATATTAATTCGAAAACGATGCTGTACAAATGAACTACTTAACTACTTATTCGAAACTATTTTTTAATTAAAAATTGTAATAAATTTAGATACATTTGAACTACTCTTGAATAAATTCGCCAAAATGATAATGTCCACATAAACTATACTTCTTTTGGTGAAAATTAATTAAAGATACATTTAAACTGCTCATTGAAGAATTTTTATATAAAAGAATAACTCGAAAACGATGCGGTATAAATCAACTATTTCCCTATTCAACTATTTATTTTATTAAAAATATCAAAAAATTTAGAAACATTTGAACTACTAGTTAAAAAATGATTTTAATTTAATTAATTCGTCAAACAGATTTTGTTCATATAAACTACTTCTATTAGTAAAAATTGATATGATACATTTAAACTACTTCTTGAAGAACTCTTAAAATAACTACTCGAAAACGATGCGGTACAAATGAACTACTTCCCTATTCGACCAATTTTTTTTATTAAAAATGGCAAGAAATTTAAGAGTTTTTATTTCATAAGTGCTCGAATCAATTCTGTCACTATCTTTTGATTTAAATTAAAAAAACTGTAAGATACATTAGAACTAATCCTTCACAGAGCAGTCAGTTTTAGGTTGCTTTTCATGGAGAATCATAAAAGTGAAAAACGACTCATTTCTACCGCTGAATTGTTAGATGCGCCTTATTATTAATTCGCGATATAATTTAATGAATACAACTCTTGAAAAAGCGATTATAAAACATATTCGTGCTTCGTGCCATTATAGACGTGCCTTAAAATAACAGTAAACATCCAAAACAGTCACAACTACATCTACCCAGGCTTGTAAGATTACAACTACCAAAATGTAATGTTAAAAACTATCGTACCTTGAATTATAACGTTAGCAACTATTTAAAAAAGAAAAAGCATCACAACTTCAGTCTCTTCTCCTTGATTCTCACGTAACCAGCTACATTACTGATTTTCTCGATGATTTTCTGGTACAAAGCGATGCCTTCGAGGAATATATCAATGTTGAGGTACTCGTTATGGTCGTGCAATAGCTCAGGCGTACCGTTGATCGGCGAAAATCCCAAAGCCGGGACCCCAATCGCTCGCATATAGACGCTGTCCGTGCCGGCCGGAAACACTCTGGTCTTCACGGACATGCCGCTGAAAAAAAATAAGCAGGGATGCCACTCCACATACGTTTTCCATTGAAATAGGTGAATTGCTTGCGTCGATTGGCGTATTTACTCTATTAAAATGGAAATAAAGTACACGATCCATACCTCAGTGTACCTATAGGTTTATTTATTAAATGTCGCGACTAATTTCGTAGTACGTGGCTATATCTTCAGTTCTACAATACAAATAACAAGAAAAATGGCGAAAATGGCATTACAAATCAAAATCTATGAGTAAATATATCCGCTTGGGTTCACTTAGGGCGGATGTCCAGTTATTAGAAAATATGGATTCTCAACTCCATTTCAATATAATTTTCAAGTTCTATAAGTTGCACTAACAGCTGAATTCCATAGAATTATAAAAATATTACTATGTAATTCACAAGTCTGTCGTCACTTGTGACTTAAATGCACACATCGCGGATCTGGATGTGTATCTTGCTTTCCTAAAAATTGTGTATTTTGTGATATCCACCCTAAGTGAACTCAAGTGGAAATATAGTACAAGTTACGGTGATTATTTAAAATGTGTAATGATGTTTTCACAATTTTCCTACCAATTGTTATTTGTAATGTACGCCTGAAGACAGCCATGTAGGTCGAAACTAGTGACATTTTGTGAATAAACTTATTTGTAGTATTGATTTTGTACTTTATTTTCATTTCACTACTTAGCACAGTTGAGGTGATGGATAATTATTCATTCAGTCCAACGGGGTCGTGTCGGGTGATCGCGGAGACAGAACTGCTTACATTATTTACATAATAAATCGGTTATATCGAGCTAGGCATCAAGCAAAGATGTTACCCGCAAATCCGCATTATACAAAAAAACCAATAATCTAAGAGGCAATTGCATGAGAATAGAAATATTTCTTCTTCTTCTCTGGTTCCTTTTGTCTTTTCAGGTGTCGGAAAAGGACTCCTTGTTTTCTTTTACCCATTTTTTCCAGGTAGGCCAACCAATATCAACACAAAAATAGGTAAATATCGCAAACACGTGTATATCTATGATTTTTTGTATGTTAGTACCCCTGAGAGTAGTTAACAGCCCTGAAAACCCTGTCCTCCTCCAATGGTGGTCGAAAAACTGCAAAATTCTGTCACTTGTTGGAGTTTTTTCAAAAAAAAACTATCTTAAAGCGTTTTTTGAGTATATTCATTCTATATTTTTGTAAATCAAACAAATTGTTACAATTTGAACTAAACCCAAGCTCTCTAGGACCATTGGTTGCGGAGATACAGCCAGTCAAATATGGTAAATTTTTTCCAAAAAGTGAAAATGTTTGTTCAAAATTGAAAAATCAATTCAAGATACATTTTATCTACTTCTTGAAGAACTTTTATTTAATATACAAACTCGAAAACGATGCGGTACAATTGAACTATTTCCCTATTTGCCCCATTTTTTGTAAAAAAAATGCAGGTGCATTTGAACTACTGTTTAAAGAATGTTTTTATTTTAATGAATTTGCCAAAATTATGATGTTTATATAAATTACTTATATGGACGATAACTCTGCACAATTGAAAAATTTATTTTAAGATACATTTGTACTACTCCTTAAAAAACTTTTAAGAGAATAACTCGAAAATGATGCGTTACAATTATTGAATTATTTCCCTACTGACTTATTTTTTATATAAAAAAAATGTCAAGAAAAATCAGTTACATTTGATCTACTCTTTAAAGAATGTTTTTATTTTAATAAATTCGCTATTATAATAATAATGTTCATATAAATTACTTCTGTTGGCGACAATTTCTGTGTAAAATTAAAAAAATAATAAGATATTGTTAGAGTCAGCTAATTAGGATATCGCCGCCACTGGGTCGACGATACCACGTCTGCCCGTTTCAGTGTCTGTTAGAGTCAGCGAATTAGGATGTCGCTGCCACTGGGGTCGACAATACCACGTCTACCCTTCCTCCATGGTCTACCCGTTTCAGTGTCCAGGACCAGGAGAAAGCGCCGAGAGCGGGGACTTGTTCGACCAGCCGAACGCTATGAAGTGATACGCAATATGCCGTTAAAGACATTCTTTATTTTGTTCCTTAATTAATTACATTTTAAACATTGTTTACGAGATATTTAATAAAACGTTATTAAACCATGTTAACACGTGTTTTATGAAGTGGCTATACAGGGTGCTAAATCATTTAAAAACAATAATTTTGAAGTTAATTCTTTTAACTTCTAACAATATTATATTATTTAGAATAATTACACGATGCGGTACAAATGAACTACTTCTCTATTCGGCCAATTTTTGTTAAAAATGGCAAGACATTTAAGAGTTTTTATTTAATAAATGCTTGAATCAATCACTATCTTTTGATTTAAATTAAAAAAAACTATAAAATACATTTGAACTAATCCTTCGTAGATCAGTCAGATGTGTTGCTTTTCAGGGAGAATCATATTAAAATACGACGTATTTCTACCGTTTAATTATTAGATGTGCCTTATTATGAACTATTTTATTAAAAAAAATACAGGAAATTTAGATACATTTGAACTACTTACATTGATAGAAGATAGATTTGAACTACTCCTTGAAGAACTTAAATTTAAAAAAATAACACAACGATGAGGCACAAATGAACTATTTCTCTAGTCGACTATTAAAAATGATTTGAATACAATTGAACTACTCGAAAATTTATCAGTAGGGTAATTTTTTGACATATACTGGCTAAACTAACAGTCCTGGAGAAAAGTCATGACAAAAGAAATGTAGAGAATTGAATTAGCTTCAATTTTATTGTAAAATCGTGCCTAATAGTTTACTCAAAAACAATAAAATAATAAAACATCGTTAAAGAAATGCATAGCAACATTATTCAGTACAATGTTTTATCGTTTTCTCAAAATCCGATGTTATACTAATTTTCCGTTTTTGACTTTTCTCTACGACCATTAGTTTAACCGGTAGGTGTCTTGGAAAATGACCGTACCGATAAATTTTTACTTTTTGGAAACAATGTCAATCTTTGACTGGCTCTGTATCAGCAATCAATAGACCTAGAGAGCTCGAGTGTAGCTCAAATTGTAGCCAATTAAGTTTGCATTACAAAAGTGCGGAATGAAGATAACCTAAAACGCTTTCTTAAGGTACTTTTTTTTTTCTAAAAAATTGTTAAGAAACCAGGCAGTTTTTTATAACTACGGGAGTAACACAGGGTTTTCAGGGTATTAACTACTCTCAGGGGTACTACACTAACACATAAAAAGATCGTGGGTACATGCGTGTTTGCGATGTTAGATGATTTTATTGACTGGCCTGAGATCCCTTTGTCTTTTGACAATGTTTTCATCATATCTATGAAGATTGTTGGGTAACTATGTGGCCCAACACATAAATTGGGCTAGTTCGGAGGAATCTTTTTTACCATTCTGTAGAATCATCTTTTAATAGGTTAAATACGACAGTACAGAGCGATAAGTCAATTAGCCTATTTTTGACAGCACTCCAAAGTGAAAGTTGGGTGCCACTGTTGATCACACCAGGGCAAAAACTGAATCATTTGAGTGTTACTTGCGACATTTTGGCATGTATACGTCACAATGCAAAGGACTTTTTGCGACGTTTGGGGTCCACGATTATACTCTCAAGGAACTCCAAAAAATGGAGTCACAAAGGTTTTCCGCCACCAAAGAGGACAAAAACGGTTTTGTCAACAGGAAAGGTTATGGCAACTGTTTTGGGATTCTCATGGAATTATCTTGGTCAAAAACAATAAATGACGAGTATAATGTCAATTTGTTACAACAACCTAAGAAACAAAATCAAAGAGAAACGGTAAAATTTAGTAATGAAGAAATTGCTTTCCCATTATTATTTCTGGTTTCTTGCTTTTCTAATATCCTATTTTTTGTCCTATCCTGTTCTAGAAATATTTTTGATTATCACCGGTATAATGATTTTCTGGATCACAACATTTTGGCGCCCAACTATTGTCAATATAGTGTCGATTTCTGGCGAATAAGTATTAAAAAAAAAACAGTGGGAGCATCTGTAACTGTAAAAACGTCAATCAACGAACATCCAAGCAAAAAATGGAAAAATGGCAGTGACAGCCCCGAAACGAAACTCAAATCCTTCTTTCCGGGATTAAACCTTATACCCTCATCTTCTGTTTCGACTCAAATAATTGTAAGGACAATAAAATTTTAGATTTCTTCAAAAAATCCATTTTCGTAAGTTTTCATGATTTATTTCAACCTCAAATAGACCTCTCAAAACAAAACATTCGATAAAATATACACAATACCAAAAATCTTATATCAAAAATCTTTTTTTTTATCTTTGTCGATATTCGATCACATAAAGACCACTTGTTCACGATAAACGGGAAAAGGCTGTCAAATAATTAATGACGTCTGTCAAAAATGTCACGCGTCTTGAATCCAATTCAACATATTTCTCTTTACGACTTAATAACGTTTAAAAACGTAATTGCAAACTAATGACAGCTAAAAATTACAATTTAGAAACTAACAATTGAAGGGTTTAATTAGCGAGAATTGACAGCGACATTTCTGACATATGTCACCAATTATACGACAAGTGGCGGTTCTGCAGAGACTTAACCGTCTCTCCTAACCCGTTCGGTCGACCATGTTAGCGATTTTGGGTACGATTTTGCAATATGTTTCGATCCCTTTCAGGAACACGTCGGTGTTGAGCGATTCGTCGTTGTCGTGCAGCAAAACGGGCGTGTTGGAAATGGGGGAAAAGCCGACGGCCGGTATACCGGCGGTCCTGATGTAACGACTGTCAGTGCCGCCCGGAAAAACTTGCTGTTTTAATTTCAGGCCGCTGGAAAAAACGAAAAAGAAAAAATTTGCTTTGGTTGTGGGTGGTTCGGGGACGCACACAGAGTTTAGTTTGCAAAATTGCGCTTGATGCTGCATGGAAATTAATTCGTTATGGGAATGACAATGTGCTACTTGGAAAAGGATATATATGCATTAATTGTCAATATTGTCAGTTATGTGTCAAAATGTAGCTTTTATAGTTCCTAAAGTGAAGTAACTTCAACAAATGTCAATTATTATGCGATAAGTATGTCAATTACCAATATTATATATAAAAAGTCACAATTTCTATCATTAGTGCAACTCTTATAGTTCCTAAAGTCAAGTAACTTTATCAAACGTCAGTTATTAAGTGATATAAGTGTGTCAATTGTCAGTTTTATGTCTGTCATCTCTCAAAAGTCACAATTTTTACTTCATTGCAGCTTTTATAATTCCTAAAGTAAAATAACTAACAAGAATGTGTTATTAACCAACGTAGGTGCATTAATTGTCAACATGTCTGTCAAAAATTGTATCGCTTCAATTATTTTTATCATTTCCTTAGATCAAGTGACTTTGTCAAATGTTTATTAAGTGATAGAAATGCGCAAACTGTGAAAAAAAAAACAATTTTTATTGTTATTGGAACCTTTATCTTAGTTACTTTAACAAATGTCACTTATTAAAAGATATAAGGGCGATAATTATCAAAAATATGTCAGTCATTTGTCAAAGTCATAATTTGTACCTCATTAGAGCTTTTAAAATTAAATAACTTTAATAAATGTTTGTTATTAACTGCTACAACAGCATTAATTGTCAACATAATGTGTTATCTGTCAAAAGTTGTTCACCATTTCCTAAAGTCAAGTAACGTTACCAAACGTCAGTTATTAAGTGATATAAGTGTCAATTGTCAGTAATATTTCCATCATCTGTCAAAAGTCACAATTTTTACCTCATTGCAGTTTTTATAATTCCTAAAGTCAAGTAACTTTAACAAAAATGTCTTATTGACCAACGTAGGTGCATTAATTGTCAACATAATGTATGTCTCACCTGTCAAAAGTTGCTATCTATATCTTCAATTGTCCTTTTCAGCTCCTAAGATTAAGTAAGTTTGTCAAATGTCTGTTATTTATAAGTGCATTAACTGTCGTAAGTGTAATAATGGTCAATATTAGGTCAATCATCTGTCAAAAAATAGCATTTTTATCCTTATAATCAAGTAACTTTGTCAAATTCCTGTTATTACGTGATAAATGCGTCAACTGTCAATATTATGTTAGTCGTCTATCAAAAAATACAATTTTTATCCTTATTGGAACTTTGTTAGTCCCTAAAGTCAAGTAACTGTAACAAATATCAGTGATTAAGTAATTTAAATGCGTTAATTGTAAATATTAAGTATCATCTATTAAAAATCACAAGTTTTATTAGTGCAGCTTTTATAGTTCCTAAAGTCAATTAACTTTAACAAATATCAGTTAAGTAATTTAATTGTGTTAATTGTTAACATTGTGTCATCTGTCAAAAATCACAATTTTTATTATTCGTGCAACTTTCATAGTTCCTAAAGTCGTTACTCTAACAAATGACAGTTATTAACCGCCATAGGTACATTAAGTCAAAATAAAGCATGTAATGTCTATCCTAACTGAAAACTTTATAGTTCCTAAAGTCAAGTAACTTTAACAAATATCAATTATTAAGTAATTTAGATGCATTTATTATTAATATTGCCAGACATTTGTCAAAAATCACAATTTTTATCATTATAACAGCTTTCATGGTTCCTAAAAACAAGTAACTTTAACAAAAGTCAGTTTTAACTGTCATATGTGCTTTAATTGATAACATAAGGCCTGCAATATCAAAAACACCATTTTTTACCCTTTTGACACTTCATAGTTCCTAAAGTCAAGTAACATTAACAAAAAGTAAATTAAATACGTCAATTGTTAACATTATGTACATCATCTGTCAAAAATCCACAATTTTCATTATTAGTGCAATTTTTATAGTTCAAAAATTCAAATAACTACATAAAATGTCAATTATTAACCGTCATAAGGTGCATTATTCGTCAACAGTCATTTGACAAAAGTCGCTAACTACACTTTTTTTTTACTTTTTACAATTCCGCTGATACTTACAGTTCATCAGCGGTTCTAAAAGTCCGTTAGTAAGTAATATGTGCGTTAATTGTCAATATTGTCAATCATCTGTCAAAAAATACAATTTTTATCATTAGGGCAGCTTACATAGTTCTTAAAGTCAAATAACTTTAATACATTTCAATTATTAACAGTGTTAGGAGCATTAATTGACAACATAGTCTGTAATGTCAGTACTGAATCTGCCATTTGTCAAAAGTCGCTACTTACATCTTTAGTTAACTATTTACAATTCATATAGTCAAGTAACTTTGCAAACGTCAGTTAGTAACGGATAAGTGCATTAATTGACAATATTATGTCTGTCATATGTCAAAAAAACACCATTTTTATAATTAGTGCATTTTCATAGTTTCTAAAGTCAAATAATTTGTAAGACATGCCAATTATTAACCATCTTGAACCAATTCTACTGCTAGTTGTTAAGATTAAAAATGTAATTTTAATCTTTGTTTAACACAACGGTGGAATCGGCCCTTAGTGGCATCAATTATCAACATAGATTATGTAATGTAAATACTGAATCTGTCAAGTCGTTATTTACACATCTGTTTAACTTTTTACAATTCAGCTGGTCCTTACAGTTCATCAGCGGTTCCTAAAGTCAAGTAACTTTACAAATGTCAGTTAATTGTCAATCATTTGACAAAAGTCACAAATTTTATCATTATTGCAGCTTTCATAGTTTTTAAAGTCAAATAACTTTAACAAATATCAGTCATTTGTCAATAGTTGCTATGTACACCTTTATTTAACTTTTAAGAATTTTTCGCTGGTACTTACAGTTCATCAGCGGCTTCCTTGAACGCCACCCAATAGGGGTTGGTATTGTCGACTTTGGTGGGCGTGACCAAGCTCTGTTTCTGCTCGAATTCGATGTACACACCCTGGCCGGCTTCTTTGCACCACCGGTTCAGAGTTTCCTCGAACTTTTTGAAGTCGACGGTGATTGCTAGACGGCAATCGACGGTCAGAATGAACTCGGGTGGAATGACGTTTGTCTGAACGCCCCCCTGGATAAAAAACAAAGGAGTTTTAAAAACTGCAATTTTAACATTGATTATGCTAACGTAAAAACTGTTAACTTACGTGTATTTGCGTCAAGTTGACGGTGGTAACATCTCCGATGGTTAAATTAGGATTTTCTTTCAATTTTTGTTGTTCGCCCCTTCTGAATTCGTACAATTTGTTCAAAATATACGAAGCTTTTTCGCCGGCCGTGTTCTCCAGCAACAAGGAACCGTGTCCCGGATGACCGGGTATGTGAAACAGCATTTCTTAAAAAGAAAATTTCGATAAATCATAACAAAAATTTCCTGTTATTTTTTTTTTTAAATGTATATTTGAACTACCCTTAAAGGGTTAAACTGCAGTGATTATTTTTAATAAGCTGTCGTTACTAAAGCAGAGATGATACATTTGAACTACTCATAACTGTCCAATGGAATCATGACTAAAAACGAAACTATTAAGTGTACATTTGAACTACTTATTAATAACGGTGATACTAAAACCAAAATGATACACATGAACTATTTGCAATAGGCTGGCACTGCCTAAATGGGATGATACATTTGAACCATTCACAACTAACTAATGGAATCATTAATAAAAACGAACTTAATTCAGTTTGAGTTGGAATACAAAAGTTGAACATTTGAACTACTCGTTAATTATAGTGGTACTAAAACTAAAATGGTACATATGAACTATTTTCAGGAGACCGGCTTTAATAAAACTGGAAGGATACATTTAAACTACTCACAACTTAATAATTGAGTTTCAATTTGACGGCTAAAATTGTACATTTGAACTATTTGTTAATTGTAGTGATACCAAAAGTAAAATATGAACTATTTGCCAGAAGCTGGGATTACTAAAACGGTGATGATACATTTAAACTGCTTATAAATGACTAATGGAATGGAAAAATCAAATTAATTAAGTTTGAGTTGGAATGCTAAAGTTGTACACTTGAACTACTCGTTAATTACAATAGGATGGCGTTACTGAAACGGGAATAATACATTCAAACTACTCATAAATGCCATCGCTATTTAAAACGATATTAAGTTTAAGGTGGAATGTTAAAATTGTACATTTGAACTACTCATTAATTACAATAGTACTAAAATTAAATAGTTTATATGAACTATTTGTAATGGACTGGCTTTATTTAAACGGGGATGATACATTTGAACTACTTGTTAATTGCAGCGATACTAAAAGCAAAATGATACACATGAACTATTTGCAATAAGCTGGTATTACTAAAACGGGGATGATACATTTTAACTTCTCAAAACTAACTAATGGAATTATTCAATAAAAACTATTCAATAATAAGCCGACATTACCAAAACAGTGATGATACATTCAAACTACCCATAAATGACTTCGTTATTAAAAAATGAAATCAATTAAATTTTAATTGATATGATAAAATTGTACAATTGAACTACTCGTCAATTGCTAATGACCGGAGTTATTGAAGCGGGGATGATACATTCAAACTACTCACAAATGGCTAATGGAATTAATAACGAAATTAAGCTTGAGTTGGAATATAACAATTGTACATTTGAACTACTGAATTTATATTTAAGATTACGAAACTACATGTGGTTAAAAACGGAAATATTAAAATTAAAATGGAACATTTATAACTATCTTAAAAAAAATTTGATCAATACTTACGCCATATCACTCTTTCAGCATAAAATATGGGATATTCATTATTCGGACTAGCTATACCTTCATCTAAGGCAAAACCGACGTTCAAATTTTTAAAATCGTTCGTATCCACAAAGGCTTTCATTCCTTCAACACCGCCAATTTCTTCATCTGAAACAGAAAACTTGTAAAAATTCTTCGTAATTTTACTTTTCTTTTTAATATCAGTATACCTGGCACAAAACTTATGTGTATCGTTCTCCTTATGCTAACACCCTGTAGTTTAAGTCTTCGGATTGCTTCCAAATACTGAATACCTACGCTTTTCATGTCTTGCGAACCCCTAGCGAAAATGTTCCCCTTTTCGTCTACGTAAGCGCTGAACGGTTTGTGGGTCCATTTTTCCTTTAAAACAAACAAAAAGGAAGTATTTAATTCTTATTTTAATTATTATAATACTGATACAAGCAAACTCAATTACATACAAAAGAGGATATAAAAACACTAAATCAACGATAACATTAATGAAATGTGAGAAAAGTAAAGGCCCTAAAGTATATCCCTGTGGTATTCTTGTATTTTATTGGTGTATTCAAAACTGTTAAAGGAAAAAAAACGGGATTGTGTGACACTTACCTCGAATACAGGCACGACGTCCATGTGGCTGTTTAGCAATATGCTGGGCGCATTGGGTTCTTTGCCCACCCATGTTATTATCACAATTGGTTTATTGGGTTTGATTTTTATTATCTGATGTGGCAGACCCAAACTTTTGGCTTGCTTTTCCAAAAATTTAATGCAAGGTTCTAGAACAAAGAGAAACAAAAATAATTTATGCAAGATTTCAAATTATTGGTTCAATAAGTCAGAATGGTACTTATATCGCACGGGGCCGAAATGTCAAAACAAAGTTGGTATAGTAAACACGTATTTCGGCTGTAAGATCCATACTGAATACAAGTAAATCTAACTTGGCAACATTGTTTGAAGGTATACCTAACCAACCATAAAACCATTTTCATCAAAAATCTGAGAAAGGTCCTTTGCAAGTGTTTGAGTTTTCTATTAGGCACGCATTTATTTGTGAGGTTATAATTCTTATACTTGAACATTAGAAATGTTAAAATATATTGACATTTACAATCTGCTATAGCTAGCAATTTATAAAATGGAATTTATACCATGCAACAACTTATTCAAATAATTCAACTTTATTATGAATGATGATTTACTTAATAGAGAGAAAATTTTCCTGGACGTGTAATCTCCAGAAAAGGTGATGTAATTGGCCACCAAGATCATGTGTTTTCACACCGTTGAACTACTTCTTGTGGCTATATATTAAAGATAATATTGCAAAAAAACTGATTGAAAATAGGGGATTTATGGAGGGGTTGAAATTAAAAAAAAAATAAATAGGTCAAAAACGATATCAACATATTTTTTTTTCTGTCCTGGGCTCGTCTGACTATGTGTCTCCGAATAACACTGAAGCCTATTGGCTTATTGTGTTTTATCCCATGTTAGTTCATAGCACCCACTCTGTCACCTTTGTACCTTGTACAAGTTTGTACAGATCCTTGGGTGAGTGGGTTCTATACGTTGTTGGATCAACCTGGGGTTGTCCAAAAAGAGCCTGTCTTTTGCGATCTAGAGCTTCGTATTCGCACAGTATGTGTTTGGCCGTTTCTGGTTTCTTGTGACATAGTCGGCACATGAGTTCCCCATTGTACATGCCAATTTTGTTCAAGTGTCCCTTTACTGGGGCGTGCCCAGTCATGAACCCTGTTATCACTTTCAACTGGTTCCTATTCATTAAGAGTAGTTCTCCAGTTCTTTTGGGACATGGTCTGCCTATGAAGGCTTTTCCATGTGCCTGTTTTGGGGTGCTTCCCCAATAGTTGATATGTTGTTCCCGAATCCAGTCATTTATAAAACCCCGGACTGTACTTTTTGGTATATCAACATATTAGTAAGAATCAAGCTCTAAAAGAAGATGAAGTATGTTGATTATGAAAGAAATCTGAATAGAATTGGGTGGTTTAGGGGAGGTTGAAAAATTAAAAAAAATCCTAACTCAAAAACAAAAAATGATATCAACTTGAAATTTTTAGTAAAAATCAAACTTTATAAGAGGAAGCATCCCTTTGATTTTGAAAAAAATCTAATTGAAAAGAGGAGTTTGAGGAACTAAAAAAAATCAAATTAAAAATGAAAAATAATAACTAAAAGAATGGGGGGATAAAAGGGGTTGAAATATTGAAAAAAATCTCAACTAAAAATGAAATCTTCAGAAAAAATCTTAGCTTTACAAGGGGCAAGGCCGGCTCCAGGGGGGGGGGGCATGCAACTGCAATTTTTGGATAATTTAACCAAAATTAAGAGATGATATTTGTAAAATTGAAGTATCTATTAGAGGTCAGGCCAGTAATGATCTGTGGAAAGAACATCGTAATAATATGCTCGCGGGTTCAAATTTTGGAACCGTTTGCAAATTACGTAAAAAAGACTGTTAATAACATATTATTTTCATCTTTTTACGGATCAGTCACTACAAACGGGACCAGATCATGAATCTATTGCGATAGAAGAATTTAAAAATAAATATAGAAAAACGGTACAAGAATGTGAATTATTTATTTATGAAAAACATCCATACTTGGGAGCAAGTCCAGACGGCATTATTAGTAATAATGAACTAATTGTAATTAAATGTCCATATTCTTGTTCCAAACTGACACCAGAAATGGAAATTCAAGAAAAAAAATTAAATATCTAGCCAATACAGATGGCAAAATTAAATTAAATTAAAAAAAAAAGATAATTATTATTATCATCAGGTACAAGGACAATTTTTTATAATGAAAGCCAAATATTGTTATTTTATAGTTTGGACCCCACTAGAAATATTCGTTGAGAAAATTGAGAGAGATGACAATTTTTGGTTATGTGCTGAACCAAAGTTAGTTGATTTTTATTTAAAATATTTAATAAAAGAAATTGTAAGAAGAAACTGATCTAATTTATTTTTTTTTTGTGATTGTATTTTGTTATGTAAAATAAAATGTTTCATTAAAAATAGTAGGTAATTAAAGTTTTTTTTTAAGTATTTAATTTATTTTGACCTATTTTTACTTACAGTGAACGAAGTAAAGATAAAACCACTACATTATATTTTTTTATGAAATTAAAACAAAGCATATATATTATGTACAATAAATTATATATGCGTAGGATAAAATAGTTCTCAAAAAATTGTTCGTCTATACTACAAATTAATTGTGAGATTGATGCGATTATTTAAAAAAAAAAAAAAAAAAAAAAAAAAAAACAAATATTTTATATTATGTACCACTGTATATTAAAGCACTTTCCAAAAATCATTTTCCTACTTTAAATATACCGTAAATAAAGCCATCCAAAGCTTTCGCGCGGATACCAAGTGTATATTATCGAATATTAGTAATAATAACAATGTTTATTTACAAAAAATACGATCAATAAATTATATGTATAAAAATCCTTTACTATTTCACCTTAGAATATAAATAAAATCAATTTAAATGTAGTTAAAAACAATTCCACTAGATAAAGAAAGAAAACTTTCGAATCGAGTATAATATAGAATGCCAAAAGCATTATAATATCTTCATTCTAGTTATTAGTTCAATTTAATATCTAAGAGATCGATAATACAAAGGAAATTATAAAATAGTAAAAAAAAAACGAACAAATATTCAATAGTTTAAGATCAATAGAAAATTTTCATTGTATTTTTCAGTATGACCTTTCTTCTAAGGCCTATAAATCAGTAACAGGCAGTTGTTATCTATTAAAAATTTTAATACTATATGACTAGGTCAAGTGAGCTATTTAATAAATATTGTAGCGATAGTGATATTTTTTGTATTTCGTTGGTTTCCTTCAAAAGGGAACTAAAAAACAATTAGATTTAAGCATATCATTCTAATTTATTAACTGCTTTCGTTAAAAAAAAGGAAATACGTATTATATAAGAAGCATTATTTTATTTTACTGTACTAGCGAATATTTCATTGTGTATATAGTTTATATATTATTGTATACTATAAGTATACAAGTGTACAGTGAAAAAGCAAAAAAATATAATAAAAATAACACTGCATGTTTATGAATTTGTTTTGTGCTGTCGATAGAATAATAGCAAAGTTGTTAATCCACCAATACAACGGCAGTGGGCGGAGCGCTATTGATGACGTGCTTGACCTGTACTTAAAGCAAACGATTTCATCTTAAAAGAACACAATCTTCAAATACACCCAACAAAATCTAGAATATGTTTGTTTTATAATAGGAATGAAAGAATATTATTTAGTAGCAGTGCAATAAATTTATATATTCCAGATAATCTCCTTTACAACTTAATTGTCATACTATAGGTAATTTGTCTAAAGTTAAATATTTACATTTATCTTTCCTCCTCATTAATTCCTGAAACAACCAAATTTTAATTATGTATTGACCTTCAAATGATAAAGACTCATTTTAATTACCTTATTTAGCTTTCGAACAAGCTTTACCAATTCATTAGAATCTCATTACAAAAAGTTCCGATACAAATTGCTTGTAAAATATTATCAACATAAACATTCAGAAAAACGTGATTTTTAAATGTTTAATAATACCAGTGAATATTGTAACAATTTCTTCATTAAATACAAGTTTGTCATCTCTAAAGACCTCCAGGGGTCGATTATATTACATTTTCCTACATATAGGAAAATATCTAAAATTTCTATAATAATAATAATAATAGTTCTTTATTTCAGGAGTATGTTACAGATACATAAAACGAAATAGAGTCAAACAAAATAAGAAAAAAGGTTCCCACATGTCGATAATTAGACATACCAAAAAAGCTAATAATACTGTTGATTTAAAAAATCTTTCATGGTGTTCTACTGAAAAGTACAGTCAGAAAGAAATGTGAACAGTCAGGAAATGAATCTATGGGGCCACCTCAACAATGGTTTCGAGCCGAAAGGCGTACCCAGTGAAGAGAAGTAAGGGACAGTTTGCTCCCTTAAAGCACAACTATAGACAATATGAATAAAAGACAAAATTAATTGAATATTGCCACCCCTCGTCCCTATCTAATATGAGGTGCCTACCCTAGTTCAGGTTACCCCTTAGTACGTTCTAAAAGTTAAAAGTATTTTATGCATTAAAAAAGTCAAAACCGTACTTTACCTCATTTTTATTTAAACATACATGACCAGAAAAAATCTAAATAAATATATTCTTCTATAAAACCAAAAATAATTAAAACAAAAATTTTTTTTCTAAAAATAAATATATTCTCTAAAACCAAACTAAATACATAATTGAAACACATGCCAGATTCTCAAAATTAAAAATGAAGAAAGTCAATTTAAAAACTTCCCATTGGCAGTATCTCTTAATAAAAAAATATCAAAAAATGCTTTTTACACAACAGGTTGATTTTAATTTCAAGGGGGACATCTTTCTAACTATGAAGACCAGCAGCGGTGGATTTACACTAGGGGCAGTCGGGGCTAGTGCCCAGGGCGGCAAATTTTCTAGGGCGGCAAAATTTGGAAAGTGAAAAAAATTTTTTTTATTGTCATCAAAAGTGTAAATATTTATAAGATATTCGACGTTTAATTAATCAGGAAAGAATAAAGATCATTCCGAAAATTGAATAAAATATATATATCTATGCTATCCCTATTAAAAAATATTCATGTTAAATCCTGTGAAATATGCATGCCACTGATATGGTCATTTGATGACATTTTTACAAAATTCGGTCAATGTAAACATTATACAATAATAATTATGGCATAAAGGGAGGGTAATTTATAATGAATAACCCTGTTAGGTACCTAATAATTTTCAGTAAAAAAATTTTAATTCGCACTTTTTTACGTAGATTAAAGAAAAATGTAATTTCGTGTTTTCTTGGTGCAGACATTTTGCGACACACTGTATATTCAAATCCAAAATGATGTATTTTCTTTTAACACATACCTAATACAAATTTATTAGCAAAATTTAAATACTTGTTATTTTCGGTATATTTCTCCTTTAGACACACACATTTTTAGTTTCATTGTCAAAAGATTTAAATAAAATTACCGGACCTTATACCTATTCTATTATAATTTGATGAACCCGAGTGGCCATAGCAAAAAGACGAAATTTGAGCATGAAGGTTTAGATGTCATTAACGTAAAATTAATGTTTTGAAATTAATTTAAGTTTTACCAATTTAGAAAATAAAATTAATTAATAAAAAAAAAAGTGTCTGTTCGTGGGTTTGAACTCGGAACCTTTCGATTCCTAGACGAGTATTCTAAATATTCGTTATTTGCAATACATTAGATATTTAAATTTTTTATAAATAAGATATCAAAACTACATAACTTTTAGTGATATTTCAATAATGGGGCGGCATTTGTTTCAGTGCCCAAGGGCGGCAAAAGTTTAAATCCGGCACTGAAGACCAGAGAGAAGGAGACGAATCGGCAATGGTCAAATTTCCGTCGTTCTTTTTATAAAGTTCGCGAAATTGTCGAATAACAGCGGTGTCAATTTTCTATGTAAGTCAATGTAAAATGAAGTGATTTTTTAAAAAATTGGTGAAAAGAATAAAAATAATGTGAAACAAGTATTAGAAATTAAAAATTTAAAAAAACCGACTTCAAAAACGTGCAGATGCCATCACCACATCTTAACCAAATTTATATGGGACCACCCCTGAAGTACCCCCTTACTAACAAAAAAAGAATCATATAAATCGGGCATGGTGGTAAAGCATTATCGCTAAACATACATACAAAATGAAGAGTGAGGATTTACTTATGGACCCAATTATTAGATTTTAACCAAATTTATATGGGACCACCCCTGAAGTAGCCCCTTTCTAACAAAAAAAGAATTATTGAAATCTGACACCGTGTTAAAGAATAATCGCTGAACATACATAAAAAAAAAATATCGCGACGAATTGATAACCTCCTCCTTTTCTGAAGTCGGTTAAAAAAGTACCTGAATACAAGTAACATGAGTGACAAAGAACATCAATGCAAGATTTACGTCGTTCTAGATTGTAAAACAAGATACAAATCAAATGTAAAACTAAAAAAACACAAGGAAAAATTAATTCAATGTTTTTTTCAAGCTTCTAATGTAAGTAAAATAATGTATTTATGTCTAAATATAATATTTATTGTAAACTAGTCACAATATGTATCTTACGGAGTGTAATTAATTTTTTTATAAGTTTCTATACCATAAAATTTTACAGTCATAGATCCTGACTTACAAACAACAATAATTATACATTAAATTTAACTTACTAGAAAAGAAAATTTATTTTTTATAAAGTTTTAATGTTAGATAATGAGTTGCTATTATTTATTTTGTTGAACCCCAATTGAAAATGTTTTTTATAGGATACTAAACGCTTAGAACAATGGCAGCATATACGTATATAACGTTCCTAGTGCCGATAAAGCACTTTCTAAAGATGATGCTGTTCTATACTTTTTAGAAGATATCAAATATTATGAGACTATTTTTACTGATGGTACTGTTAGCAAAATAAAAAGGGGAAAGCTGAAATTAAAGGATGAGGTAATACCATGTACATTCCCAAATATCCCTTTATACTTGTGTATTACAACAACAAAAAATCTGTTAACTGTGTTTTATTTTGTTCTTAAAACTATATATAGGTTCAATTCAAAAAAAAATTGCCACACAATTGTACTTATCAAATTTCAGCATTTAACAAACCTTTTCGAATTTGGTAATAGTTTGTATTTTGTATAGATAAAATTAAATAACTTATCAATTAAAACATGCAAGACTTATTTAGAAATAAATACAACAGTATGTTCTGTGCTTTATTTAGCTATAAACAAGTTTATTTTTATTATTTTGACAAAATTATGTATAATTTCCATAAGAAGCCATGTATTTTGAACACCGTAAGCCGTACTAGCGCGGTTAATTATAATAGCTCAATTAGCATGAGTTTTTTGGGGACCATATTTTGAGTATACCGATTCGCCTCCTTATCTCTAGTCTTCATATTTCTAACACATGTCATTTTTCTCCTCTCGTTGACACTAACCAATACAATTTAAATAGGGAAACTACAACGTGTGACACATCATTGAATAAGTAATTTTATGAAAAATTAAGCAATATAGTACGGTGTACATTTTGATTCTAGCAATCTAGTGGGATACAAAATAGTTATTGTAAAGATTTAATCCTAACATTAGTGGCAACATTATTATGCTAATTTAAGCTACATTTCATTAAATTATGTTTCGTTATGTTGTGCATTAAATTACTAATTAAACTAGCTTTCAAATGAAATGTCACCCTTTTTTAACAAAAAAATATCCTGCTCAATTTAGAGTCAAAAGTTTGTCCTGTTTTTAAGAATGGTAAAAAGTCAAATATTGAAAACTATAAGACAATTTCCATTATATGTAATGTGTCAAAGGTCTTTGAAATATTATTGTATCCTTGTATTCAAAACCAATTAACAAAAATTCAACATGGATTTATTTCTAATCGCTCCACCGTAAGCAATTTGTTAATTATAACCCAATATATATCTGAAGCTCTAGATAATAGAAGCCAAGTTGATGTGATATGTATAGATTTTTCAAAGGCTTTTGATAGAATTCAAAGTTAAAATTATTTGGGTTCTTCGAGGATGCTTTACAATTCATAATCATGCATACTGATATTAGCTGTTTTATTGAACCTTACGTCTTTACATTATTTGATATACTGTTTAAGCAAATTATCATTGCACCATTGAACCAAATTGCTGAGATCTGATTGTAAGTGATTGTTTGAAAGGTCATTGATGATTGAAATTTTTTTTTAGGTCATCTGCATAACTGGAGTTATTTAAACAAGTTGTTACATCTTTAATGAAAAGTATGAACAATATAGGTCCTATATGCGAGCCCTGTGGCACATCTGAATGTACCAAAATTTCACTAGATGTGAAACCACATAAATTCACTCTCTATGTTGCCTTCTTTGGTATGTACATTGGTGTCATTTTACACACTCTATTAATAAAATTGAAGGTATCCAACAAAAGTTTTTGAAGATATTTATGCATTAATGCTTCCTATTCCAAAAGAACTCATAAATTATGATGGCTACACAATATTGACTGCTCTGGCCTTTTGCCAAGGCCTCTTTAAAACCTTTTCCATTTGTGTTAGTTGTCTTATTACAAAAACCATTATGTAAATCTATTAGTTTATCAACAAGTTATCAGTCATTAGTATCTCTCTATTTTAAATTGGAATTTATTTCAAAATATTCTAGCATATTCATTTTTATAACAAATTTTTAACAATTGAGGTGCGGACAAACGTTTATAAACTATAGTGAATTAGGAATATCTTTATTAATTGTGATTTTACCTTTACACTAAAATGGAGACAGTAAACAGTACAAAAATCTTATCAAATATCAACATTTAAAGTTAATATATGCTTATATAAAGAATACCTATGGTGTTATAAAGATATAAATCGATTTAATAGTGTCAAATTAATAAATTGAAGTAATATTTGAATTTATAACGGAGATACCTAATGTGCCCCACTGCCACACACACATTTAAACACCCCATAATTTATTTTTTGTCCCCTAATAAATTAAATGTATATGCCTACGAAAAATACCAAAAAACAATTTACAATAAATAGACACCTCTACATGACTATTCACTTTTAGATTGAATTTAAATTTATATAAACAGAAGTAGGTATATATTTTTATACTGAACTCTATTTGAACCAGATTTAAATTGAACTAATTTAGTTATGGATTTCAAATTATTGACCAAACAAATATAATACGATTTTAATTACTTCCATCTTCCATATGCTTAAACTAAATAAGCCAAATATTGATTTAATAATTACCACATGTAAAAAAACAGCAATAGAATCAAATACCGTAGCCTTTTAATAAAAATGATCTAATGAAATCAGAAAACACGCTTTCGAACATTAGTATTCACAAATTTTATTAAATATAACTTACCACGTTTATTTCAAAGTATTTTCTCGAAGGAAAACTCATAATAAACTAAATTAACACCCCTAATCACAAATAATTCAAGAAATATTGAACTCCACACCCAAAAAGTGAAGCCAAGCCGATTTTCTGTTAACTGACATACCATAGCCGACTACGCATTTCTATGAAATAATAAAATTGACCCCTGCACCGATACACAAAATGTGAATGCATTAATTTATCCTACATCAAAATAACTTAAAAATAATCGAAACATTCTTAATAATATTAATTGAAAACTTACCGTAGTCTACATCGGGGTGGACAGACGGAATTTGCAAATATTCTCTAAAATTGTTGACAGCTTGCGTATCCAAAGCGTTCTTTTGATCAGCTGATAACGAAGACATCTTTTGGGTTTTTGACGAATTTCTTTACGAAAAGCTTCAAATCAAAATGCGAGGGCATACAAAAGTGATATGAATAGATTACTAAAACCCCGAGCTATTATTTATACCAGATCTTATCAAGGAAATAAGTAATTATTTAATCAAAACTATACCATTATTCTATCTATGTCCCACCACAATTACCTACATGTTGTCATAACACACCTAGAAAAAAACATATTTATTTAACTAAATTTATGCGGTTTCTACTATTTTGATTAATCTTTGCGTTTATCTACATGTTATCAATATTTTTTAGAGAGGATATGTTTTTTATCAAATATAACTTTTACCTTGCGTTTCCTACTTTCGTCATGGAAACGTACCACTATACTGCAGTATTTTGAATTTCGCGGTACATTTTAAACGCCAATCAGCTGATCCTGGCCTTTTGGATGCGTCATCGGCGTCGGGAAGCCCAAACAAATACAAAGACCTGTCAAAGACTAGAAATTCGCTTCTAGGGATTAATGTTGTTTTGCTACCTAAATATTTGTAATATTAATAGTTTTTAGCGTCTTAAATAAAATTTAAAAACTGAAAAATAAATGAATTGTTTCTAAACCATAATTAAACTAATAGATAAATGCAAAAATATCGAAATGTAAAGCGAGAGGAGTATAGTATTGGCATCAGTTTCCCTAATCCACTTATTCATCTAGGTTTTTTTTAGCCTGAGGCCGAAAATAAAACGTTTCCTTTTCCTACCCTTTCTAGACAATTCTTGATAATTTTGTTGTTCTCTTTTCAAACGCAAAATTGTTCGCGTGTTAAACCATTGGTAAATAAAATCAAATTTTTATGTGTCTAAAAATACAATCGATTAAATAACTGGGCTATTATAGCCTTATTTGCTTGATAACTCGACTAAATTTTGATAAAACTGAAACCTGATACTTAAAATTGAACCAATTCTACAAAGTTATACAGTTTTTATAGACGGAAGTATTTAAATTGAGTAGACAGGAATGTGAGAATATTTTTAGATTAAATGCAGCGGAATACTATACAGATAGTTAAAACTTTTTAAATAATTATTACAAGTTCCAATACAAAATAAATTAAAATCGACGTAACTATAGATGATGTATATTAAAAAACAAATTTTATCTATGAATAAGAGGATTATTTATCATGTTATTACAAGCAATTGAAATATGTACAACATTTTTTAGACATGAAATTGATATTTTTAAATTTTATAGTGGCTGTTTCTACTACATAGTAAAAGATAACTGTCAAAAAGAAGAATCTAAGTGGTACATGTCATATATGATCATTAGGTAGAGTGGGACAAAATGAACCTTAACTTTTAAAGAGCATGGATTAAAAAGTTAAATTAAAAATGTGAATTTGAGGCCAAATGTGTATTGACGATATTAGGGTATTGAGATATTTGATTAGTCGTCTCTTACTAAGTATGTTTTTAAAACGGAAAGCTTTTTTTCTAGGTCGTTCCATGTTTATAAACAGAACTCAACTGAGTCTGAGTTCCTAGATGAGCACAGTGAATACGTACAAGTTTTGAACTGTTCGAGAGTGATCGAGTCTTCCAATTTTTCTTGAAGCTTCTTTTCAAGATTGTTACATTTATTAAGAAGGACCTCTGGTTGTCTCTTTTCAACGCTTTGTTCTCAAATTTCAGGGCATTGTTGATATCCCTTAGTTTTTCCTTTCTTGGGCTTCGAAAAGTTAGTTCCTCTGATGTTTGGACACTCCGTGAAGGAAAAAGTATTGGAGACCGCTGAATCGATTCTGCCTTATCGGAAGAGTTGCCAATGATTGAAGCTGATCCCAGACAACACACCAAATCCCAGAGATATCCACAGAATATCTTTTGTGGATATCCAATATATCCAAAGGATATCAGAAATATCCCGTGGATCTAATATGGATATCCAAATGTCCGTCTATATCCAGAATATAGAAGATATCCTATGGATATCCAGCAAAACATCTAATGGGTATATTCCAGACAATACAAGAAATCCCAGAGATATCCACAGAATATATTTTGTGGATATCCAATATATCCAGTGGATCTAATATGGATATCCAAATGTCCGTCTATATCCCAGGATATAGAAGATATTCGGATATTCAACAAAATATTTTATGGGTATCTTTAGTAGAGGGTTCATAAGTAACCAATGATTATTGAATAACGTCGAAAGAAAATAGAGATAAAAAATATTTTCAACACTCAAAATATTTTCAACACACTGCCTTTGATTTTGCCCACTAAGGAGAAAGTCATCCTTATTAGGACTCTTCAGCAATAAATGAAAATTCTCGACTCCAGTCTCTAATGGAGTCTGATTGGGATACCAATTTCGATCGAACTCAATTACGGCGGGTTGAGAAAGAGTAGATATTCAACGAGCGAAAGTAGTATCGCCATCTATACTTAGTAAACAAAATCAAAAATTACATCTAGTGGATATCCACCATGGTTTGCGTTCGCGTGTAGACTTTGATATATTTAGTGAATGTCCATGGGATATTGAATACACCTTAAAAAAATTAATTTTAAATATCTGAACGGTACTATTAGCAGTATTAGTCACAATGGCGTAATTTTTTAATAATTTGCTATATAATTACTATTATTTATGGACATTTGCATGTCTATAAATTACATCTCATGGATATAAAATAGATATCCACCATGGACTGGACATTCAGTGGATATTGGGATGTCCAGTAGATTTGGTGTGCTGTCTGAGTAGCTTCTGCAGAAGCAATATATGATAAGAGACATGCCCCGTTACGAACATTTAAGGTTGGCCAACATGTGTTGATACAGGATACAAGGAAATGGAGCAGAAAGCTTGAACCTTGTTATAGAGCACAATATATCCCCTATAGTAATGTAACTGGGATTCAAGAAATGGCTTTGAGTTACGCTGCGGCCAGACACAGGTCTCATGGCGCTAGTATCGTTATTGATTTTTGACTTCGGCACGTTCATTGGTTGACGACGAATTCAAAACAATCTGATCGGAGCGTTACTCACTCCCACTCCTTCTCTTTGTTTAGATACTTATAAAAGAAAGAGATACCAGTTAATAATTTCTATTTCGAATCATATTTCATTCTTTAGCGTTGAGTTTTTATAAGTGAAGCGTGAAGTGTCAGTGTTGACAAGTGATAATTTTTTGATTTTTTCTTCTACGAAATTTAATATTAATTTTGTTTCAGCGATATTTATTGTGATTTGTGTTGTTGTATTAAGTGCTTTCTTATTTAATATGGGAAACAAAACGTACAACAAACTCAGAAAAAGAGGAATCGAGGAGGGATTGCTATCTATGGCTGTCATCCAAGGGTCTGCGCCCTAGATAATACTTTTCCAGTGGGAAAAGCCTTTAAAATTCAAGTATAACAATTTTATGTTTCCGTTTTCCCTTCTTTTAATGTAGGTGCCAATTTTGAGGTAAGTTTGTAATAATTTTTCAGTTATTACCTACCCTCTTAATATTATAATTTAACTATGATCTTATGCTTTCCTATGGACACGATTCAAGGAGGGAGTCCTATGGCTGTCATCCAAGCCCTAGATAATAGTTTTCCAGTGGCAACAGCCTTTAAAATTCAAGTATAATAATTTACTTTTTTCGAAGTAGATGTCCATTTAAACTAAATTTTTTTATTTCACTTATTGATTTTAGCATTTATATACAGTATCGGCTAATGAACACTTTCCAATACGCTTGGCTAGAATCGAAAATAAAACAAAAGAGTTAGTGCATTAGTTCGATCAGGAAACGAATAATATGAATGTTGCCTTGTGTGCTGTGTAATATGAACAGGCACACGGTGTGATGCATCCCCACGTAGCCGGCTGGCTACGTTCATAGTATTCTATTCCTTCTCCCACTAATGCTAACTCTTTGTAGTTTTTACTTGGACATTAGCAAAACGTATTGTACAACATTCGATAGCTGCCACTGTATTATCACAAACATCTCTTAATAACTAAATGATTTCATTTAATAGTTTCTTTTTTTTTTCAGTAAAATGGATATGGCTAGAGTTATCTTCGTCTTTAAAATATATTAAATAAGTTTTATAATTTTTCAAATAAAATACTTTATACAATTTTTTGTTTTTTTACCAGAGCCAATTTTTTTTCAGATCTAACCTCTATAGGTAAAAAATAAGTGATTTAGGTAAAATTGAAAAGTATATTACATGTTCTTTTAAATGTGTTGTTAATCCAAATGCTTCTCTTATTGTAATAGCTAATAATAAAAGAATTAGTATTATTTTTAGCTATCAAAATAAAAATAGCGCCTGGATTTACAGCTCGTTTAATCGAACATGCAATATACTTCTCAATATATATTTCCGAATGAATATATTTAAAAATTCCCGCCATTCCGCGGCTGAAAATTTACAATTTTGGCGGGAAATTTAAATTTCGCCTTTAAATTATATTTGAATTTACCGCCATATCGAGTTAGTTGAGCGGCCAGACACAGACGCATTCTTGCGCTGCAAACTTAGTGCCAACTCTTTAACAAGTGAGATGCACTACTATAGGGGATATATTGTGGTTATAGAGGACCCCTCCTAGCATTGATCTGGCAACCTAGGGATACGACATGCGTAAGCGAAAAGTGGGACCGGTCCGCCATTACTGTGAGTGCAAATTGTCAAATTTTATAGGTTATATTTTTAGTGTCATTTGTGTAATTAAATTTGAATTTAATTTGTGTTTGAGCAAATTTTGAGTGTTACAAACTTATAAAGTATATAATGCCTTGCTGTGTTATACGTTCCTGCTCTAGCGATAGGCATTTTTGTGAAAAATCGACTGGAATAACGTTTCATAGGTTAGTATCAAAATTATAAATATTATACAGGACAGTATTATGACAGGTTTGTATAAAATGTGTAAAAGTATGCTTTTAAAAATGCAAAAAAAATCATCTATCAACTTTTGGGCCTACCTATATTGGAATAATACTTTTTCATACGAAATAATATTTACAGATTTCCAAAAAATCCTTTAAAACGTAGCGCGTGGATACAGTTTGTCAACAAGTATAATTGGTAACCTTCTAAATTCAGCAGTATATGTTTCAAGCATTTTCTTGAGAAGTACATTAATCGTACGCCATTTCGTTTATCAAATCTAATTTATAGGCATTTTATATTCTTATTTCAATTTAAATATAACCTACATTTGCTGTCCTTCCGCCAATTTTATTTATTAGTTCTACAGCTGATTGAAAAGTAGAGCTTCATGTTTTGTGTATGCATGAGTATTCTATTTTATTATAGTTAATTTAAAACAATATTAATATACCTTTTTAATTACCTATAATTTGTTTCAGATTAGTGCGTTTAAAGGAATTGGTGAAAATGAAGCGATTCGCCAACTTTGGGGATGTGTCAGAAAAGTGACATCAAAGTTATTCAACGTTTCCAGAATAAAGCATTAAGGAACATCGTCAATGCACCCTGGTACTGCCACAATACTGATCTTCATAGGAACCTTAAAGTGGAGACTGTTGAAAATACAATACAAAAATTTGCCAATAGTCACTAACAACAACTGCTCCAGCATGGAAACCTCGAGATTACCCAGCTCCTCAACAATGCCAAATCTAATAAGAAGACTCAAGAGACCAAGCCTTTTGAGTTCAGTGATGTTAAAGCATAGTACTTTTAGTGTAGTTAAGTGATTTAGACTCTAAGGTATACTAGAGAGTAGAATATCAGTTTGTGAAGTTTTTCATCCCTTGATAAGTTAGAATAAAATTTCTAATTGATCTTAATGATTAGATTGTAACAATCGTAAATGTTTCTTTACTTGGGGCATTTATTAAAAAAAAACTATTTGTTTCAGATTAGTGCATTTAAAGGACTTTGTGGAAATGAAGTGATTCCCTTTATATTTTATGAAATAATGTTTTAAGAATCAATATTTGAGTTTTGTGTATTTTAAATAGACATGTATATTTATAAATGTCTTTTTTTTAGTCTAATAATATTTTGGAGAAAAAAAGCTAGAATACATTTCTGAAATATTAGTATTTAATATCTCTAAAAGATTTAAAATTTTTATTTCAGAAATATTACTGTGAAATATTATATTTAGTGGACATTTTTACGTTTCAGGCACATTTCAGAAATGTTTCTGGGATGTTTCGTAATATTTATACATTACAAATATTTCAATGTAATATTTTTGAAATATTTCCGAAATGTGTTTGTGCTGTATGGGAAAATCCTCAAGAATAAATTAATATCGAACAACGCATTAAGATGATGCTTCTCATTCTTTTATTCCTAGAGTGATAATATCTGCTAATCGACTTAACATATCTCTCCCACAGAATTTAGCAGTTATGTTTAGATTTTTCATTATTATTAATAATTAATATGTACATATTTTTAATTAATTTACCTATTATTATTTAGGATTTTATTATTATTTAATTACTGTAATATGTATTCTGTATTATTGTATTGTTTTAATGGGCTCTGGCCCATACATAAATAATATACCTCCATCAAAAATAAAAAAGTATTTTCTGTTGTACGAATTTGAACACTAATAAATACTTTTAAGTCAGTTAATAAATAGTTTTTAAAACACTTTAATATTTAAACATTATAAATTCATAATTATATTTAATTTTGTTGATATTAAAATATTATTGATCTGTTTATCAACAATAATTATAAACGTCAGTTGGCTACTCAGTACTACACTTGTCAACTACGTTTCCTTTTTATGATAAATTTAAATTAATAATATGCCAAGTTCCAAGGCACCAAACATTCAGTGCTGTGTTTCGACATGGCACATGGCATACTATGTTAATATATCTTTTGATATTTAAACTCTTGTAGCTTAATAACCATGTAGAATTGGATATTTGTTCATAGGACATTTTATGCTTGAAATGAATTCAGGAATATGATATTTAAGTTTTTATAGTGCATAAAAGTTCTTATAACAATAAATATTTAACATCAATACTCACTTTTTTTTAATGAGACTAGCAACAAAACCATAACCGTTTGTCTAGTATTAAAAATAAATATCACTCCTAGATATGGATAAGAAAATATTAAAACTTTATTCCTTGTACACTTTTATTTAATCACAGCACACATTATTTTCATTTACAATATTTGCTTGACGTTCATATGCCCCAGTCTATTTTGTTCACCTTTTCTAGTGGCTTTTTCTGCTAAACTTTAGTCCCTATTCTACCTCCCGTAGGTAATGAATTATTCAACCATTTAGTCAACAATGGGGTTTTACTTATTTTACAGTAAGATACTGATCTTTAATGTTCAAGTTTTAGAATTTGAACTTGGATTAGGCCATTTTCGTCAATTTTGTTCTTAGAGCTTTTGTAAAAACACTTATGAAGTACTCTCACAAATTTATTTCTTATTTTGCCTAGCGAAGAAATTGTGTATTAGGAAATATTCTGGTTTTTACCTTAGTGGTCAAGAAGAGCGCTTACAGTGGATACTTTTCCTAACTCGATAAACATTTATTACCTAGATGTTGGCCTCCCTTTATCACCAGCCTACAATTTCAACTCTTTTGCTGTTAACTTTAACTTTATCTGTGACTTTAGCTATGATTGAGACTTCAACTTTATCTTCACATTATTTGTCTGACTTTCATACATGCATGATTATTGTTCATAGACCAATTAAATGGGACCGGCACGCTTGTGGTGCATGTTGTGTGTTACTAGGGTAGGCCTTTGCATAAGTAGCCATAATCTCTGCAGATGGTGAGAAGCCCAGCTCAAACCAACTACTATAATTTCGTCATTGGATCTATAGGTCTCAAGTAAGATCACTTTATATTTTACATTTGTTAGAAGTGCACCTGCACACCACTGGTGGTGGCTTCGCTGATTTACTGAATGTCTTGCATGAAGACATACACCTTTCAGTCTGAATCTACAAAAGTACCAAGACCAGGTAAGATTAATCCACATTCTGATTTTCTGAATAGTGCATCTACCTACACAGAGATTGCTTATTAGCCATTTTCCGCGAGCCTTGCATTCAGTTTCGTATCTGATTATCGAGCTTTCAGTGTATGATCATTTGTTCTTAATTTCGAGAAAGCTGTTAATTAAAGTAAGGTTAGATTACTTGACATTTGCGACCTTGTACTTTCCGATTTAAAGACAGAAAGCATTGGACTCATAGAAAAACGAAAAACTAAAGATTGAGCTATTTATGTGCCCTAGTGCAAACGTGTGACGACTGATCCAATAAATAGAACTCTGTTTACTTTTGTCGCTTATGTGAACTAAAAATGTATTATTTATTTTTTCTGTGAACGATTTCAACGCTTTAGGGTTAATTTTACCATTGTGTTAAAGTTTAAACTATTTATTGAAGATTAAAATTACATTTTATGTAAAAATGTCATTTTAAACTTCGTTAAACCCAATGGTGGAATCGGCCCCAAGTTAGTTATATCATGGTCATTGATTAGTTGCAATTTTGCAAATAATATATTCTCCAGCGCTTAATAGCCACCTGAGTGATAATTAAATCAGTTATATTTTATTTCTTTTATTTACTTTATTTAGCACCTCTCGGCTGAAAACCGGGCATAGGTATTTAAGCTTTTAAATCCCCTTCTTTTATAACCTCGGCCTTCCACTACCTTTTAAGTCAATGTCAATAAAAAGGAAAATAATTTTTTATTATTCAAATAATGATACTTAACCAGAAATAGTACAATCAAAACTTGTAAATCCGGTACTGCTCTTCCACCATTTTAGTGAGTGCAAAAGCCACGCCTACCGGTTCCACTTTTGTATATCAAAAATAATACATATGACGTATCCTTACGTTGCCTTATCAATGCCTCCTAGTTACTAAAGTACTTGATAATGATCGGTACGAGGTTGACGAACTGCCAGGATCCGAAAGTTGTAGGACAGCTTATACGGGCATTTGTCCTTCAGACAAAATGAAGTGACAGTTTCGCAAAGCGAGACTGTGAAGCCGAGGACGAATAGAAATATTCGTGCTCATATTTATTAATTTCAGCCTAATTAATATATTTTTTTTGTTATAGTTTAACCATGTTTCACGGGGTCGTGAAAAAGTCAGGTAGGCCGACTGTAATATATTGTTTGGATGGTCCCTTAACCCGAGACGATTTCTGGGAAACCAAAACATCATAAACCGGGCGGTCGACAGAAACGGGTCGTTCAATCAGTGAGACAACTATTTGGATAAATAGATCATCAAACGCCGTTCATGAATGCAGTTGGTTTCTAATAAGACTATAACCGTTTTAAAGCGATGAACCAGAAAACACTTTGGTTATACCCTTGGTTAACCTTAAAATCACGTGACTAAACCCTAGATAACCGGTCTATATTCTAACCAAAAAACACTAACTACATGTCACTTCCACTTGTCATTATTAACCCACGTCTGGACTCAGGTATATACCGGTTATAATTAATGACGTTTCAAAGGGCTTAAATATGACGTTATAGAAAGTAACCAAGGATAACCAACATCACTTTAATTAAAACGGTAAATACCGAAAATTACCGGTTGGTCGCTTTAAAACGGTTTATATTTCTACGTGTTTATTCCGTTCTTTTGTATATTTGTTTTATTTAAAGTTATTTTAATAAACTTCTCATTTATAATAAACTTTTAATTATTTGTGTAGTTTACATAGTACTGTCCATCTCTAAATTTCCACGATATAAAAACAAAACTTCGATTTTCGTTCAAAGACATTACCCGAGTCGGACCACATCGCCGATAGGAAAGTGTAGTGGATTTTACACCGGGTCAAACGAAAGGTATAGTGTTCGTTGGTGTAGTTTATTCTTACACCAGTGGAACGAACGAAATAACCTTCTATATAGTAAGGATATTATTAGAGTAGTTGGTTGCCGCACTTCCCCTACAGCTTATTTATGAAACCCACTGGCTAGGCTTGAACCGAAAACATTGTTTTGACATTGACATTGATTGACAATTATAATTTTGACGTTTTGACTGGGTGTCACTTTGGCTTTTCGATTTTTTATTTATAAAATTTTAAACAAATTACTGAAGGGACAAAAAATTTCCAGTAGTCAATAAAGTCGCTCAAGATGTTGTCGTTGATGAACAGGATATTAGACTGGTTCAAAAGCCTATTTTGGAAGGAAGAGATGGAGCTAACGCTAGTAGGATTGCAGTATTCTGGCAAAACTACCTTTGTTAATGTAATAGCGGTGAGTGTACAGATTTTTTTTTATAAAATTTAATGCTAAACAGGATTTTATTTTAGTCTGGTCAATTTAGCGAAGATATGATTCCAACAGTTGGTTTCAACATGAGAAAAATAACAAAGGGGAATGTTACCATTAAAGTTTGGGACATTGGGGGCCAACCTAGGTTTAGGTCTATGTGGGAACGATATTGTAGAGGCGTTAATGCTATAGTGTAAGCTAAAAACAACAAATAATCAAAATTAAACAAAATGACTCATATAAATAATAATCAATACTTGTTTTTTTGGTGTATAGATATATGGTAGATGCAGCTGATTCCGATAAAATCGAAGCCTCTAGGAATGAACTTCACAATTTGCTTGATAAGCCACAGTTGGCTGGTATTCCAGTTTTAGTTTTGGGTAATAAACGTGATAAACCACAAGCTTTAGATGAAAATGGTCTCATTGAACGAATGTAAGTGATTAAAATTTGGTGTTCTTGTATTAAATGAGAAATTGTTCGTTCTGTTGGGAATTATCCTAAACAGAAGGAATTTAAATTGTTTTGGATCTGGAAAATAATTGTTTTTACAACTGTTTTGTATAATTTTTGTGATTTTTAGTCTATTGGTAACTGGTTTTAAAATAATTAATATTTTAAGTGCCACATTTCTAGAAACAATTCAAGTTTATGAGCCACCCACTTTAATACCAGTAACTATATTGAATTACTGTCTTCAGCCAATTGCTTGTACAACTGTTTTGATGTTTTCTGAGAATTTTAGACTCTTTTATTAACTAATATTTTTTTAAACACATCAATGTCTCATTTCTAGAAACGCATAATATCATTCTTCCATTTTAAAACCATTGAAGATATTGTATTGATGTATTTAATAAATTATTTCTACAACTGTTTGCAAACCATTAAAAAACTACAATAGAAGTGAAGGTCATAAAATAGGTCCCTGAGGAACTTCTCTTGAGACTAGTTATGTGTATTTAATTTATAAAAAAAGACAATTTGAATCTGTGTTTATATAAAAATAACAATGAAAGGTTAAAGGACACAAACACTAAGAACAAATAAAAACATTTGTGCATTTCCATTGCTGATAAAATATTTGTTTGTTTTATAAATAGTGTACTGATTTGAATTTTGGAATGCCCAATACATTTTTTTAATAATTTTCTATTAGAACTATTTTGATATTCTTTTTTTTTTCGGTTGGTTCTAATTTTAGAATAATTACAAATATTTACCATCCATTATTTTTCTTATCATTACAAATTTGTACTTGTTTATGTTGTTATCATTTTTATTTGTTGTTATTATCTGCATACCACAGCCATAGGAGTCAATAATAAAGTACATTTTTGTTTCCCTCTAGGTTACACATTTTAAGTTCATTTGTTTTTAATACAGGGTGGCCACTTTATAATTTTACACTAATTCATTTTTAAAGTTAAGTAGCAGTGTCACATTTTTAGAAATCATAATTCAACTTTACCAGCCTGCTATTTTAAAACCAGTAAATAAATAGTTTTGCTGTCTTCAACAAATTGTTTCTACAACTATTTTCTATCATTTCTGCGAATTAAAGATTTTTTTAGGAACAGGTTTTCAACTAATTAATTTTTAAAGATTACAGTGTCACATTTCTAGAAAGGCATAATTCAACTTTATCAGCCCTTTACTTTAAAACCAGTAAATAAATGGTATTGCGGTCTTTAACAAATTGTTTCTATAACTGTTTTGTATGATTTCTGAGAATTAAAGACTTTTTTTAGTAACTGGTTTTAAACTAATGAATTTTTAAAGAAAGTAAGTAGTGTCACATTTTTAGGTACTCATAATTTAACTTTATGAGCCCGTCATTTTAAAAACAGCAAATAAATCGTATTGCTGTCTTCAAAAAATTGTTTCTACAACTGTTTTGAATGATTTCTGATAATTTAAGACTATTTTGGTGGTTTTAAAGTAACGAATTTTATAGATAGCAATGTCACATTTTTAGGAACACATATTTCAACTTTCTCAGCCCGTCATTCTAAAAACAGCAAAGAAATCGCATTGCTGTTTTCAACAAAATATTTCTACAATTATTATGTATGATTTCTGAGCATTTTAGAATCTTTTAATAACTAGTTTTAAACTAATGAATTTTTTAAAATAGCAGTCACATTTTTAGGAACATATTTCAACTTTATGAGCCTGCCATTTTAAAATCAGCAAAGAAATCGCATTGCTGTCTTCAACAAATTTCTTCTATAACCGTTTTATAAGATTCCTGATAATTTAAGATTTTTTTATTAACTGGTTTTAAACTAATGAATTTTTAAAGATCACAGTGTCACATTTTTAGGAACACATAATTCAACTTTATCAGCCTCCTATTTTAAAACCAGTAAATTAATAGTATTGCTGTCTTCAACAAATCGTTTCTACAACTGTTTTGTATGATTCTGCGAATTGAAGACTTTTTTAGTGACTGGTTTTAAACTAATGAATTTTTAAAGATCACATTGTCACATTTCTAGGAACACATATTTCAACTTTATCAGCCTGTTATTTTAAAACCAGTGAATAAAAAGTATTGCTGTCTTCAACAAAATATTTCTACAATTATTGTATATGATTTCTGAGAATTTAAGAATTTCTTAGCAATTGGTTTTAAACTAATGAATTTTTAAAGAAAGTAGTGTCACATTTTTAGGAACGTATAATTTAACTTTATCAGCCTATCATTTTAAAATCCGTAAAGAAATTGTATTGCTGTCTTCAAAAAATTGTTTCTACAACTGTTTTGTATGATTTCTGAAAATTCAAGACTATTTTAGTAACTGATTTTAAAGTAATAAAATAAAAGAATATAGATAGCAATGTCACATTTTTAGTAACACATAATTCAATTTTATCAGCCTGCTATTTTAAAACCAGTAAATCAGGTATTGCTGTCTTCAACAAATTGTTTCTACAACTATTTTGTATGATGTCTGAGAATTTAAGGCTATTTTAGTAACTGGTTTTAAAGTAATAAAATAAAAGAATATAGATAGCAATGTCACATTTTTAGTAACACATAATTCAATTTTATCAGCCTGCTATTTTAAAACCAGTAAATAAATGGTATTGCTGTCTTCAACAAATTGTTTCTACAACTATTTTGTATGATGTCTGAGAATTTAAGGCTATTTTAGTAACTGGTTTTAAAGTAATAAAATAAAAGAATATAGATAGCAATGTCACATTTTTAGTAACACATAATTCAATTTTATCAGCCTGCTATTTTAAAACCAGTAAATAAATGGTATTGCTGTCTTCAACAAATTGTTTCTACAACTGTTTTGTATGATGTCTGAGAATTTAAGGCTATTTTAGTAACTGGTTTTAAAGTAATAAAATAAAAGAATATAGATAGCAATGTCACATTTTTAGTAACACATAATTCAATTTTATCAGCCTGCTATTTTAAAACCAGTAAATAAATGGTATTGCTGTCTTCAACAAATTGTTTCTACAACTGTTTTGTATGATGTCTGAGAATTTAAGGCTATTTTAGTAACTGGTTTTAAAGTAATAAAATAAAAGAATATAGATAGCAATGTCACATTTTTAGTAACACATAATTCAATTTTATCAGCCTGCTATTTTAAAACCAGTAAATAAATGGTATTGCTGTCTTCAAAAAATTGTTTCTACAACTGTTTTGTATGATGTCTGAGAATTTAAGGCTATTTTAGTAACTGGTTTTAAAGTAATAAAATAAAAGAATATAGATAGCAATGTCACATTTTTAGTAACACATAATTCAATTTTATCAGCCTGCTATTTTAAAACCAGTAAATAAATGGTATTGCTGTCTTCAACAAATTGTTTCTACAACTATTTTGTATGATGTCTGAGAATTTAAGGCTATTTTAGTAACTGGTTTTAAAGTAATAAAATAAAAGAATATAGATAGCAATGTCACATTTTTAGTAACACATAATTCAACTTTATCAGCCCGGCTATTTTAAAATCAGCAAAGAATTTGCATTGCTGTCTTCAACAAATTGTTTCTACAACTGTTTTGTATGATTTCTGAGAATTTAAGACTATTTTAGTAACTGGTTTTAAAGTAATAAAATAAAAGAATATGTCACATTTTTAATAACACAATTTCAACTTTATCAGCCTGTTATTTTAAAATCAGCAAAGAAATCGTATTGCTGTCTTAACAAAATATTTCTAAAATTATTATGTATGATTTCTGAGAATTTAAGAATCTTTTAAGAACGTATTTCAACTTTATGAGCATGCAATTTTAAAATCACCAAAAAAATTAAATTAGTGCCTAAATAAATAATTACAAAAAAAATTGTGATGTATTTGCTACATTAGCTTTTTTTTTTCAGGAATCTCTCTGCTATCCAAGATCGCGAAATATGCTGCTATTCGATATCTTGCAAAGAAAAAGACAACATCGACATTACGCTTCAGTGGTTGATCGCGCATTCAAAATCTGGAATGCGTTAATTTTTAATACCCACGTATATACACAAAAAAGTCAACTTTTAAGGCAACATTACTACAATAACAAAGTAAACATATTTTTCATTGAAATTTCATCTTTGAAGTATTTTCTTCTTTCTTCAAAGGTTGTTTTAGTTTCAAAACGTTTCATATTAAATATATAATCTATAGCTAGGAACGATTATATGAAAATAAAAGAAAAAAGTAGGTTCAATTTTGCATATGTTCAGTAGGTACACCTTGAATATATTTTTTTTTGTGTTTGATTAAAATATATATGCAGAATGTTATTTTTAAGGCACAAAATAAATGAATTTTTAGCTCAATTTAGATTAAAGTGCTTCTTTGTTATATAAAATTAAAATAGTCGACCAGTATATCGTGTATACAGGGTGCGTCATCTATTATTTGCATTGTATTCCGCTTTCCACCTTGTACAGGATGCCTCAATCACTAATTTTACTAGTTATGACATTGACAGAGATCAAAACGTATAAAGTGACGAGTATACTCGGTCACGAAAGTGTAGAAGGTCAGTTCGACGTATATATTCGTCTTTAGAATGACACATCCTGTTTGTAGATTGCGTTTTTGCATTTGCATGTACTGAAAGTAAACTTCAAGACTTAAGCTGACTGTGGATATAAAATATGTTGACTTTGAGATTTATTTCGGTTTCAACCGCAGCGAATCATTTTTTTTTTTTTTTGGACCAGTTTGAAAGTCGTACTGAAATTGCCATGATTCGCGCGAGAAATCTGGATTTTACCAACCACTTTTAGGTATATATTCACTTGCTGATGATCTTAGATTGTAAGTTAATATTAATAAAATTGATTAAAAATGGTGCAGAGTATCAAAAATATGGAACTTCTTTCAAATAATTGAAGATTTTTTTTTTTATTTATTTGAAACGTTTTTTGGGGTTTACGTTTTGAGATTCTAAATTTTGTTTTATGGAATAACGTCATTTTATATAGTACAAAAATGATATTTTTTTTATATTTTTGATCCTCTCTGTTGATTATACAACATGACGCTGGTTTTATATTGGGTGAACGTTGAAAATATATTAAAAATAAAAAAAAGCCTGTACAATATTTGTTGCTTATAATAATAGTCTTAAAAAAAATCAGAAATTTAGAAAAATTGTGTAGTTTAGTTTTTAAAAATTGTATATTTATTTCTATGTCTATGTTATTATATTATTACTCTTGATTTGTATAGTGAGATTTTTTTTTATATATATACACATTTATAGCAAATATTTTTAATTATTTACTTAGATACTTTTAGTTAATTATTTAAAGATTTCTATAAGAGTGCTATCAATTTTTTTATTAAATTAAAATATGAGTAGTTCAAATGTACCGGTCGTAGACGTCGATGTAACTCTGTTATTAAAAAGCAAATTAATTTAAAATTTGTGTTGTTACTTTTTACGAGCTTTAATTAAATTCGAAATAGTTCAAATGTCCCGATTTCATACACACTCTTGTGCTATGGTTATTAAAACAAATTATTGACAGGTTTAGTTTGTTTTGAATTACATTTGACATCCATTAATGGCGTGCGATTTAGAGGTGTGAAATTCATGAATTACAGTTATGTAACAGTACATTTGAACTACTCGGCTTTTAATTCGTCAGGAATTTTTAACCCAGTTTCCTTTTTTAATATTTGGCAGATATCTTCAAGCTTGTATTGAATAAAAATATAAGTAGTTCAAATGTACCGATCGTAGACGTCGCTGTATCTCGGTTATTAAAAAGCGAATTAATTTGAAATTTGGGTTAGTTTCTTTACACGAACTTTAATTAAATTGGAAATAGTTCAAATGTCCCGATTTCATTTCATACGTGTTTATAAATCCGCACACCTATGCCTGAGTGCCAATTTTTGACCCAGTTTTCGTTTTTTAATATTTTGCAGACATCTTCAAACTTGTATTGCATAAAAATATAAGTAGTTCAAATGTATCGATCGTAGACGTCGCTGTATCTCGGTTATTAAAAGGCGAATTAATTTGAAATTTGGGTTAGTAACTTTATACGAACTTTAATTAAATTGGTAGTAGTTCAAATGTCCCGATTTCATTTCATACATATTTATAAATCCACATTCCTGTCTAAGTGCCAATTTTCACCCATTTTTCTTTTTTTTTTGTATAAATATTTGGCTGGCATATTCAAGCTAGTTAAATACAGTTCGTATTGAATTAAAATATGAGTAGTTCAAATGTACCGGTCTCAGACGTCGCTGTATCACTTGTTAAAAAGCGAATTAATTTGTTATTTTGGTTAGTTACTTCATATGAACTTTAATTACATTGGTAGTAGTTCAAATGTCCCGATTTCATTTATGTTTATAAATCCGTATGCCTGTCTAAGTGCCAATTTTCACCTATTTTCCTTTCTTATATAAATATTTGGCTAGCATCTTCAAGCTAGTTAAATACATTACGTATTGAATGAAAATTAGAGTAGTTTAAATGTACCGGTTGTAGATGTTGCTATATCTCGGTTATTAAAAAACGAATTGATTTGAAATTTGGGTTAGTTACTTTATATGAACTTTAATTAAATTGGAAGTAGTTAAAATGTCCCGATTTCATACATGTTTATAAATCCGCATGCCTGTCTAAGTGCCAACTTTCACCCAGTTTTCTTTTATATAAATATTTAACTGACATCTTCAAGCTAGTTAATTTAATTTTTTTATTAAATTAAAACATGAGTAGTTCAAATGTACTTGTCTTAGATGTCGTTGTACATCGGTTATTAAAATGCCAATTTGAAATTTGGGCTAGTTACTTTTTACGAGCTTTAATTCAATTCAAAGTAGTTCAAATGTCCAGATTTCATAAACGCTCTTGTTTTACGGTTATTAAAAATCAAATTATTGCCAGATTTAGTTTGTTGCTATAAATTAATTACTTTTGATATCCGTTAATGGCGAGTGGGTCTAGAGGTGTAAAATACAAGATTTACAGTTATGTAACTGTACATTTGAACTATTAATATTCCAATTTATCAGGAATTGCGACGTCATCTATATTTAGATGTCAATTTTTACCTAGTTTCCGGTTTTTATATTTGGCTGGCATCTTCAAGCTTGTTAAATACATTTTTTTGGTGAATTAAATAAAAGTAGTTCAAATGTACCGATCGTAGACGTCGCTGTAACTCGGTTATTAAAAAGCAAATTAATTTGAAATTTGGTGTAGTTACTTTTTATGAGCTTTAATTAAATTCGAAGTAGTTCAAGTGTCCCAATTTTATAAATACTCTTGTTATTAAAAAGATAATTGTCAGATGTAGTTTGTTTCGAATTAATTAAATTTGATGTCCATCAATGGTGGTGGCGGTGCCGTTTTTTAGAATTAATTAGGTAACAATACATTTGAACTATTGATCTTCTAATTCGTCAGAAATTGCCTGTTTGGGTGCCAATTTTAAATCAGATTCCTTTTTTAATATTTGGCTATCTTCAAGCTATTTAAATACATTTTCTATTGAATTAAAACATGAGTAGTTCAAATGTACCGGTCGTAGAAGTCACTCTAACTTGGTTATTAAATTGGAAATAGTTCAAATGTCCTGATTTCATTTATGTTTATAAATCTGCACGCTATGTTTAGGTGCAAATTTTTCACCTAGTTTCCATTTTTTTTATATGAATAGTTGGCTAGCACCTTTAGGCTAGTTAAATACATTTCGTATTGAATGAAAAGACGATTAGTTCAAATGTATCGGTCTCAGACGTCGATGTATCTCTGTTATTAAAAAGCGAATTCAAATGTGTGAAATTCAATAATTATAGTTATTTAATGGTACATTTGAACTATTCTTTTTTAATTCGTTAGAAATTGCTACGATGCCTATGTCTGGGTGCCAATTTTTTATGAAGTTTCATTTTTCTATATTTGGTTGTCATCTTCAAGCTAAATACATTTTTATTGAATTAGTAGATCAAATATACAGGTCGTAAACGTGGCTGAACCTGTTATTAGAAAGCGAATTAATTTGAAATTGATCTAGTCACTTTTCATGACCTTAATTAAATTCGAAGTAGTTCAAATGTCCTGATTTCACACACGCTATTAAAAAACAAATTATTACTAGATTTAGTTTATTATTCCGAATGAACTACATTTGACATTCACTAATATTGTGCAGTTCTAGAGGTGTGAAATTCAAGAGTTACAGTTACGTAACGGTGCATTTGAACTATTTACTCTTCCTATTAGTCAGGAATTATAAGACGCATTTCAATTTGTGGTTAATTGTAAAGCAAAAATGGTACAAATGAACTACTGGTAATTGGATGGTATTAATAATGAAATTACTAAAAACGAAATGGTGCATTTAAACTACTGAAGTTTGAGTTGCGATTACGAGATGGTACATTCAAACTTGATAGCAGCTCTAATAATAATTGTGAATTTTTTAATTAGGTTTTGGTAGATATATTTATATCGTTTGTCATAACGACACTGACAATGTTTATAATACATTGAAATTATCTTCTCATTACCTCATTTTTTTTGTAGGGTTGCATATTATAAAAAATAATTGATTTCTTTTTTTTATATACAATAAAAGTCACCAGAAAACGTTAATACGATTTATTTTCTATAATTTGTAAACTTAAATAAAAATAACAATTACTTATTTCTGTTTTTCTTCGCTTTCGCCCCCTTCAATGCCCCCGATTTGGCCGCCTTCACTATGTGCTTGAATTGACCGGCGGCCTTATTCTTTTTCCTGAAAAAAACACGTTTTAAAAACATCTTCCTACTGTCAAATGTCATTTACTACCCATAAAAAAAACAATATCTGACAGTGACAAATGTCATTAATATAGGAAATAATGACAGATATGACATTGACAGTTGTTAGAATGTCACAAATTATTCAAAATTCTTACCTTTTGTTTAAAGCTGTTCGTTTTAGAGGTAAGTAGGCGTACGGGTCAACTTTGCCTTTCTTTTTAACATCGCCAGATGCTTTTTTGGATCGATAATCTGAACCCGGTGTGCTGTAGCCACTTTTGACAGACGAAGTGCTTGCTCCAATCGTCCTAGAAGAATAGATGTAGTACATTTTAATTTTTAATAAAAAAACTATACATTATTATTCATTTTGCATGTTTATTAAACGTTATTTATAATGCCTGTCATGATTGGAAGTTACTAAATGTATTTTTTATTATCTAGAGGTTACTAAAAGGTGTAGTAGTTGTCACCTTTTCTGCGTTACATATCTGGAAGTTATCAAAATGGTTATTTAGTGTAATTTTTACTGCCTGACATGACTTGTAAGTTCCTAAATTATTTACTAGGTGTCATTTTTTCAGTATAACATTTGTGGAAGTTACTAAGTAACTTTTTTGCTTCCTGTCATTCCTCCAAACTACTAAAACGGTGAACAAGTGTATATTTTTTTTATCTGTAGGTTGCCAAATGTCATTATTACTGCCTGTCACATATAGAAGTTACTAACAAAATTACGAAGTCTTAATTTTTCTTTCTGGGGTAACTGAAAGTTAAAAAACCAGTCGTTAAGTGTATTTTTTACTGTCTAGGATGAGTAAAGTTACTAAAATAGTTATCAAATGTCATTTTAACTGCCTGGCTTACCTAGCAGTTACTGAAATCTAATGTATTATTTCTTTACTGCCTGAGATGACAAGAAGTTACTAAAATGATTACTAAGTGACTTCTTTACTTTTTTATAACTGCAAGCTACTTAAATGGTTAATAAGTATAATTTTTCTGTCCGAAGGTTACCAAATGTCATTTTTACTGCCGCTCATGTCTGGAAGTTACTGAGCTGGTTACTAAATGTCATTTCTACAGTCTAAGATTACTGAAAGTTACAAAAAGCGTAATTTTTACTGCTTAGCTTACCTAGCAGTTACTGATATGGTTAATAAATATCAATTTTACTCTCTTGGATTACTAAAATAGCTACTAAAGGTTATTATTACTGTCTGATAGCCTAGCAGTTACTGAAATGGTTACCAAGTGTCATTTTTACTGCCTGACACGACTAGCAGTTACTCAAATTGTTACTAAGTGTAATTTTTTCGCCTGAGATGACTAAAGGTTACAAAAATAATTACCAAGCGTAATTTTTACTGCCTGGTTTATCTAGCAATTACTGAAATAGGTAGAAATTACTAAAATGGTTACAAGTATCATTTTTACCATCTGGGATGACTACAAGTTACAAAAATAGTTACAAGCGTTATTGTTACTGCCTAGTTTGCCTAACAGTTACAGAAATGGTTACTAAGTGTCATTTTTACTGTCCGGAATGATTAGAAGTCACTAAAATAGCTACTAAGGGTCATAATTACTGCCTAATCGACTAGCAGTTACTGAATTTGCTGTGTGGAATAACTAGAAGTTACAAAAATAGTTACCAACTGTCATTTTTACTACATGGCTTGTCTAGCAATTAACGAAATAGGAATTGTGTAATTTTTACTGCCTGGCACGACTAGCAATTACTGAAATGGTTATTTTTACCACCTAAAGTTACAAAAATAGCCACTAAGCGTCTTTTTTACTGCAAGGCTTGCTTAGCAGTTACTGAAATGATTACTAACTGTCCATTTTACTATCTGAAATGACTAAAGGTTTCTGAAATGGTTAGTAAGTATCAATTTTACTTCTGGAATGACTAGAAGTTACTAAAATAGTTACCAATTTTTACTTCCTGGCACGACTAGCAGTTACTCAAATGGTTACTGTCATTTTTACTTCCTGGCACGACTAGCAGTTACTCAAATGGATACTGTCATTTTTATCGCCTGGGATGAGTAAACGTTACAAAAATATTTACTATGCGTCATTTTTACTGCCTGGTTTGCCTAATAGTTACTGAAATTGTTACTTAATGTCAATATTACTGTCTAGAATGAATAGAAATTACTAAAATAGCTACTAAGGGTCGCTATTACTACCTTGTTGCCTAATACTTTACTAAAATGGTTACTAGTGTCAATTTTACTTCCTGAAATGACTAGAAGTTACTAAAATAATTACCAAGCATCATTTTTACTGCCTGGCTTGTCTAGCAGTTACCGAAATAGGAATTGTGTCATTTTTACTGACTAGCAGTTACTGAAATGATTACTAAGTGTAATTTTTATCGCCTGGGATGACTACAAATTACAAAAATAGTTACTAAGGTCATTTTTACTGCCTGGCTTGCCTAACAGTTATTTAAATATTTACCAAGTGTCAATTTTACTGTCTGAAATGACTAGAAGTTACTAAAATAGCTTCTAAGTGTCATTTTTTACTATCGGGTTAGTTTGTGTGGTTTTTACTGCATAACATGATTGGATGTTCTTAACAAGTTTACTAGATGTAATTTTTTCCAGTCTAACATCTCTAGAAATTACTTAGAAATGTTTTTAATACTATTAACTACTATTTTTACTACCTGGGATGATTAGGAGTTGCTAAAACAGTAAACAAGTGTCATTTTTACTACCTGGCTTGCCTAGCAGTTACTGAAATAGGTACTAAGTGTCATTTTTACTAAAATAATTACGTAGTGTCATTTTTACTGTCCGGCTTGCCTAGGAGTTATTGAAATAGTTTCTAAGTGTCATTTTTACTGCCTGTCTAGTACCAAAAAATTATGAATGCGATAAGTGGTTCCAGAATATCCGGCAAAAAGGGGGTTTTAGCCGGTAGCAGTCTGAAACATTACCTATGAAAGGTGCCCCCCCCCCCCCTAAAAAAAACTATATTTTACCTGTGAATGCCGACTCCACCGCTCTTGTACTTCATGGGCGGCTGTGCACTGACCGAGCTGAAACCACTCTTGACGCTGGAGGCTGCGCTTCTTTTGCGTTTGCGATCCGTTAACAGTAACGTTTCGGCTTTGCTTTGGGAATCGTCGTCGTCATCAGTGTCGGAGTCGGGTTCGAATTTCAGTTTCTTATCGGACTCGTCGTCTGAAGACGAGTCGTCCTTGATGATGAGTCTACCGTCGGGGGCCGTTTTGAAGCCGCGATCTCTTTCCGCTTTCTTTTTGTCGAGCAGCGCTTGCGGTTTTTCGCCCGGTTTCGTTGCTGGAAGAGAATTAAAAATAAATATTTTGTTTGTGAACTACAGAACTAAAAAAAAAAAAAAAAATTACCGGGCATTGAATAGGGTCTCTAATAGTACATTTAAACGAGAACAACTATCTTAAAACTTATCAGAGAGCATGTAGATATCTAAAATGTATATGAAGCATTTGAACTACTAGGTTAAAAACTGACATAGACGATTCAAAAATAAATTTGAAATCGTTTATTATGAGTATCAAGTGTATAAAGTAGAATTTATGAATCACATTTGAACTACTATCATAAAACATACCAGAAAACACTTCTTAATATCAATCTGATTTATGAATGATACCTTTGAACTACCCCCCTTTAAAATCGATTAAAAAGCATTTAAAGGTTTCAAAAACTACTCTGAAACCGGTTAAAATTAAGAATTTACAAATCGTACATTTAAACTACTAACAAAACTTGCTAGAAAGCATGTACAGAATTTAAAAGTTTAAAAAAAAAAACTACATCGAAATCCTTTTTTGAAAATTTTGATCTCAGTTCTGGTTAAATTGAGGACTGAAACTGCAAAGCTGTTAAATGTTTCAAAAATTACTTGGGGTGTCATTATTTGTAAATATCAAGTTAATCTGGTTAAATTTACAATTTGAACTATTGTCTTAAAAACAGATTAAAACGCTGTTAGATGTTTTAAAAATTATTCTAAAGAACATTACTTGTAAATATAAAGTATATCTGGTTAAAGTTACGACTGGAACATTTGAACTACTATCTTAAAAACCGATTTGAAAGCTGTTAGATGTTTCAACAATTACTCTGGAGATCATTACTTGTAAATATGAAGTATGTCTGGTTAAATTTATGACTGGTCCATTTGAACTACTGTCTTAAAAACGATTTGAAAGTTGGTAGATGTTATAAAAATACTTTGGAGATCATTACTTGTAAATATCAAGTATGTCTGATTAATTTACCAGTGGAACATTTGAACTAAAATCTTAAAAATCGATTGAAAAGCTGTTAGATGTTTTAAAAATTACTCTAGAGAACAGTACTTGTAAATATCAAATATATCTAGTTAAATTTACGACTGGAACATTTAAACTAGTGTCTTAAAAACTGATTGGAAAGCTGTTAGATGTTTCAAAAATTATAGATCATTAATTGTAAATATCAAGTATGTCTGGTTAAATGGACGACTGGAACATTTGAACTACTGTCTTAAACATAGATTTCAAAGTTGACAGACGTTTCAAAAATTAGCTTGGAGATCATTACTTGTAAATACCAAGGGTAGGTAGGTATCCGATTAAATTCAAAATTGGAACATTTGAACTACTGTCATAAAAATTTATTGGAAAGCTGTTAGATGTTTCAACAATTACTCTGGAGATCATCATTACTTGTAAATATGAAGTATGTTTGGTTAAATTTATGACTGGTCCATTTGAACTACTGTCTTAAAACCATTTGAAAGTTGGTAGATGTTATAAAAAATACTTTGAATCTCATTACTTGTAAATATGTCTGATTAATTTACCAGTGGAACATTTGAACTAAAATCTAAAAAATCGATTGAAAAGCTGTTAGATGTTTTAAAAATTACTCTGGAGATCAGTACTTGTAAATATCAAATATATCTTGTTAAATTTACGACTGGAACATTTGAACTACTGTCTTAAAAACTGATTGGAAAGCTGTTAGATGTTTCAAAAATTATAGATCATTAATTGTAAATATCAAGTATGTCTGGTTAAATGGACGACTGGAACATTTGAACTACTGTCTTAAAAATAGATTTCAAAGTTGACAAACGTTTCAAAAATTAGCTTGGAGATCATTACTTGTAAATACCAAGGGTAGGTAGGTATCCGATTAAATTTATAATTGGAACATTTGAACTACTGTCATAAAAATTGATTGGAAAGCTGTTAGATGTTTCAACAATTACTCTGGAGATCATTACTTGTAAATATCAAGTATGTCTGATTAATTTACCAGTGGAATATTTGAACTAAAATGTTAAAAATCGATTGAAAAGCTGTTAGATGTTTTAAAAATTACTCTAGAGATCATTACTTATAAATATCAAATATATCTAGTTCAATTTACGACTGGAACATTTGAACTATTGTCTTAAAAACTGTTTGGAAAGTTGTTAATGTTTCAAAAACTACTCTAGAGATCATTACTTGTAAATATCAAGTATATCTGGGTAAATTGGCGTCTGGTCCATTTGAACTAATGTCTTAAAAATAGATTTAAAAGTTGACAGGAGTTTCAAAAAGTATCTTGGAGATCATTACTTGTAAATACCAAGGGTATCCGATTAAATTTATAATTGAATTATTTTAACTACTGTCATAAAAATTGATTGGAAAGCTGTTAAATGTTTCAACAATTACTCTGCAGATTATTACTTGTAAATATGAAGTATGTCTGGTTAAATTTATGAACTACTGTCTTAAAAACTGATTGGAAAGTTTATAGATGTTTCTAAAATTATTGTGGACATCATTAATTGAAAATATTAAGTACGTATGGGTAAATTTACGTCTGGAACATTTGAACTACTGTCTTAAAAACTGATTGGAAAGCAGTTAGATGTTTCAACAATTACTCTAGAGATCATTACTTGTAAATATGAAGTACTTGGTTAAATTTATGACTGGTCCATTTGAACTACCTTCTTAAAAACGATATGAAAGTTGGTAGATGTTCTAAAATTTAATTTGCCAGTGGAACGTTTCAACTAAAATCATAAAAATCGATTGGAAAGCTTTTAGATGTTTCCAAAATTACTATGGATATAATTGTATGTAAATAACAAAATCAGTTGAACTAAACTACAAAAAAATTAATAATTATATAAAAATTGGGTTAGAAATGGCAGGTTAAATGAAACTAATCTTACCTGATATCTTGCTAACGACAGTAGGATCAGTAAAATCGACGATACTATCGGGATCTTCTTCGATCCACGTCTTGCTTTGTTTTTTACTTTTAACCTTCGGCTGATCTGTTTCCATATCTTCGAATTCAGAATCAGAATCCGCCAAAATGTCTTCAACACTAAAACAGTATTATTGTCGTAGCAGCAGTTCCACCAAAATATTATATTTCGTAGAGAATTATTAAGATTTCTAAATAATACTTAAAGATTTTCTATGATCAAGTTCAATACTTTGTTCTTTATGATAATGACAATACATTTCTCGGAGATCGTTATAAGGATATTTTAAGTGTTATTTAAAAATCTTCTGAACAATTCTCTACAACATGGCGCAGTCAGTAGGATGATCTATTACATATTTACCTTTTCGGCTTCGCTTTGACCGTAAATTCTTCCTCGTCGCTGTATTCGTCCTGTTCCGATTCTTTCCTCCTCTTCTTCCTGGCGTTCAACTTTCGCAAGTTCCTCAATCTCTTGTACATGACCGTATCGTCGTTGGGCACGAAAGGTGTGAGAGATTCGCAACCGTACTTCCTAACCAGCCTATCTAAAATGTCGCGAATTTTCAACCGAAAATGTCGCTTGCAATCTTCCGTCATGCCCGTTAAACCTTTCATCTACATAATAATTAAAAGAAATTACATTACTTAGAAGTAGAAAGAAATATATTTATGGTATTTACCAGAATTTCCAAAGAGGAGGCTATCATGGGACTGGGAAGACAGGTGATATAGACTTTGATGAAGCTGAGACAGGACGCGACGATTTCTCGCGTTTTTGAACCGGTTAAAGTGCAGACATTAGTCAAAATCACTCGTATGTTATCCATTCCCAAAGTGCCTACAAAAAAATCAAGTTTTACACAATAATTTTTCATTTGTACGTATTTTACAGACCTGAAAAATTGTGAAGCACCGACGCCAAAGCCAGCACGGTACAACTAACCAGTTGCGGACTTCCTGCCAGTCCTGCTATCATCAACGTCAAAAATTCCTGCATCTTATCGTGGCCGAGCAGCGTATTCCCGATGGTATTCAAAAGTTCGTAGGCGGTGGCCCGACATTTCTCGTTGATATCCTTGCAACACAGTATGGTCTCCGGTATGGCAGATTTAATCAGTTTCGAATCGTGGTCCAGTTGCGGTTGGGCTTTGATGAGGTAATTCAAGCAGCGCAATCTGGCGCCTTTGCTCGATACCGCGGCGGAATTTAAAGATTTCATCAAGAGGCGTTGTACCTAGGAAAAGTTTTGGTGCTGTCAATTAACAACGTTTAAATTACGTAAATATAACAAAGATTTCATGTAGGACTTTTGAAAAATCATATCGGGACGTCTATGAAAGGTTTACATCATTAAGCACAGCCGCCATATTAATCTAAAGACGTGGAGACTACTTGTAAAGTATCTCTAGGGTCGTTACTTTCTGCCTCTGATTAATGACTACAAACAGTGGTACCAAATGTGATCCCTGCGGAACTCCCGATGAAATTATTACTAGCTTTTAAATGTGATTTTTAATTTTCACAAATTGTGTTTCCCTATTAAGGTAACTGGGTAAACAAATTGGAAAATCAATTAATTTAAATTTGTGAAGAACAAGTCAAACGCTTTACTGAAATCAGGGTTACAGGGTTATAAATTGACTGGTTAAACATGTTACACAGAGGTATATTTAATAAATATGCATATAAATAGGTAATATGCAGGACTAAAGCTTAAGTTGTCCTTTAAATTAGAAATCTTTGAGAAAACATCACCGAAAAAATAGAAAAAGAAGGAATATCAATCTTGATATCGACTGAAAATATTCACTGAACATCTAAACGCATTCTGGCAAAGTTTTTAAAGAGTAGTTCAAATGTCTCATTCGTAAAGTCAGTCAAACATTCTTGATACTCATTAGAAAAATTATCTTAGAATCATTTTTCGAGGCATCTAAACATTTTCTAGCTAGTTTTTAGAGAGTAATTCAAATGTATCATTCACAAATTCAACCATAAACATCTAGTATTCACTAGAATTTTAGAAGAGTAATTTTTTAAGATGTACCAAGAGTTTCTATAAAATGGTACGTTTTTGAGAGTAATTCAAATGTACCATTATCAAATTGATCTAGACACGTTCAATATTTACTAGAATTTAAATGCTTTTTGGCCAAGAGTAATTCAAATGTTCCATTCGTAAATTCAACCAAACATGCTTGATACTTACTAGAAATGATCTTAGAATAATTTTTCAAGGCATCTAATTGTTTTCTAGTTAATTTTTAAAGAGTAGATCAAATGTACCATTCATGAATTCAGTCCTAAACGCTTCATATTCACTAGAATTCTAGCGGAGTAATTTTTTGAGACATCTAAATGATTTCTAGTACTTTTTTGAGAGTAGTTCAAATGTATCATTCATAAATTCAAACATACATGCTTAATATTTACTAGAAATGATATCAGATTATTTTTTCAATACTTCTAATAGCTTTCTAATAAGTTTTTAAAGAATAATTCAAATGTTCCATTCATAAATTCAATCAAACATGCTTAATATTTACTAGAAATGATATCAGATTATTTTTTCAATACTTCTAATAGCTTTCTAATAAGTTTTTAAAGAATAGTTCAAATGTTCCATTCATAAATTCAATCAAACATGCTTGATACTCACTAGAAATGATCTTAGAATCATTTTTCAAGACATCTAATTGTTTTCTAGTTAGTTTTTAGAGAGTAGTTCAAATGTACCATTCATAAATTCAACCATACACGATTTATATTTACTAGAATTATATCGGAGTAATTTTTGAGACATTTAAACACTTTCCAGTACGTTTTTGAGGGTAGTTCAAATGTACCAATAACAAATTCAACTAGACACAATTAATATTAACTGGAAATACTCATGCTGTAATGTTCTTGTCATCTACATGCTTTCTGGCCAGTTTTTAAAGAGTAGTTCAAATGTTCCATTCGTAATTCAATCCAACACGCTTAATACAAATATTAGAAATGATATTGGAATAATTTTTCGACACATCTGATCGTTTAATAGTTAATTTTTACTGAGTAGTTCAAATGTTACATTCGTAAATTAAACCAACACCCTTGATATTCACTAGAAATGATCTTAGACATTTAAACGTTTTCTAGTTAGTATTTTTAGAGAGTAGTTCAAATGAACCTTTCATAAATTCAATCTTACACGCTTCATATTCACTAGAATTCTAACGAAGTAAATTTTTGAGACATCTAAACGATTTGTAGTATGTTTTTAAGAGTAGTTTAAAGTAACATTAATAAATTCAACTAGCCATTTTTCAAAGAGTAGTTCAAATGTTCCATTTTTAAATTCAACCAAACACACTTGATATTCATTAGAAATGATCTTAGAACATTTTTTGACGCATTTAAACGTTTTCTAGTTACTTTTTAGGGTAGTTTAAATGTACCATTCACAAATTCAATCATACACACTTCATTTTTGAGACATCTAAACGAATTGTAGTACGTTTTTGAGAGTAGTTCAAATGAAACATTAACAAATTCAACTAAACACGTTTAATAATAACTGGAAATGCTTACCATGTAATTCTCCTAACATTTAAAAGCTTTCTGGTCAGTTTTTAAAGAGTAGTTCAAATGATCCATTCGTAAATTTAACCAAACACGCTTAGATACTCACTAAAAATTATTTTAGACTAATTTTATGGGACATCTATACATTTTTAGTTAGTTTTTAGAGAATAGTTCAAATGTGTCATTTATAAATTCAACCATAAACGTTTATTATTCACTTCAAATGAATGAATGATATTCTGATACATTATTTGAATTGTCACAGTAAATTTGCCAGAGATAAAACCATACTGACAAAACCCCAAATGTGGCACCATGAGTTGAGTAAATTGTTTCATTAGAATCAGGAGGAATATAAGTTGCTAAAATTGTAAGATTTTGAAGAGATATTATTTAGAACTTTGATATAAATAATCACTAGAAGTTTCTTAAAGGTCTACATCCTTAAAAACTCTACAACAGCCAATATATGAATCAGAAAACTTGCAGTTCTTGTATATCTACACTTTCAAGAATCAACTGCAGCCATACTAATATAGCACAAAGCATATCTAGAAGTCTTCAGTATCTATGACTAAAGAGTCTACAACTGAAGGCCCATTAATATCCAACCTTTTTATAAAATCTCTGCTAGGACTCCATCAATCAATTTCCATGGACGTTACAATCGATTTTGGTACATTTGACCTACTTACCTCTTTTCTGTTACTTTTAACGAAATTTTTACACCCCTCTGATTCGCTGCCGCAAATTTCCTCCAGCAATCTGTACGCCTTCTTCTGTTCTTTACTGTTTTTAATATCAGGCAGGTTTTTGATGCATTGCTGGTACAGGGTGTTGATATTTTCGTCGTTCTGGTACGGTACCAACGCGCGGATCAAATCCAAAATGGATTCCTTTATGAAATGATCTTCCGGTTCATCTGAACTACTGTTCAAACGCTCCAAAGCGTTCGCGAAGAGCTGTTGCGTTAATTCCGGCCTAGCTATCGATAGATACAGCTAAAATAAAGAAGATAGATGGAAATATACTATTTATACTGTACAATAAACTTACTTTGGTCGTATCTAAAGCCGCCAATCTTTGTCCTTCCTCGTCAGTACCGATGGGCTTCGTGGTGTACAGGTTGAACAAAATCGGCAAGTAGTTCTTATCGAATCTGCTCATTTCCTGAAGATCCTCCGGGTTTTCGGATTCTTTGGCGCTGACTATCAGCTTTCTTAAGGCCGCCATGACGGCCAGACGTAGCTCCTTTTTATCGGAAATCGCCGTACCCATGACTTTGGCGACAGTCTGAAAATATGAGGAACTAAACCGGGTTGTCTAGTACAGTTCAATGTGTTTAGGGACAAAAAAAGACTCTAATTGGATTGAATTAATGTTTTCTTTATAAAATAATTAAATTAATATGTATAAAAACTAAAATAATATATTCCGGTCATCTAGCAAGACGTTCGATTAGAATAAAATGTAATTAAATAAAAATCAAATGGGGTTGAATCTTATAATCAAGTTGTACATTTATACGATATATTTACCTTGAAACCATCCTGGATATCCTTCGGATGGTTACAGAAACATGGAAGCAGATTCCACAGTTGTAAATAGAGCAACTCGGAGCTATGAGCTCCGATTCCGTCGTTGTTTTGGGCCAATTGGGCGGATCTTCGATGGCAGAAGAGCGCGAGGGGTAAGATTCCTTTGACAAAGTATTCCAATGTAGAGAATTTGATGTTCTCTTTGAGGACGGGCAGCAACCAGGATCGGTCGATGTTAAGATCGCCATTTGGTTTCTAAAAAAAAAAAAACAACATAATTTAGTTACAAGGTATTTTTTTATCGAATAAAAGCAACAAACCTTTAGAGATATTACTTCCAAGACAACCTCTGGACCCATAGATCTTATAGCTGCACCAACAGCATGTTCTAATTCATTGTTATAGCTGAATTTATAAGAATCTCTCAATTCGGCTAAGCTCTTTAACAACCCCAGTAACATATCGCTGCAATGGGAACCTGTCACCTCGAATAGGGTGCTGATCACGTGTAGCACTTGATGCCAACTGGCGTTAAACTGGTACCCCAATCCCAGTTGAATCGTCTGAATGCAGCGTTCTATTTTCGATTTGTGCTGCTCGACCAATTCTCTTGAACTGCACGCGTTTATTAGAGCGTCCCTTATCAAGATATCCAAGCTGTGTGTTGCCTTCGTCATGATTTCCGCTTTTTCGGAGAGCCAAAGCTGAGTTATGGCGTCGAAGATCTTCGGCAGAGCTGCCATCGCCAAAGAAATATCGACACTGCAAAATAGATTAGCCTGTTAACTCACCAGTTCTTACCCTATCTTATACTCTTTATAATTAATTGAGAGTAGCTCAAATGTACTATAACCAAATTTAACTAGACACAATCAATATTAACTGGGAATGCTCATCACTGTGTAATTTTTTGATATAAACACTTTCTGGCAAGTTTTTAAAGAATAGTTCAAATATTTCATTCATAAATTCAGCCAGATATGCTTGATACTAACTAGAAATTATTTTACTGTAATTTTTCTAGAGATATAAACGTTTCCTAGTTAGTTTTAGAAATTAATTCAAATGTATCATTCATAAATGCTACCGTAAACACTTAATATTCACTAGAAATTAATCTGATTAATTTTTTTAACATCTAATAACTTTCTAATAAGTTTTTAGAGAGTAGTTCAAATGCACCATTCTCAAATACTCACTAGAAATGATCTCTGAGTAATTTTTTAAAAGATGCGAACGTTTTCTAGTTAGTTTTTAAAGAGTAGTTCTAATGTACCCTTCATAAATTGACCATACACGCTTAATATTCACTAGATAAGAAATAAGAATCATTTTCTGATAAGTTTTTGGAGCGTAGTTCAAATGTACCATTCATAAATTCAATCATATATATGCTTCATATTCACTAGCGTTCTGTCAAGAGTATTTTTTTTAGATGTCACAAAACTTATACACTTTTAATATTAACTGAAAAAAATCACTCTGTAATTTTCTTAACATTTAAACGATTCCTAGTATTTTTTAAAGAGTAGTTCAAATGTACCATTTATAAATTCAGTCCCACACGCTTCATATTCACTAGAAATCTAAAACAGTGATTTTTTGAAACATAAATAAATTCTAGTACGTTTTTGAGAGTAGTTTAAATGTATCATGCTTAATATTTACTAGACATTATATCAGATTAATTTTTCAATACTTCTACTACAGCTCTCTAATAAGTTTTTAAAGAGTAGTTCAAATAAGCCATTCGTAAATTCAACCAAACATACTTGATACTCACTAGAAATTATCTTAGAATAATTTTTCAAGACATCTAATTGTTTTCTAGTTAGTTTTTAGAGAGTAGTGCAAATGTACCATTCATAAATTCAGTCCTACACGCTTCATATTCACTAGAGTTCTAACGGAGTAATTTATTGAGATATCTAAACGAATGCTAGTACGTTTTTAAGAATGATTTAAATGTAACATAAAATTCACTAAAAATGTTTAATATTAACTGGAAATGCTCACTGTGTAATTTTCTTGACATTTAGACGCTTCTGGCCAGTTTTTAAAGAGTTTTTACATGATCCATTCGTAGCTTCAACCCAACACATTTGATTCTCAATAGAAATTATCTTAGAAAAAATTTTGAGACATTTAACGTTTTCTAGTCAGTTTTTAGAGATTAGTTCAAATATACCACTCTTAAATACTCACTAGAAATAATTTTTGAGTAATTTTTCAAGAGATGGGAACGTTTTCTAGTTTGTTTTTAGAGTAGTTCAAATGTACCCTTCACAAATTGACCATACACGCTTAATATTCGCTAGATGAGAAATAAGAATCATTTTTTAAGTTTTTGGAGCGTAGTTCAAATGTACCATTCATAAATTCAATCATATATATGATTCATATTCACTAACATTCTGTCAAGAGTATTTTTTTTAGATGTCACACAACTTATACACGTTTAATATTAACTGAAAAGGATCACTCTGTAATTTTCTTAGCATTTAAACGCTTTCTGATAAGTTTTTAATGAGTAGTTCAAATGTACCATTCGTAAAATCAGCTAGACGTGCTTGCTACTCACTAGAAATTATCTTAGAGTAATTTTTTGAAATATCTTAATGTTTTCCAGTTAGTTTTTAGCTAGTAGTTCAAATGTATAATTCATAAATTTAACCACTACTAGAAATGATATGATTAATTTTTTGATATGTCTAACAGCTTTCTAATAAATTTTTAGAGTAGTTAAAATGTATCATTCTCAAATACTAGAAATTATTTCAGAATTTTTCAAGAAATCTAGATAGTTGCTAGTTAGTTTTTAAAGAGTAGTTTAAATGTACCATTTTCAAATTCAACTAGACATGCTTAATAATGACAAAATAATATCAGAATTTTTGAAAAGTAGTTTAAATGTACCATTCACAAATTAAACCAGACACACATGATAGATAGTATGTAGAAATGCTTCCATAGTAATATAGGTACGAGTATAATTATTACTCTTTAATAAGTTTTTAGAGATTAGTTCAAATGTACCTTTCATAAAACTAGACACATTTAATATTAACCAGAAATAATATCAGAATAATTTTTAGAGACGTCCAAACGATTTGTGGCAAAAATTTTGAAGAGTAGTTCAAATGTACCATTCACAAATTAAACCAGACACATGATATTCACTATAAGTGCTTTCATAGTAATATTTGATATATCCAATTGCTTTTTAATAAGTTTTTAGAAAGTAGTTCAAATGTACCTTTCATAAATTCAATCTTACACGCTTCATATTCACTAGAATTCTAACGAAGTAAATTGAACTAAATACACTTAATACTGACTAAAACTAATAGAAAACTTTTTAGAGACGTCTAAACGATTTCTGGCAAAAAAATTGAAGAGTAGTTAAAATGTACCATTCATAAATTAAACCAGACACACATGCTATTCACAATAAGTTTTCATAATATTTGATATACCTTAATTGTTTTTTAACAAGTTTTTAGAGAGTAGTTCAAATGTACCTCTCAAAAATTGAATGAAACCTGTTTAATATTGAATATAAATATCAGAATACTCTTCAGATATGTTTAAACAATTTCTAGTAAATTTTTGAAGAGTAGTTCAATTGTACCATGCACAAATTGAACCTTACAGATAATATTCACTAAAAAAACTTTCATATTAATATTTGACATATCTCATTGCTTTTAAATAAATTTTTAAAGAGTAGTTCTAATGTAACTTTCATAAATTGAACTAGACAGGCTTAATATTTAATAGAAATATTATCAGAATGATTTTTAGATAAGTTTAAACAATTTCTGGTGAATTTTTGAAATGTAGTTCAAATGCACCATTCACAAATCAAACAGACACACATGACATTCACTATAAATGCTTTCATAGTAATATTTGAGATATCCAATTACTTTTTAATAGGTTTTTAGAGAATAGTTCAAATGTACCATTCACAAATTAAACCAGACACATGATATTCACTATAATTGGTTTCATAGTAATATTTGATATATCCAATTGCTTTTTAATAAGTTTTTAGAAAGTAGTTCAAATGTACCTTTCATAAATTGAACTAAACACACTTAATACTGACTAAAAATAATAGAATACTTTTTAGAAACGTCTAAACGATTTCTGGCAAAAAATTGAAGAATAGTTCAAATGTACCATTCACAAATTAAACCAGACACACATGACATTCATAATAAAAGTTTTCATAGTAATATTTGATACATCTTAATTGTTTTTTTTTAAGTTTTTATAGAGTAGTTAAAATGTAACTTTCATAAATTGAACTAGACACGCTTAATATTGAATAGAAATATTATCAGAATGATTTTTAGAGACGTTTAAACAATTTCTGGTGAATGTTTGAAGAGAAGTTCAAATGTACCGTTCACAAATTTAACTAGATGTACATGATATTCACTATAAATGCTTTCACATTAATATTTGAGATATCTAATTGCTTTTAAATCAGTTTTTAGAGAGTAGTTCAAATGTCCCTTTCATAAATTGAATTAGAAACACTTAATATTGGATAAAAATAATATCAGAATAATTTCTAGAGACATCCAAATTATATCTGTCAAGTTTTTAAAGAGCAATTCCAAATGTATCATTCATACATTTAACCAAACATGTTTAATATTGACTAAAAATTATATCAGATCAATTTTTCAATAGATCTACCAACTTTCTATTAAGGTTTTAGAGAGTAGTTCAAATGTAACTTTTACCACTTGAAAAAGAAATGGTTTATATTGGATAAAAATAATATCAAAATGATTTTTAGAGATGTTTAAATGAATTCAGGCAAGTATTTAAAAAATAGTTCAAATTAACCATACACAATACTGACAAGAAATAATATCAGATCAATTTTTCAATAGATCTAACAGCTTTTTAATAGGTTTTTAGAGAGTAGTTCAAATGTACCTTTCATAAATTAAACTAGATATGCTTATTATTGATTAGAAATATTATCAGTATAATTTTTAAAGGTGTGTAAATGATTTTTGGTAAATTTTTGAAGAGTAGGTAGTTCAAACGTACCATTCACACAATCCAAACGGATACACTTGATATTCATTATAAATGCTTTCATAGTAATATTTCAGATATCTAATTCCTCTCTAGCAAATTTTAAAGAAAGTATTTCAGATGTATCACAAATTCAAGTCAGGTAGGACAATATAGAGGAAATTATAAGTAGGTAAAACTAATAACAATAAAATGTAGGAAAGAAGACCATAAATGGTACAGCTAATGAGATGACAAGAACTTACTCTACTTCATTTTTGTAGTATTTAAACAATATTAAATCTTAAAAACTTACTCTGCTAAATGAACGTGAGCCTGTTGCATGACAGTGACCCAAGCTTGAGTGGGTTGGACGTCAGACATCGAAGGTTGGTACTCATAAAGTGCTGTAATAAGTTGTGCATTGAGTTTTGCCGGTACTACAGCATTTTGGGCCGAAAATAAGGAATACAATACTTGCATGCCACAGGTGGTAACTATGGGGTAGTTCAAAGTCATCAGTTTCAAGATAGTTTCACAACATTTCTGTAAGAATAATTTCTGTAGAATGTTTTTATGATTTACTTGTTCTCGGTTGCTCACCTTTATATGATTTTTGGAAAACTTGCAAATAATATCCTTCAGTAAGCCTAGTGTGTGTAAAATAGTAGTTTGTCCTGCTTGTACAGAAGATACCAATACGGTACCAGAAGAACCGCCCATGCAGGTCTCCAGAGTTTGTTCACAAAATTCAGCAGCCTTATCTGCAGCTGGATTGGGGCCATTTTCCTTTACAAAACTGCCATTGGTAATCACTACAGCTACCGCGTGTTGAGCTGCTTTACGCCACTAAAATAACCTTTTGATTACAGGAGTTTGATAAATCTGTACAAAAGTCTAAATTTGACATGACTCCTGTCAAAAATGTTAAAATGGTATGTAGGACATCTATCAATATATGACAGTAAAATTAATATAATTGAAATTTTGAGAGATATTGTAGTATTACATCTTCAAAATCAAAAATTATTAATCTAGTTTGAAGGTAAGTTAGTAATAACTATTTAACATATACATTAAAGTTTTTTACCCTGTGACATAAAATTTGTTTAAATTTGATAGCAGCATTCTTGATTTAGAATTAAAATCTTCAAGACATATTTTAAAAATATCAAAATTTAGCAAAGCTAAGTATAATAAATTAAAGTTCATATTAGGCAAAAATCATTCACAACTTACCTTGGGTTTGGTATGAACACAAAAGGGATTCAACAATGCATTAAAAATTTGTGCTGTTGATCCATGATTCCATACAACTAACTCCTGTATTTTTAAAAGAGTTCCCAAAATCCCGAAAATTGATTTAATTACTGTATTATTTTCACAATCTGCATATTCACTAAGTATATGCAACATTTTTATTGATATATCATCAAAATTTTTCTTTAAAACCCCTTCTGGTACTTTTTTAATTCCCATGTTTATTAAAGCAAGCACAGCCGTTATTTGGTCTTCATTCTTTACTTCTGCATTGTAAACTTTTTCTAGAGCAGTCATCTGAAGATAACATAATTAAATATATAACAAAAGGTTTATTTAATAAAATGACTACATACAAGGGCGCCAAAATACTCCGTAGGTGTCTCAGATCCCCCGTTTTCTTTAATAACCTCTGTAATGGCAGCCAAAATCGCTAACATTTCCTTATGCAAAGCGGAATCAGAACGAAAAACATTCAAAAATCTACTGTACGACATATTACTGCAATCGGACCATTCTGAAGCGAAAGATTTCATCGTAATGAACGAAGATTGGGTGCCAACTGAAGATTCAACATCTTCATCCATTTTAACAGACTCCTTTGGTTTCGGTATATACGATTGAACCGCATCGTGATGTTTAAGAGCATCAGATGTTAAGTTACTAGGACCTAAAAACAATATAAATATCCTTTTATTACCGTTACTGGTAATTTTCAGTATTATTATTATCGGTGTTGTGTTGAACCTAACCTAAATTTTCTTGGAAAAACCTCGATTTGGCAATGTCTCTGTATCGTTTGGTATCGGGGTTGGAGCTGGAGCTTTGTCCTTTCGGCCATCGCTTTCCTTTCGTCTGCCCTTTCAATTTACTCCTGAATTTTCCCATTATTATCGGAAATCTAAATTCACACGTGGGTTAACACATTTCATTCATTTGACAGTTTTGACACTGACATAAGAAAATTAGGCATTCCAACGACCTGTCAAACAATAGGTGCCAGTGGGAAATTCTTGTATATCTAAGGGGGTAGCGACATAGTCTTGCAACTTGGACGCTATTTTTATTCAAAGTAGTAGTCGCCAAGCCTGCCAATTTATGAAGAAATGTATAGGTGGGTTTTTTAAATATTATTTTTATTGTGTTTGACATAAAATATTTAAATGTAATCCATTTTTCATGATTTTACGTAAAGTAGATAGAATACACCATATGTCGCCACCCTTAGATATACCAAACCTGCCCACTGGTAATTCATTTGTTTGGAATGCCTAATAGTGACTTTTGACATTGATATTCTTCTTATCTTCTTGCAACTTTGGATCTGTTATTTATTTAGCTAAACGGTTATGTTAATTTGACTATCAAAAATGTCATTCAAATTAAATATTTCTGCTAATAAAATTTATATTTTCTTTAGCATATTATTACTAAGATGTGTAGCAGAAAGAAAAAGAGGTTAGTACAAAAATATAAGTTTTAAAATTCTTGTATTTATGAAAAAAAAAAAAAACGTTATTAATATTTTAGATACAAATCAAGAGGTTTCTGGCTCAAAATGTGGCAGTACTTTGATAATATTAAACTGGTAAATGTGCATTTTAGTATAAAATCTTATGTAATTTACTTTTGGTAATTCAGAAATTCTATTTCAATGGTCAGAACCGTACTCCCTCTAAAAAAGCAGAGTTGCACTAAGCACATTTGTACCTGCACTCTACAATAAATTGAATTTAATAGGGGGCACATGTAGAAAAAGGATTCGTAGTATTGAACTCATTAATGATTTAAATAATAATTTTGTAGTGATTTCGATGATCCTCCATTATTTTCTAGAAGGTATCTGAACAAATTAAAGGCCTTGTATACGCCTGGAACTCTCTGCCCAGTGGATAAGTTTCATTTTCATTGGGATATTATATTGGAAAGTAAAGAAATAATATGAATATTTAACACGTTAACTGCTATAATTTTAGTTCTATATTCTACATATTTTCAGATGAGACGGAATGGAAGTTTGATCATTACAAATATCGAGATACTTTTCATATAGAACCATATATGATAGGAGGTGGGATGCATTCTTTTATGGTTTTCGTTAATGAAATATACAACGACGGGCAACGCGGCAGTTTGAATGAGGCTGTGAGTTATTATCCAATAGTTGTGGACTTCATTTATGTTTATACGTAGTAATAAATATTAAAAACAAATTTTTAAACAGTGTATATTTGTTATAAGCCCCGAAAACCCAATTCCTATTATACAAGGTGGTTCAGAAGTAACTGTAGAGAGCGCTAAGGCGTTTACGATGGATGGCAGAGATTCTATTGATATGGAAATTCCACCACGTCAGAAGGGCCACCTACAGTACCAATGGAATTGTACAATGAGTGACGGATCAGCTACTTTGGACCAACTGCCTAATGGTACAATTTTTTATATATGCATCAATAAAAAAAAAATTGTTTTAACTGTGAAACTACAGAAAAACAAGATCTTTTAATTATTTTAGCAGGTGTTGCTGTGTTACAAGTTCCTCAACATTTTGCTGTTGAAAATTATATATACACCTTTAAACTTTCTGTAAAAAGTAGAGAATCTGATTGGGTTAGTACGACGCAGATAGTTAAAGTAAAAACAAATGTTGCAAAGCTAAAAATTACGTAAGTACCTAACTTTTTCGTGCTTGTTGCATAATATTCTACACTGCATCTATATAAATAAGCATTTTTTAAGGTGTGTAAAAAACTGTCCTCCATTAGTTTTGCTGACAAACGTCAAAGAAACGATCATATTTAAAGTAGTTTGCCAAAATGATAAAAAAATAGAAGATTTACAGCATTGGTCGATCAACAAAGCAGGCTTCGATTACGAAAAAAACACAAAATACGGCAGAAGCAACGAAATATTTTACATCAAAGAAAACGTACTTGATGCCGGGGAAATCTACGAACTTAAAGTCGAACTCCAAGGTAAAACGAAAACAATTACTTTAATTATGATTTAGAACGCGTATGATATATATATATATATATATATATAGGGATCGATTAATAATTTTTTGAATTTTAGGCGAATTAACAGGTGGGACGGCTGTAGAAATCAAAACGCACAAACCCCCTAAGCTTGAATCGTGCTCTGTTTCTCCACAGAGTGGAGAAGCTTTAAAAACGGAGTTTTCAGTCCATTGCAAATATCCCGATGGGCCCTATATGTTTGAGATCTTTGGTATAGTTGGTGAAACAGGTAAAGACTTAAATGTTCTGGCCTAATTTAACGATATTACTAGTTAATTTGGCGTCCCTCAAGGATACCATTTAGATCTCTTCTTTCTTTATATTCTTTTTATTTTTGAAATTCTCGCACACATTTTAGGTGTTGTAAATAATTAATTAAAATACCTAGATGTCATAAATAATTATTTAAATTTGAGTTAAAAGAAGCGAAATATATGTTTTAGAAATATTGTTGGAGAAAAATGCCAGATTGTTGGATATCGTTTTCGTTCTACCGACAAAATCGAAAATAAAAGTGAAAATTATCGACGAATATGAATTTTCTGATTCTAAAATTTTGGATGTAACGGTAAGTCACAAACACTTTTAATTTAATTTAATTATAGATAAATATTTTCTTTCTTTGCAGATATCCTTAGTGTTCTTCAAATTTCCACCCCTACAACGTCTACTTCTACGGCTTTTTTTTTGTATTATCCTGACTTGATAGCTTTTTTGTTTACTTTTCAACACTGATCCAAAAGTAATTACTTTACGCTCTGTCGCTTTTAGGTGAAAGACTTCATGGATCCTTCGAAACCCAAAGAGGAACTGATCAAAGAAATAGAATCGACCTTTTTCGATGAACATTCTGAAAAATCTTTCGACGCAATGATGAAAGAGAAGAAATTCGATAAGGTCGTACAATTCCTTGGCGTTTTTTCCAGAGAACTCGAAGCGATTTCTCAAAATAAAGAACTGGAAGACGTCGTGAACGATTACAAAATGAAAATGTTTGATATATTGGACAAGGTCAGAAGCTGCATTGAACATAATGTTATAAAACGAGCTAATGTTACTTCTTTTTCAGATTCCACTAGATACCAGAGATCGTACAATACAAGTATCTAGCGTTTCTAAAGAAATAGCAGAGCAAACCAAGTTAAAACAAAACCCGACCATTGCCCGAAAAGCTTCAACAATCTGTAAAGATGCCGCAAAGAGGGAGCTAGAGTTGGTTCAACACGAAAGGTTTATAGAAAGCTTTTCCGAAGAAATATTAGAAGATACCAGGTACCAATACTAGGATTAGCTTGATGGTTTCTCAATAATATATAGTTCCAAGTCAACCTTATGATAACAAGAATTAGATTGTATACTTTATGGAATAATAGTTTTATTAATTTAAATATCCATTTACAGTCCAGACTTAACTTCCATCGATTATTAATTCTCTGCTATTCAAACAGAGACATATTTATCATTTCTGATAAAATTTGAGTTACTTTACCCTATTAGTCATAAAATATGTTTTCCAGGTTATTTTCTGAATGTTCCCAAGTAGGTTTAAATCCAAATTTGGAACTATTAGATACTCCTGACGTGTTCGAACCCACAACTCAATTTCCTTTACTAGAATTTCCAATAGTTCAGGAAAATTATCCAGATTACCTTGATGATGAGAACGTATCAAAAGCTTTAAGTGAGGTAGGTATAAGTAGGTACATTCAAGGTAAATAATATATAAATAATGTTTATTAAGCAACTAAAAATACATTAGTGTATCAAAAGGAATGAATTCGGCTAAACCGTTATTCAATTCATTTTTATACAAACAAAAATAGTTCATAAAAGAGTTGTTTTTTAAAAATATAATAACAAACTTAGTAAATAATAATTCACAAACACACGCCGAACCAGGGAATATTAAGTTTTTACCAACTGTTGCATTTGTAGGTTTTTAATAGTTGAACCAAAAGGCACGCTTATTACCATATGGACTGTCTCCTGTCGGTGCTAGCTGCAACCATCTCCATGTGGACAATGGAAATTCAACACTTTGTAAAAAACAATTTATTGTGCACAAACGCTGCACGAAAACTTTCAACTTTGTACATATTCACATTATTTTACTTAACTACTACCTACATGTTTAATACTGCACTAGGACTTCACATTTTGTTTTATGTACTATCTTTGCTTAGAGAACTGAAGTGATTTTTATATACCTAACATTGCTGGCGAGAGACAATCTTTATTTCATGAAGGCATGAACCTCTCTGCTAATTTGTATTTTGTATTGTTTTAAAGAGAGAGATATACATATGATTACGTCACTTAAATTAGTTCACGCGGGAGTCTGTTGGCGTACATGGCTTTTGTCACGTAGACCTTGTTGTTAGCCACCAACAACACCTGGGCTCGCGAGCACAGGACCGTCTTTTATAGGTTTCAAAATCATTCGTTTTGGAACACCAATCTTTTTATTTCTACCATGTTTAGCTTTGAAATCTTAAAAAATAATTGACATTTTAGATCGTTTAACTAAATGGCAAAAAACTTAATTGACTATAATATTTACAATGTCTTACCTAATCTAAATAATTTCTTTTGATGTATTGCTTCTACTCTGTGAATACCCGGAATATCTGGAATACCTGAACATATACTGTTATGCGTACTGATTGTTTATTGCAATTTTAAATATTCGTGGTTCGGGTTTTAGTTTTAAAGCACAAAGAGATTAACAAATCTGATGCACAGTGTTATTTGAACGTTGATTTTCGATCACACAGGTCATATATCGGACGGTTTCGGCGAAGACAGAACAATATAATAATATTAATCTCTTTTATGGTCTTGGCATTGGCTTGGTCGGAAAACGGTTAATAAATAATAGTAAATAGTGCAGAAGTCATAATTGCGCAATGTCATCAAATTAATTTCGAATCAATCATGTTGAAACAAATCTTAGGTAAGTAAGTCATTTAAAAGTTTTAATTCTGCATACGGACTTTAATTATATTTGAATACGACCCTGCTTAGTCAACCATTTAAGCCACGCCCAGTGGAGTAATTTTTAATAAAACGTATCATATGCAAAACAATTGCCTCATGGCATCTCCATTAGTATTATACCTCCATGCTACAGGCCAACGACTAATAATATTTGCATTGCTGTCTAATGACATCTGTTTCGAGAATATGGATTTTATTAGGCAACACACAATACACCAATACATAATTGCTTTTTAGGTCATTTGGTTCATAACAATTAATCAAGCCGCTCAGATACGTGTCGTCTTAAATACGTAGGTAAAATTGTACTTCATGTCACTCTCCTCCCCCCACCCGTGTAACCGCCACTGAATTTTAGTTGTTCAAGTAATGTATTGACGTATCTTATCATATACTTGAACTAATTGTAAAATCCTATCATTTTTTTAAAAGTACTTTAACATTAAGATTTAGTATGCCATTTTGTATAACTTAAAATGAGAAAGACGACATTTGAATTGAATTGCTACTAAATCATTAACATTTCGGAGGGGAGTTGTAACCCCTTATGACCCCCTTGAATGCGCCTTTGGGTTTCTTATTGTTAAAAGCTCCTTTTGAATATAAAAAAATATTCAAAACCTTTTTACAAATGTTTGAAAATTCATTAAATGTTTTTAGCTGGATTCTTACGTCAAAAATTTAGTAGATTTGTGTTTTTTGAATGCGAAATCTCTGCTAATTACTTTCTCGCCGTACGATAATGGTAAATACATTGACAGCGGACATTTTAACGTTACCTCTACAAAATCTTTCGGAAAAGACATTTTAACCGTCGCAATAGCCTCACACAAAACAGTTTTGCAGCCTTCCAAAGATTTTCTGCCTTACGAAAACGATGAGATTGATGTATTGGTAAACAAAATTAAACAAAATGGATGATCCATTATTTTATTTTCTTTATATTTTGTTTTTAGTTCTGTACCAGCACGAAAAATCCGTACTGGTGGCAAACAAAGCCTGAAGTATCACCTCCCATAGCGATTCTCGAATTTAAAACGAAACGAAAAAGAGTAAACGAATTTTCCAAACCATTTTATTTATCATTTGATCACCCTGTACCAGAATTAATCACCACTCACAGTGGCGTTACACCAAGAAAACCGAATATTACTAATAACGATAAAAAATATTATAATTTTGAACAAATCACGATGTATAGAATTGATGTGTTCAAAGAAGAAGATTATTTCATAGAATTTGTTGATTTGGGTTCAAGTAGTTTAAATGTAAGTATTTATCTTCTTTTTTTCCCGTTTTATTACGTTGTTGTCATGCTAAAAGCGACCACTGATTCTCTGACAGTCAGGGTATGAACTTTTTGAACTGTATAAACCTCATAACAGCTGTCAAAGAAATATGTTTTTAATAACTAGATTATATTTTATTTCACTAAATATTTCAGGCTTTAAAATTCAAGCGTAGTAGATAATCAATATTCTAGACTAAAAATTAGGTTTCTGATGGAGATAAATATGGGATTCTATAGGATTCTAACATATATTTTTTGTATCAGATGCTTTTTAAAATAAACATGAAAAGAGAAAAAACGGAGTCTCCATCTATCTAACATTCAAAATGTTTTTAATAACTAAATAACATGCAGTGTTCTTAATATTTTCGAATATATCAATGGTAAGTTTTAGGTGTATGTCACAAAATATTATAAACCGAGTTTTGTTGAATTCAAAACCAAATGTCAAAAGATAAATGCAGATAATTCAAAGTTCTTCGTCACAAATAAGAGAAAGTACGATCTTTGGCACTATTTAAGTATCCTACCTTCAGAAGAAATGGTATTTTTTATAATTTTAACTTTATACATTTTATAAATTGTGCATTGATCCTACAGGGTGAAGCCGAAGTGTCTTTCAATTTGAAAATATACACGGTGGCGTGCTACAAATGGAATTTCCAAGAAAGGAAATGGGAATTTTCGTGCGATGTAAGATTATCAGTGTTGCCAACTTTTCTTGGTTGGTAAAACTGCGTAATAGATAGATAGATTTATACAAAATATTTTGTAGAGTACAAATACGTCTACAATACTAAATATTGAATGCTTATGCCATAAATCTTCTGTATTGTCCGGGAGAGTGACGAATAACGCCGTAAGAGAAGAACACACTGTTTATGTAAATCACAAGCTTGAAATTCAGGCTTGTTATGTCATATTTTTGACAGTTTGGATAGTGTGGCTTTTGTATTGTATATTTTTGACGTATCTTTCAATAGTCGGACGAAAAGTAAGTAGAAATATTTAACTATGATTTTTATTTACTTATTTTATATACTGTTTTCAATTTAAATTCAAAATGGCGTATTTTATAGCGCTCTTTTAAAATAATTGGGACATATTCGTCCCGATTTCTAGTGTGTTTCAATTTGTGTTTGTTTTTTATAGGAAACAAGCAAAGAAATATTTTTTCTGAGCGACATACCTAGCACGTACAGATATGGTTATTTGATCATCATAAAAACTGGAAACAAAAAAGACGCTAGCACAACCTCCAATATCGTTATAAAATTGTACGGAAGGAGTTCGGATAGTATGGAACACGTTTTGAACTATCCGGATCCGGATAAAAGATTGCTTCAGAAAAACCAAGAAGATTGGTTCTTCTTAGCTACCGAACATTATTTGGGGGATATTGAAAAGATTGAGCTGTGGTTCGACTCTATAGGACACAGACCGTCATGGTGAATATATAGAGAGCTCCACAAAAAGTGTTCCAAAGTGGACATTGGAAAAATTCACGTATATCAGAGCGTACGATTCTTCTTCTTCTTCTTCTTCTTCTTCTTCTTCTTCTTCTTCTTCTTCTTCTTCTTCTTAATTGTCAGTTTGGATTTAATTTAGAGCCGTATATAATAGTTATCATTTGACTCTATTTTGATCGTTTTCCCCAAATCTTGGGTAATTTGTAGAGTAGAAATTTGTTATTAAATAGAAACGCCGCTTCTCCTGCGATCGATAGATCCCTTAGACAGATAACAGCTAGTTTACTTCCTGTTAGACTTAAACGGTTCAAAAGTGTTTAAGGCCCACTTTAACCGATTTCGGCTGCATATGTGTTTGGCCACTACAGCGGCCTCTCTTGGGGGCCTGTTTACCTTAGTTGTGTCCCTTATTAGAAAAGGTGTGCTTCCAGGAAAGTGAGTTTCGAGTAAGAGGCGAGCTCTTTCCTCCTCACTCTCCGTGAAGCTTCCATTTGATTTCTTTAATGCCATAACTGTATAAACTCTCCCTTTTGCCAAGGCCCTATGCAGTCTCGCTGCCGCAGGTATAGAGTATATATAATATAGTAAGTTTGACCGATGGCGGTTCCACCAAGGAGCATCCCTACTAGTTCTATTCCTTTAAAAGGGGCAGCTTGATTCATGTGCCTCAAGTATTGCCCCATTTAGTTCTTCGAGATCGCTTTCCAGAGCAAGTGGGTGCCTGGGCCCCTTTTTTGTTTGGATACGTGCTAAATTTTGTTTTAGAATGGTGTTGTATTTGTCCCAATCTGTTTTTCTAGGATTCCTCTTAAGGATCGTCTCAGGAATGTCGTTCTCTAACGTAAACACAATTATCTTGTGATCAGATAGAGATGGTTCACTTGATACTCTCCAGTTTTTAACCGACTTCAAAAAAGGAGGAGGTTCTCAATTCGTCGCGATATTTTTTTTTATGTATGTTCAGCGATAATTCTTTAACACGATGTCCGATTTCAATAAATATTTTTGGTTTAGAAAGGGGCTACTTCAGGGGTAGTCCCATATAAATTTGGTTAAGATGTGCTGATGGCATCTGCACGTTTTTGAAGTCGGTTTTTTTAAATTCTTAATTTCTAATACTTGTTAACTAGATCTTTAATGCTCAGTGTGCTTAATGTGATGTCTAATACCTCACTTCTTGCCCTTGTTAAAAATGTTGGAGTATTCCCAATATTTTGCACAATAAGGTTCTTATTAAAAATATATTCTAAAAGTTACTCACCTCTTTGATTGGTGTCGTTGCTTCCCCATAAGTCCTGTTCGCGTTGTCGTCACATCCAAGAAGTAATGGCAGATGTCTTCTCTGGCAGCACTCCACTAGCCTCGATATTTCCGGGGGTGGTACATGCCCATCTCCGGCGAAGTAACTAGAAACTATTACTATGTTTTGCCGCCTCATCCCTAATTTCAGTTATGCTCGAATTGGTAACGAGATCACGCGTCATGAATTCTGAAAGACAAGAATATTTAATACTACTTCTTACAATTATGCATGTTCTGGGTACTTCATCACTAGTGTGATAAATTACCCTTGCATCCTTACATGCAAGTCCTCTTACCTGGTTTCCGTAGACCCACGATTCTTGGATCAGTACGATCCCTAATTAATCTTTAGTGAATGTCCTGGAGATCACAGCCGAGGCTCCTTGGCGTGATAGACATTCACTTGGGCCATGTCGATGCCCGCGATTTTACTCTCCTTTAATGGGGGTGTTATCCTTATCGGTGAGGGTGTGTTCCATATCCCCCTCTTCTGCTTCTTCATCAATTTCTACATCCTCAGATGAATCTACGCAGAGATTTGAGAGGTTAAGGCTCTCTATGCTCTCCACATCAGTCTCATCTTTGGAAGTACTAGGAGTTGGTTCTGTTGTTTCTCCCAGTTCCTTTATTTCCTCTTTCTTTTGAAGGCCGTGTACGGGGATTTTCCCGAATCGATAGTGCATCCATTATCCTTGATCCGTTGTCAGGATGGTCATCTATTCGTAACCTGAGGATCTGGCCTTTACCCTCGTCTTTTGGGCTGACGATTTTCCACAGTTCTGCGCTTCTATTATCTGTAGAAGTTTTTCTACAGGCTGCCCTTGACTTTTTGGGAGAAAGAGCGTGGCTGTATGTGCTTTCGGGATGTTGTCTCCCGCCCATACCTCCAACTCCACTCCCTTCCAGTTACTCAGGTGTGGGATTTTTGCCCTGAGCCATTCTACTGACTGTGGGGTTTCACAGTCGATTAAGACCATTCCTGGCCGGAAGTGGATGCTTCCGAATTGGAGCTTATGCTCCCATCCAGCGAATATCTCTTCTTCTATGGTTTCTTAGTTCATTCGCAGTGAGGATTGTCTCAGGGAACCCCCTAGGTAGGATTGCGACCCACTCCGTCTTGACGACAGTTGCATAACTGTCAGAAATAGAGGTATCGGCCACTTTTCTTTTCTTTCCATTGCGGTGGTGTGGTGTTATTCCCGTCCCGCTTTCTTTTCAGATCCTTGGGATTGGTTTTAATTCCCTCTCCCTGGGATTTGTGCTCCACAGCTTTCTTTTTTGCTTTCTTTGGTGTCATGCCCTGATCGAGGTAGTGAAGATACCACCGAACCCCTGCCCCACTGAGTCCATGCCGCAGTGGGTCGTCCCTTCCATCAGGTTGTCCCAGTGGAGGTAGGGAAAAGTTAACGATCTATTGCCTGTTTTTGCGGGAAACGCTTATATTTATGTCTCTAATTCCTGGCTCCGCCCATAGGTAAAACAATTACGTAATTGGCTAAAGCTCTTTGGAATCGTTTGAAATTTGCAACGGCTGCCTGATTTGAAATTTAAACTATGTCTTTTTAGGATGAATAATAATGAAAAATCGATTAGAGGATAAAGTACTTTTTAGAAAGCTAGAAAAGTTGTACGTGGGTGTGAAATATTAATAAGACATAGTTTGGACACGCGAATTACTTTGGATTTTTGTAATGTCTGAAATATTTCTGCGTATGTAGGTATTTCATTCGGGTGTAAATGAAATTCGGAAATATGAATGTTCGAAGTTGTTCCCATGAGAAAGAGTAACTAGTCTCCGAACTTTAGGATTACTTTGTGATTGATTATTTAGTAACAATTTAATATTAAAAATTAAAATAACTTTACTGGCTTTCGAGTTCGAATCCAGATGTAAAACCACAAGTACTGTGTCGACGTAAGAGTGACTCTATATGTGTGATTGCAAAAATGAGGGTTTGCGGATTCGGTTAATTGGGGTACTTGTATGGTGTCCATACACATAGGGTATCGTTGTGGAGCTGCAACTCGGGTAAGAATTGGATCGACGCTACGGGACCCTATGACATAACCTCACCTTATCCGTCTAAATAATCTATTGATCGTTGGATAAGCGGCATTGCCATAACAAGTTTCTGGGGAATTATCAGATATTTTTACTATTGTTTCATGTGGTGCAGTGTTGCCAGATCTACTCTACAAATTTCCCCAGATATGGGGAAAAATCAATGATAGTGGAGTTCCTGTCTACTGACATGACTCGTATATCTTTGTCTTTGCTTCCCATAGCTTACTTTAGAAACATTATTTGTGGATCACTCTTTATATTAGGTTTGCAATATATTACTGTCCGAAACTTATAGATATAATTCATTAAAATACCTTAAGAAATGCACAAACATTTCTTTTGGATAACTCAGTGTCTACCTTTTATTAATCTGAGATCATAACATCAAACTTTGTACGCTTTTGTAGGAATTGCTCAGAAATAGAATTAATAGATATGCAGACGAAAAATAACTGGACGTTCTCGATCAATTTTAAATTCGAAATAAAAGATATTGAAAATTACTTTTATATAGCAACACCAGTAGACGCTGGAAAATCTAAATTGACCATAAAAAACGTTATATCTGCGTTACACGGTTGCCACATGTGGAATATATGGTTAGTTCTGCACAAAAACAAATGTTTGTCTTCATAATAATTTTTTTTAGTGAAGAAGACGCATCTTTATCAAAAATTACCAGATTAACGGCAATGTTATCGATCTTTTTGACCAGTTTTACCATAATGCTGTTGCTGTATGGTGTGCCAGTTTTAAAACCTAGTGACAGTATTACTGTCTATCCTTATTACGGATTTTACCACGAAATTATTTGGATAACAGTTATTGGTTTTGCTTTAACGTTCGCCATTCATTACCCAATCGTGTATTATTTAAAGTATAACAATTTTATCAAAAATTAACGATTTTTAAATCAGTTTTTATTTTTTAGAAAAGCCAGTAATAATCAAAATACGGTTTTGAAAGAAAAAAATAATTTAAAAATTTTTTGTTGGTTTATACTAATATTTTTGATAGTTGCATCAATGACAGTTACATTAATATTTGGATTTTGGGTGCCTCATGTAACGAGCCTACTCTGGCTGACGTCCTCCATAGTCAGTCAAATAATTTACATTTTCCTTTTAGAAAACATAATCGTCATTTACAATAATTTGTCTCTGAAGAGACACACTCGTGTAAGAAACATTCAATGCTCTTTAAATCTGAACTGTGAATTATAAAATACATTTTTTTAGATCGATAGAATTTTTTCTACGGCATATTCCATGATAAAATACGTAGAAACTCAAAGAGAAAAATTTTACAATTCTTTTGGAAAATTCGGTATGCGACCTTATTTCAAACACCTCTATGAACCTTTGGACGAGGAAAAAATGAAAGTAAGTTTACTTCTATATTTTTAACAACGGTAAATAGAATATAAAATCACATGGTTCTAAATCTGGAAAATATGGGAAACTATCCCGCTCCACTTCTATAAGTTAAAGTAAATGAGTCATCTAAAGTTTATAACTGTTCTGGTCATTCCGGAATCATTTAAAATCGTCCTAGTGAAATTAAAGGAACTCACTGAAAAATCAAGGTCATTTCAGGAAAATTAAGTTGTTTAGACAATTTCAAAGTGTTTTTAGAATGTAGAGGGAATTTTCGAAAGGTTTAAGGTCATTCTGAAAAATATAAAGGCCATTATGAAAAAAATAAAGGTCACTCCAGAAAATTCAAGACAATTTCAGAAAAATTAAGGTCATTCTAGAAAAGGTAAGATTATTTTGAATAAAATCAAGGTCATTCTTGCTAGTATGTACATTTAGAAAATTTTGAATTGATTCTAGAATGTTGGAGGGTATTTTCGAAAGGTTTAAGGATATTCCGAAAAATATTAAGGCCCTTATGGAAAAAATCAAGGCCATTCTAGTAAAATCAATGTCATTTCAAAAAAGTCAAAGTCATTCTAGAAAAGAGTCAAGGTTATTTTGGATAAAATCAAGACATGCTTGTTTAGACAATTTCAAAGTGTTTTTAGAATGTTAGAGGGCATTTTCGAAAGGTTTAAGGTCATTCTGAAAAATATAAAGGCCATTTTGGAAAAAAATAAAGGTCACTTCAGAAAAATCAAGATCATTTCAGAAAAATGAAGGTCATTCTAGAAAAGCCAACGTTATTTTGGATAAAATAAATGTCATTTCAAAAAAATCAAAGTCATTCTAGAAAAGTCAAGTTGTTTTGGATATAATCAAGATCATTGTGTATAAAATAAAGGTCATTCATTAAACATTACGGACATTCTGGAAAATATATTCATTTAGAAAATTTTAAATTGATTCTAGAAAGTTGGAGAGCATTTTCGGAAGGTTTTGAGGTTATTCAGGAAAAAATAAAGATTACTCCTAAAAAATCAAGACCATTTCAGAAAATTTAAGGCAATTCTAGAAAAGTCAAAGTTATTTTGAACAAAATCAAGATTATTGTAAATACAATCAAGGTCATTAGTTAATTTAAAAAATTTCAGGGCATTTTTGAAAAATTTAAAGACATTTTTGAAAAAATTAAGGTCATTTTACAATCAAATTTATTTAGTCATTCGAATAAAAACACTTCTTGTCTGTCAAATTTAGTAAAACGTTTTTTAGGAGATCAAATACTGGGCGAAAATGAAAGATCGACTCTACGAAATCTTCGAAGACATTTTAATGATCACCGTATATATAATTATCTTGTACACGATCATTTTACGTGATAAAGATCCGATGGCTACCAAGAGCAACGAGGAAATCAAAGATTTGATACAGGGCGTTCATTCCAGGACGTTTTCGGAATATTTTCACGGCAGGCAACAGTAAGAATTCATTTTTTCTACAAATACTATTAAAAGTAGGCATTTTAACCTATCAAAAGTGACAGCTTTATTTAAGCTTAAATGGGATTTTGCAAAATAGTATTTATAAAATGATATTTGTAAAAAGGTATTTATAAAATGGTATTTGTAGCGTAGCTTAGTTAGTTTCGTTCTTAGTAGATTTAAGTTGTAAAGGTTGGCTGAACTGCGTCGACTGTCGACAATGACAAGTGAGGCATATCAAACGTCACTGGCCACTGGCGGCAACGAGAACAGACGATCCACATTACATATTTGTATCCTACTGACTGTGCCATGTATTGTATTTGCTTTTTTGAATATAATTAAAACACTTTAACAGCATTTAGTTTTATTGTACAAATATGTAATGTGGCTTGTCTGCTCTCGTTGCCGCCAGTGGCCAGTGACGCTTGACGTATAAAATGGTATTTATGAAATGATATTTGTAAAAAGATACTTATTTGTAAATTGGTATTTGGTATTTGTAAGAAACGAAAGATTGTTTATCGATTTATTCAACACAAGAATTTATAAAATATTTTTAATGGTAAATAGCTCTATGGGGATTCCTCTCATAGTACGGTCCCCAAACGTCAGTTGGTCCGCAGTTGACGTTATCCCCTAGATTTCCACATGCAGTTTCTCCAATATCTAACTTGATTACTTTTCCCTTCTTGTAACATTCACAAATAGGAGGTCGTTCTTCGCCGCAAAGGAAAATTCTTAAATTCTTCTTACCCCTACAAATCCATTCGTTTCCCTCCTTTGAGGGTTCGAATTCCTCAAAACATTGGCACGTCTTTTTGCACTTGGCAGCGAATGCTACCGTCACCACGGTGGTCAAACCAAGCAAAATCAAGAGTTGCCTAGAGTAAAAATGAATAAGGAAAAGCTAGTTTAAAGATGTATAATAGAGTTAAATTAATAAAGAATCAAACATAATAAATAAAACTAACTAATATTAAAAGTAATTATATTTTTAACTTTTATTATATTTTTTTTTGTGTCATCGGCTTCAACTGCTAAGGTTATTTCGCCTCGTGTTCTGTGTAGGCTTTGCTACTGTTTCCCATTATTATTATTATTAATATTATTATTAAAAAGACTACTTATTTTTTCAATAGACAGTAATGAAATGTTTGAAAAATGCCGCCATTTGTCATTATTTTATAAATTTGATTGATATAGTTTGTGTGATGAAATATAATTAGGCAATCCAAATCACGTGACTTTAAATGGTGGACCCTTGGTAAAAACAAGAAAAGTACGTACTTCCCTTGACAAAAACACTTCTAGTGAGGTTATTAGTCTAAGTTTGTATTATTTTCTTGGAGTATTTAGAGTTGTTTTCGGTATGTTTAGTTGAAAAATGGCACAAATAAATATTTATTTTGAATATATAGAAAATTACTTGCATGATTTGCAATAACGGTCAAATACTAATGAAAAAGTCAAGTTAAGAAGCTTTGTTGTTTTTGCCAAGCATCGGCTATTTTTGTCCATTCTGACAGGACATTGGATTGTCTAATTCTTTCAAAGATATTTCTTCATATGACAACTGTGACAGCGTTCTTCACTCATTCATGACTTTCAATGTGCTTTCAATTACTGTATATTATTATTCAACTATATTATTATACGAATTTCATTGGTAGGTTAATTAGGTAGGTACCCAAAAAGCCATTTACCAAAATACTTTTTAAATTAACGTATAATTAAATTAGTGAATTAAGAATACTTACATGTTTAAATACTTAAAAATAACAAACGTTTAAAAGATTTAATGGTCAAAACTGTTCATATACTAAATTGTTTATTATAACGATTGTTTTTATCAGTAAAACGAGAATATTTTTGAATAAATAACGACTCATTCGAACTTAACGATCATTCAACATGTTTAAGATAACCTTTGTTTTACAGATTTGTTTTAAATAATAGCGTACCAGCCAAATATTTTCTTATAATTTATTAAATAGGTATCCCGTTTATTATAATATATATTATAACTAAACAAAATTTGTAGGCTGGCTGACCAGTTTTTAGGAGGATGTACAATGGACCTAGTGAGGTCTCAGTACCGTGGAGCAACTTACCCTCTACATGTTACTGATACCAGGGGAAGTATGTAAAAATCTGAATACCTATCTCAATCGGAAAAATAAAAAAATATTTTTACACATATTGCAGGGTTGGCATAGGAGAGAACCAGTATCTTTTTAGATTATTACAAACTATCAGGGCCGTGTTAAGCATAGGGCTCAACGGGTTCGAGTGCTAGGGCGCTTGTTAAGCAAGAGGGGCTCAAAATAATTTAACGAAGACTAAATAAAAATGTATTTGCATTTATTAAACGTATGCAGTAGTATTAGTAGGTTTATTTAAACTTCTCTTGAAGTAGGTATTTTTAAAAGGGTCTCCTATTTATTTTAAAATCTTGTTTAATTAAATAACAGCCCAGGAACTGGTGACAAAAAAGGGAATCGAGTTTTGATTCAAAATTGTAGAACAAAAAACTTCTAAATTATTTTCTCGAATCTGTCAGTTATTATATTAAGATGACATCTTAAATAAATTAAATATTTGAAAATCCATTCAAGAATAGAAAATAAAGTAGCAGAAATAATTGTATTGAAGAATAACCGCGATTGAAACTATGTATTAATATTATTTACAATTCAATAAATTAAAGTCCCGTTTTGTACATAGTTTTAGTGGTCCTTCGAGCCGAATATTACTAGTTTACTGTTAAAATTACATATTTAGCATAGAGACAAAAAATAACTTTTCCTTTCTACTTAAAATCTGGACATTATTTAGAGCTACGGTTATATTATACAGTGTTTCGTATATTTCCTTCGCGAGCCTAGTGTAAAAAATAGAACATTTGATATAACATTAAAAATATTGTGAAAATCTAAAAATTCGTAACTAACTTTCCTAGATAAAAGTATTTATTTGTGGTCCTGCGCGCGAAATCTGACAACGCTGTCCACGAGGGAATCCTTATGTCTGCAACGAGAAAATAAATTAGAAGAGAGTTACTTTGTTATTATGCTATTGTTAGAAAAGTGCCAAAAATATAAAAACAGAACGTCCACTTAATGCACTAATCAACTTTACTACGTAAAAACAACAAATCTAATAACTAATAATTATGTTCAAAAATAACGAAGATAAATTTGATAAACACAGACAGCTTTTCATACGAGCATGCTCAGGTATCGTTGAAAACTGATCCCACAGAACACTTACTCTTAGAACTGTAACTCCCATGTTAGAAAACGGTGATAGAATTTCAGCGTCACCTGGTGGACGTGGTTGATTATTTTTCAATTAAGTCCTTATCGGGTAAGAGGCCATATGAAAAAAGACGATGAGAAAAAAAGCGCGGGGCCATTCAAATTTGACAGTAAAAATTACTCGCATTAAAAACTGTTAGCCAAATTAAGATTTGTTATCTTCTTGAGCACGTAAGTTTCACGGAACCCTTCAGTGATGGGGTCCCGTGGATTACAGTTTAAGAAACGGTTTGCATTAAAACATAAAATTTTAAAAGTTACCAATAATAGCATATTTTGTCTTCAAACGTTTAGTTTAAGTCAGAAGAAGTAACTAATTACTTCGATCAACATATTCGATGTCTAAATCATTTGAAGTTAAAGGCATTTCTTTCACTGGATATTTCTTTTAGATTATTTTGAAGACAAAGGTGTAAACAAATTACTATTCGAATACTAAAGTAATTTGAAGGCTGTCCATCCGGTACACTTCCAAGGAAATAACACAAATTTACAATAACTAAATGCATTAAACAAATTAAAATTACAAATGAATGCAACCAAATTTAACAATATCAATAAATTCACAATTATTAGCCAGTTTCCACAATGACTCCTTGTCCCCACAACACAAAAGTCAATATTCACCTGTCATCTGTCATGGTATTTATAAAATGACATTTATGAAGTGGTATTTATAAAATGGTATTTGTAAAATGATATTTGTAAAATGTTATTTGTAAAACGATACTTATTTGTAAATTGGTATTTGGTATTTATAAGAAACGAAATATTGTTTATCGGATTTATTCAACACAAAAATGTATAAAATATTTTTAATAGTAAATAGCTCTATGGGGATTCCTCTTATAGTACGGTCCCCAGACGTCAGTTGGTCCACAGTTGACGTTATCCCCCTTACTTCCACATGCGGTTTCTCCAATATCTAACTTGAGTACGTTTCCTTTTTTGTAACATTCACAAATAGGAGGTCGTTCTTCGCCGCAACGGAAAATTCTATAATTCTTCTTTCCTCTACAAATCCATTCGTTTCCCTCCTCTGAGGGTTCGAATTCCTCGAAACATTGACACGTCTCTTTGGTCTGCGCAGCCAATGCTAATGATACCAGGAGAGTCAAACCAAGCAAAATCAAGAGTTTCCTGTATAATTAAAACGAAAATAAAAATAAAGGTATATTTATGGTCAGTTTATGACTTTAATTCCAGAGAATTTTTATAATTGCTCATTTAGACAAATCATCTGATGATTGCGTCACTTTTCAACCCTGATACCTTTTGTTTTATTATTTATTTTTTTAATATTATAATTCTATATTGTATTTTATGTATAATTAAATAATATTTTAGAATAAACTAGCTCGCACACAGGCATTAAAATGCCTTAATGTCTCAAAAAGTTTTATAAATATATGCAAAAGTTTTATTTTACATTTTACAAAGAAAGTTATTTTTTTAAAAAATTATGCATCACTTGAGAATCTATAATCAAGTAGGATCTGCTTTCAAATCTTGACATTTAATTTACTTTAGAATTATCGAAATTTACTAATTAAAAAATGGACGTATGTCTATGCTTTACCACCTATTCATATTTCTAATTGAAATGTCGTTAATATTGACTTTTGTTATAACTAAGTTTTACATTTTTCAATAAAAAATACCTTTTTGTAGCCCCTATATCAAATTATTAAAAAAAAAAAGTTTGATTTTATATTAATCATTGTGATCGTTGAAAAAATATAGTGTGCTACTTGTGCAGAAGACCTATTCCACACTCGTTCTATAAAATTTTACACATCGTGTGGAAAAGGCTGATTTCTGCACTTGTTGCACAATATAATATTATATTTCACTCTTCCTACAATACACACAGAGATAAAAGATAAAAGTAGTCATTTGGCAACTCAATTTAAATTCTTGCATACTTCACATATTCTTGACTTTCAATTACCTATTGCATATTCTTCTCTGATTCAACTATATTCTTTACTTTTTAAATAGTATTTTATGAATTTTATTGGTTAGTACCTATATTAGGTACGTACCAAAAGGCCATTTACCGAAGTCCTTCTTTTTTTATTAGTGTAAAATGAAATTAGTGAACTAAGTATACTTACATGTTTAAAAACTTAAAAATAACAAAAGTTTGAAGTTTTAATAGTCAAAACTGTTCATATACTAAATTATTGTTAATTATATCGATCGTTTTTATCAGTAAAACAAGAATGTTTTTGAATAAACAACCACTTAATTATTAACATTTTTTAGATAACCTTTGTTTTATAGATTTGTTTTGAATAATAACTTGCCAACCAAAATATTTTCTTCTAATTTAGTAAATAGTTAGGTATTCCGCTAATAATAATATATATTATTATACAGGGTTAGTATAAAGTATGGAAAAACCGCTCGATATAAGAGAAGGACCTTGTAGGCTGTCTGACAAGCCAAGAGGAATGTAAAAGGATGCACAGAGGGCCTAATGAGGCCTAAGTACACACCTTGTACACGCTGCAGATAGAGAAAGAAATATGGAAACATATAAATACCTATTTAAGGAATTGAAAAATGAAAACAATATTTTTACATATATTGCAGGGTTGACATAAAAGATAGAAACAGTATCTTTTCAGATTATTACAAACTATAGGAGCCGTGTGAAGCCCGGGGCTCGGTGGGCTTGAGTTCCAAAGCTTTTGTTAAATAGAGGCGCAAAATAATTTAACGAAGACTAGGTAATAAGGTATTTGCATTAAAGATTCAAAAATAGGCTGGCTCACGAGCTGGGAGGTGCCTATCATCTCAGGAGGATGCTCAATGGGCCTAATGAGGCCTAAGTGCCGTGGGGGTAACCCACCCTCCATACGTTACAGATACAGAGATAAAGATTCAAAAACATGGTAATGGCATCATCACACTAAGGTATATTAGATTATTATTTTAAAAAACAGTAAATTTAAATAAAAAATAGACCTGTTTCGGTAATGTTTAATAGTATTGTTTATTTAGTTAATAATTAATTTATGAACAACTTTTGTATTTTTGCCTACCCTGTATTAATTTGAAACAAACTGTGATTCCTTTTTGGGAACGTTTTATCAAGGGAAATCCGGAAATTGGCAAATATGTGATGTTCCATTACTTATTTTTCATTACAATTTTCAATATTCAAATATTTTATTTCAATTTTTTTAGTATATTAGTACATAATAATTATATTTCTTATAACTTGCTACAAATATTTAAAATGTAACATATTCAAATAAATTTTACTCCATTATCTATACGATTTTCCTTCTATTACCTAAATCTCCCTATAAATTTGACGAAGAGCCGACCCTGTTTCTTTTCTATCTCAATATTTTCCACCACTAAAATTCAACGCGCAAGCTTAAACTGTCTAAACTCTCTTCTCTTCTTCTAATTGGTCCAATTACGACCGTTTGAAATAACCCGGTTTATTTTCGAGCTTCCATTGGTCGAAAACTTAATGCAGGCAACCCTTAAAGCATCGTATGAGATCATTTCTACGTTAAATATTTGAATTAGTTCGCGAATTTCGGTTGTGGAAACTGTTGTTTTAATAAAGTTATAATATTTTACAGTGTGTATGGTTTGCAGCTGCGGAATTCTAGTTTGAAACTTAAATAAATAAATACGATTCGTAAATTTAACCTCTGTGTCGGTTAGTTTTCTTGAGTTATACAAAAAATTGTGTGTCAGCTAAAGTGGTAATTAAAGAATTGTAAAAGTGCTTCGTTACAGAGTTACAATCCCTAGCTGAATTATGAAGATTACAACAGAAAAATCAAGACAGCTGAATCCAAGGAATTCAAGTCAGTTATATTTTAATTAAAGCATATTTTTTTATATGAAATGTAGGTATCTATAACAGATATTATTAAGAGGTAAAAATAAAGTACCTACAGTTTATTTAAAATGTGATCATCGATTAACCTAATAATTTTTAATTCAACCTAACCTATGTTCTATGTTCAAATAAATTAGGTCTACATTGCAATATAGGTAGTAGATAATACTCGTCGAAAATATCCCCAAACAATTGCTATTAAAGTTTTTATTTTGGTAAAAGTAGAACTTTAAATACTGAAATCTTATTTTGTCATTAGGAATATTTGAATTATTGATGTAGGTATATTTAGTTTTTGCTAGAATAATAGATTTCAAAAGAAAAGTATTTTTATTGCTGCCTTCTCGGTAGATTGATCTAGGTCAGTAAATCATTAGGCAACACACAATACGCCAATACAGAATTAATAATGCTTTTTAGGTCATTTGGTCCATAAGTTTTGATAAACCCGTAATAAATCGTGTGATTTGATTCTTAGGTATGTTATCGTCCCCTCAAATTTGTTGAGTTTTTTGGCTGACATCTATTATCTGACAAAGGTTTTGTTGTGTAACTTTGCAAATAAGCTACATATAAATTAAAATTAAATGCTGTTCGTTTTTAAGCCCATCATTTGCGAATGGCTGGACTGATTTGGCATTTTTTTTTTAAATGTTTTTAATAGTACGAATAAGGTTTTTAGATAATGAAAAATTGTAAAAATTGACCGGAAAATTGAAAAATTCGAGAATAGAAAGTGTTTTTTTTTTCTATGAAATTTAACGTCAAAATTTTCAGCTTCAATTTCCTCAAAAAAAGCATTGGACAGTGATTCGTGGTACTGTTTTCTTTGAGGAACTGAAGACAAACTTGACAAGAGACAATATGTAACTTGTGCAAAATGGTGTCATGAAGCTTGTTTAGGGTTAACACAACGCGATACGGAATGTTTTGTTTGTCCAAAGTGTTGCTAATGAACTATTTTAGAATGCCTTAGTTTCTTTTATAAGCTTAATATTTGTGCCTTTTTTAGTTTATTTTGTTTTAAAAATGTTTTTGAATTAACATTGTCTAACTACCGGTCGTTACACTTGCTGGTATTAGTTCACAAAGTTTTAAAACAAGAACCGGAATACCTTTTCACAAAATTAACGTCTTTTTCTAATATTAATAACTATCCCACTAGAAAAAGAACTACATTAGTAGTACCCATGCATAGTACCACATTATTCGAAAGATCATTCTCATACGTTGCTAGTAAAAAATATAATTAAAGAAAGGTCTCAAAGAAAACATTTTAGCTAATCAATCTGCATTATAAAACGAAAACATGAACTGTCAAGAAATAGGTTTACTCTCTTGAAAAATAATTTTTGTAAATATAATTTAAGCTGTTTTCATCAATATTCATTTTGTGTATGAAATAGAATGTATTTATTTGCGTTGCAGGTTAAGTTGAAAAACAGCCTTGTGCTGAACTTCGCCTTTTCATCGTTTTCCTTCTTTTTTTTGTTATTGTAAATGTCTAACTATGATGAATAAAGACCATTTATTATTATTATTATTATTATTATTATAATTAATAAATACACGTGTATAATTATTATTGTATAATAAGGCCCATTGCAGGCGTTTTAAAAAAGGCTCAAAAAAAAATAGAAATTTATATTAGAAATGTATTCATTTGTTCCAAGAAGCGTAACTGTTTTTGATTATGTGTATTTTCCATTTTATTTTGACTTTTTTTTTCAAATAAAATGAATTTGTTCCTTAGGTGGGCCTTATTTGCCTCAGGTACCTTATAACACTACCAACAGGAGCTCAGGTTTAAATATAAATGAAATCGGCATTCTGGAGTATTCTTGTAAGAATTTCTCGCAGGAATTTTCTGGTGGGTAGGGAATAACTCACCAATAAAAAAAATAGACATGACAGGAATACCTATAAAAAAAATAAGTTCGCACAAATAAAAAATACAAGTAAAAAATACAAGTTTTGGACTAATGGGAGGGGGAGGGGAGATGAAAAAAGAGAGGTATTTTTATTTTAGCTTTAATTTACCTATACAGAATTAATATTCAAACTAGAACTTTTTGACTTTTTCCTACAGCGTATATACTATACATATATGCATGATAATACAAATTTGGAGACTGGAGACACTATATACGTCATGAATATGTTACAGAATAGAAAAGTACATTGAAGCCACCTTAGTACATTCGCTACAATCCCCCCAATGGTATGGGCAGTTTTTGAGCAAAGACCCCGGAATGACAATAGATAATTCCAATAAATTCATCGGCATAGCGAGAATCAGACAACACAGATCAGAAAAGGAGATGTGCCGCGTGATGCCTGATATTGTTTTTGTCCAAACAAATTGCACGTCTTCCTTTCCTAATGGTCCTGAATACGAACAATTCAGCGAAGATTGGAGGAACGATTCAGATTCTGATCCATTCGCTCGTATGGATTGTATTTGGAAGTATAGAGGGGTCGATACAGGAACTTTATCATATATAGGTAAATTGTCTAATTTTTTAATCTAACTTTTTACATTATTATTTATTTTAAGGCAAATTCGCAACATATCCAGGTGGCGGATACGTGTCAACTTTAGGAAGGAATTTGAAAAACTCGTTGACGAATGTCAAATATCTAGTGCGTCACCGATGGATTGACGAGCGCACTAGAATTATATTTATCGAATTTTTGACGTACAGCGCCAATACAAACATTTTCAATTCAGTCACCGTGATATTCGAGCTGAGCTTGTCAGGTTATATAAGATCTGTATTCGACGTAAGTATCGTCGATTATACATGGAATACTAAAAAGGGTTCCAGACTGAACCGTGGGGTATTCAAAATTTATCTATTGATGAAAATATTGATGATAATTGATTAAGGCTAGTCTAAATAAATGTATTATCTTAGTTCTAATAAAATATTTGATTTTCAGGTTTATACGGCCAGATTACTGTTGGTAAACGAAAATTTTACACTACTATGGATTATATTTGCATCTTTCATCATCATAGTCGTATTAATAATGATAAAACTCATTCGCAAAATCGTTAAAAAGAAAAAGATGGCGTTCAAAGATGCCTGGCATTTCGTCGACATTTTCATCATCCTGACGTCATTTTCGTGCATGTTTTTGTACGTCAAAAGATCGCATTTAGTAGGCGAGTTTTTGGATAGAATCGAGGTGGCCAAACACAACGAGTTCGTCAATTATTTTCATTTGTTTTACGCAGAGAATATCTTGACTGTCATGGCAGCTGTTTTAGTGTTTCTAGCCACGCTGAGACTCTGGAAGCTGATGAGATTCTTAATCATCATTAGGATCGTAGAAAAAACGTTGTTACTGTCTACGGTACCGTTATTCTGTCTGTTCATCTGTCATTTACATTTGATAGTGGTTTTTGCTATAGCCGGGACCTTGCTATTTGGTGACGAATCGTACGATTTCAGCAATTTAACGCACAGCTTCATGAGCCTGGTTTTGGGCTCTATAGGTTTTTTTGGTTTCGATTTCGATACCTTCGAATCATCTTTGCATTATTTATATTTTATAACGTACACACTTTTGACTATGCTTGTTATGACTGTATACGTAGCTGTTATATCGATGTACTACTGTAAAGCTCAAAATATTTACTCGAATTACCAGGAATATAACGTTTTGAATTTGATCAAAGAGAATTTCGAATATTACAAGGAACTGTGTAAAGTTAGATTAAAGAAACATCGTTTAAAAGGGGGAGAAGACAGGAATATAGAGGAGAGAAAATTGGTGTATCCCAAAGCTGATGAAGATAGGTAAGGAAAGAAAAGTTTGATAATGTGTTGATCGAAGGTTGAAAAAGATTGTTTTTTAGCGAGAACGATAGGTATGACGACTCCGAGGAATTCTGTCGTGTCGAAGTTTAAAATTGGTGTAAAGGTGTAGTGAATTAAATATAATAATTCAAAAAATAGCTTTTTAATAACAAATTTACAACTTTTTATAACGACTTTATTCAACGACGTTAGAACAGAGAAATGAATTTTATATTATAAAAGAAAAGATGATTAGCCTTGGCCGTCTTCTTCTAGTCAGCAGTTTTATTATCAGCTGGGCAATTTCCGTGTATGTAACTAGCGAGAGATGTATGACAACCAGTGGCGGCTCATGGGTGTAAGGAATGTAGGTGGCGCGTTGAAAATAAAACAAAAAAATTCGACTTTTATATTTTTTGTACATAAAGTTGATTCTCCTATCCTAGACAGGACTTAATTCAGACGGTGCGCCAAACAATGAACGAACATTGCCTCTGGTGCTACTTCCTTAATCTTCGATTGTAAACCATTTAATTGTCCTGACATAATGTTGGAGACAACCTCCACTACTATTGTTTCATTAGTTACTTTTCATTACTTCAAGTTGGTAACTTTGACAACTCGGTTTCCGACTGGATTTGATTCAGACAGGAAGTACTATCACTTCACTATGAACTGTTAACTGTTCTACAGTAGCAGCCATAAAATATATTGCATTTCTATTGCATTATAATATATTCATTATCAAGCTCTGCCTTCTAGGCATCTTAACATATCTTTCACTCCTCTGTAAATAGTGTATATAATTTACACGCCATTTTAGGATCTACCAACGAAGCTCTAACATTTACAGTCCACTAATTATTAATTCAGATAATGTATCCCACACATAACACTAGCGCCGTCATAACATTGTCCAACAAGTTTTGATTTGTAGTCGTATTTTTGTAGACAACTTGTAACTAGGGTAAACAATGCTTGAGCTGTTCGATCAGAACTTACATCATGCAATGGTCCAGATACCCCGAAATTAGGTAGAGTTTTGGAGGTTTCTGTTTTGTAATTTGTATATAGACAAAATTGCAGAGCATTTTGTTACAGAAAAATAAATATTTAGTTAACGAGCCGCCACTGATGCCAACCTCGAAACATGTTGATTGTTGGAAGTTAAAAACTGGACGATGAGCGAGAAACTGTTTATTACTTCAACTCGTGAAATTCGTTAGAAATATTTTTTAATTCTATTGAGTGGGAAAGAAATGCTGGAATGCAAGAGGTACAGTATATGCAGGATGTTTCATAATATATTCGCAGGACGTGATAGTTCGTCCAAAAATATGAAAAAACGTTACTATTAACTTACCATCTAAAATGTACCATTTTCGAGATACAGGGTGTTGAAATGGAAAAAAAAAATTTACGCCACTGGAAAAGTACCGTTTTGAGACGCCCATTTGAACCGCCAATATTTTCTACATAAAAAGGTACTCTGGGTCATACGCTCTAAAGTCGACTGTTTTCAAAAAAATCAAATTTTAATGTTGAAATACATACATACTTGATGAAACAAAATTTGATTTTTCTCGAAAACGGTCGACTTTAGAGCGTATGATCAAGAGTACCTTTTTTGTGTAGAAAACATTGATGGTTCAAATGGGCATCTCAAAACTGTACTTTTTCCAGTGGCGTAGAATTTTTTTTTTCAATTTCAACACCCTGTATCTCGAAAATGGTGCATTTTAAAGGGTAAGTTAATAGAAACGTTTTTTCGTAATTTTGGACGAGCTCTCACGTCCTGAAGTCTTGTGCATATATTATGAAACACCCTGTATATGGGACTGTAGTTTGATTCAAGTCGTATTGGCGTACGTGAGCGTCTTATGCAAGTAGTAGATATGTTTAGCTAGTACTATATCGTCAGGTTTGAAAATATTATGTTTGAATTTAAGAATATGTTAGGTGGCCCATATATGTATACCTAAAATTTTTACTTTTAGATATGCCAAATGTCTGACGGTGGAGAAGCACAAGATGGCGGCCATGAAACAAATAGCTTTGAACGTTTTGAGAAACTTTGAGGTTAGAAAAACGCGTTTATTGGAAAACGATGTGAAACTAATTCTAGAAACCATCGTTGTTTTGTTTAAAGGTGCCAAAGATGAAGAAAATGAGTTTTTCTTCATGAGTAACGTTCAAGGGCAAAAAACTAAATTGGTAGATGATGTGATGTTTTTAAAGATGGAGGACATTTTGAATTCTGTGTATAGAGGAGAGAAAAAAGATGATTTGTACCGGAAGGTTGTTGATGATAATAATATGCAGCTTGATAGGATTCTGCATGATCTTAATGTTGTTAAAAGTGGTTTGAATTCGATTGTTTTTGATGAGTATTAAAAAGTTTAAACTCATATTAATTTTTTTATTATTTATTATTGGTATATTCAGGATACAGGATGATTTAAAATAGAAATAAGAGCCATTTTTTTCAAAATAATTTTATTAAAACAATCTATCAAATACCACCGCTCTCTATAACCAATATATAATTTTTTTAACTAATTTTTAACAATAATAAACACGATGAGATTCTATTTGAATTAATTTTATAACAAATAAAAATAATATTGACATATATTTGTCATTATAATATAATTTTTATTATTTATTTTTAATATTTAAAGTTTTAGGCATCTATATATATAGCGTCATTGTTAAAATCCACATCATATGGGATTTGTTTTAAAGTTCATGAACAGTTTTTGCTTGGGAAATAATAAAAAATGACAATGAATATTTTTCTGTCAATAATAATAATAATAAAAAATTAAGAAAAAGCAAAAAAATAATAGAAAGTAAAAAAGTAAAAATAAAGTAAATTTTTTCAATTTTTTTTATAGGCGCTGTTGTCCAATTTTCAAACTTAATAAAAATAAAAATAAAATTTCTTGATACAAAAATAGAAAAAAGTTTTTTAATTTTTTTACAGGCGCTGGCAAATTTCCAAGTGTATGCCGTTTATTATGATCTAAGTAAATAATTCATGCATTTTGTTAATATTAAATAAAAAAAATGAAAAATTTAAAAATAAAAAAAATAAAAAACTACAAAAATTCAAAAAATCAAAAATAAAAAATAAAGAAAATATAATATTAAAAAAAATTAAGAAAAACAAATTAAATTTAAGTCAAATTTAACATATTTTCTAAGATATTTTCAAAAAAATTTCAATAATTTATAAGATCAATCTGCCAAATAATAGAACATTCGAAATTTTGAGAAATACCCTAAACTATTGTATTTTTTAAAATGTCAAATTTGACAGGAATAGCCAATCGATAAAATAAAATTTCAATGTCATTTTCTAGGAAAAAACTCTAAATTTGCATAAATTAGGTAAAAAAACAATCCCATATGATGCAAACTTTACTGGTGACACTGTATATTTTCTATACATAATTATTTAGTTTTTAATTTAACATACACAAAATTTAATCATTTAAATCTAAAATATCATACACGACGATATGCTCCCTAATATACAGGGGTTAGTTAAAATATATTCTGTGAAATAGTTATTTTACATATACAGGGTGATCCATTAGTGTGAAAAAGTCCAATATCTCCGCCATTATTAGAGATATAAAAAAATATTTTCACAGAACGGTAGACAGCGTTAAACTACATATTTTAAAATTATTTTTGAATATACAGGGTTTTTAATAACTTCTCTCAGGAACCAACTTATGTTTTTTTTTAGTGGATCACTCTGTATTTTATTTTATTTTATATTTGAATTACCCTTGCTTTTCCCATTCTAAAAATATTAATTATTATTGGTTTATACAGGGTATTTTGCAAGATATAATTAGTTTTGTATGAAAATCGTATTGAATTCAATGACCTATATCATGCAAAAGAAACAATTGACAACCAATTTTTTTCTACCACAATTTTTCGATCATGGTCAAATTTTATTTGAAGACACTACTTTTTTCAATTTACATCAAGTCTGTACAGGGTGAATCAAAACACAAATACATAATTTTCTTAATATTAATTTATATTTTTATAATGAGAAAAGCGAGGGCAATTCAAATATAAAATAAAATACAGGGTGATCCATTAAAAAGAACATAAGTTGGTTCCAGAGGGAAGGTATTAAACACCCTGTATATTCAAAAATAATTTTAAAATATGTAGTTTAACGCTGTCTGCCGTTCTGTGAAAATATTCTTTTATATCTCCAATAATGGCGGAGATATTGGACTTTTTCACACTAATGGATCACCCTGTATATTAAATAATAATACAAAAAAATAAAAAAATCATAATTTTTAAAAATACTTATTGCGTCATACAAAAAGTAGCTCCATACATTTTTTTTTTATTATAATATCATTCCTATAAAATTCAAATAGGATTGGTCCTAGAAAAACCTCGAAATCATTTCGATTTCTTAAAATTTTCGATTATTATAAAGATTGTCCCATTGAAAAAGCCCACTTACTCACTTGTATAGTACAAATCTTCCGAAAAATTGACCAATCACAATATATCGTTACATTATTATAATCAGCATCGGAATAACACAAATAAAGAAGTTAATGGTGGTTCTACGTTTACGAAACGTCGGATAAGAATTTGATTTTAAACAAAAGAAATTTAAATTATTTTTTTTTCTATTTTTGAAAATAAAGACAGTATAGATGAATAAAGAAATTGAATTTGGAAATGGAAACAGTTCGTTTCAATTTAAAAGTGGTATGTGTATAAAAACTGAACGTTTAAATAGAGTAAATTGTACTTAGATTCATTTAAACGGTTTAGGTGGTGCCAAAACGGACTTTAAATGCTGAAAAAAAAAATAATAATAATAATAACAGGTAAGGACCAGATGGAACGTGTAATTAGGGTAATAACTAAAAGAACCAAAAACTTTTAAACACGAGATATTGGGAAGGGGTGCAGTTTAGGGGTATATAAACGTTTTGGGACGAAACGTGAGCTCCTAGCGAAAAGTGTCCAATAAAAAAGTTGTAGATAATGAAAAAATATAAAACTTTTGTGTATATTACGTTTTTCAACATAAACTTAAATTTTTCGAGAAAATGTCAAAAAACCGATTTTTCGGTTTTTAATTTTTTTTCTAATGCAAAAATAATTTAATTTACATGAATTTTGGTAAGAGTGAAACTTCTTTAGTTTTAAATAGGCATGCATTTTTTGAATTTCAAAAAACAAGTAGTCTACAAGATATTTACATTTTTTGAAAAAAAAAAAAATACTCTAAAACTTTCACGAAAAAATTTATTGATGTTTTTTTTCAATTTCAAGGTTTTATAAGGGGTAGTTTTAACCGTTGAAATGTCAACTTTCAGATGGTCTATACATGTTGATAGTTTATTTTTGATGGAATCAAAATTGAGAAAAACTGAAAACAGTCAATTTTTGCATCAGGAAACCCTGAATATTCTTAATTATTTTTGTACGGGTTACGTTTCAATGAAATAACTTACATGTAATATCACTATAAAATGAAAAATTAACAATTTTCAGTTTTTCTCAATTTTTATTGATTTCATCAAAAATAAACTCTTAACATGTATAGACTATCTGAAAGTAGACATTTCAACGATTAAAATGAGCCTTTATATAACCTTGAAATCGAAAAAACATCAATAAAGTGTTCCGTGGAAGTTTATAGTATTTTTTTCGAAAAATGTAAATATCTCGGAAACTACTTATTTTTTGAAATTTAAAAAATTCATGCTTATTTAACTCTAAAAATGTTTAACTTTCACCAAATTTCATCTAAGTTAAATAAGTTTTACGCTAGAAAAAAATTAAAAACTGAAAAAAATCGGTTTTTCGCCATTTTCTCGGAAAATTTGAGGTTATGTTGAAAAAAGTCATATACAAAAGTTTTAGATTTTTTCATTATCTACCACTTTTGTATTGAATACTTTTCGCTAGGAGCTCACGTTTCTCCGAAAAACACAAAAAACCGTTTTCAACCCCTAAACTCCACCCCTTCCCAATATTTCGTGTTTAAAACTGTTTGGTTCTTTTAGTTACCCTTACTACATGTTCCACCTGGTCCTAACCTGTTATTAATTTTTTTTTCCAAACAGTATCGGCACCAGCCTAGTTGTGATATTTCGGAAATTATTTTTTAATGAGACACCCCCGTATAAATATTTTTTTAATTAATTTTTTTAAAGCAAGTCCTTTTGGTTGATAATTGGTGTTTTTGCAATATTGTATGGTTATATATTATTATATCTAGCACTTTTATAATACAGCACCTAAATTTGTAATAACAAGACGTTACAGGGTGATTTCTGAAAGTATTATTTTTTTATACAATACCTGCCATGGATATGTTTCGTCAATAATTTATATCTTTTAAAATAAAAAGTTTTAATTTTGAAATACTTAGTTTTTTTTAAATAAATTACAGTTAAATTTCATATAGGGTGTACCAAAAATGTGAAAATTACTACTTACTCGCATATAAATAAATACATACAGAGTGAGAGCTTTGTGTTGTAAAATAATGACTAATTTTTGTCTAATATACTAATTTTCGAAGATGCTTATTCTAAATGTACAGTGTGTTTAAAAATGAAATAACATAATTTAGAAATATTCGTATTAGTCACCATTTTTGGTATTCTTACCCTGTAGAAATACAAAGATGTACACGGAGAGTTAATAATTGTTAAAAAATAATCTGGGAAAAGTATGTTTTGTTGTCCACGCTATACTTTCAGGGTGATTCGTATAACCAAGATAATTGATTTATTTAAAATTGTTGAATCACCCTGTTTTGTCGAGTTTTTGTTTGTTTCTAATTTTCAAGTGGTACAAGGCGGACATTGTGGTTTTTCGGTTTGTTCCCTTATGTAGTCTTTGACGTTGAACGTGTTTGTGTCCTTTTGTCCTGTCGAACGGCATTTCAACTCCCTGAAACAGAAAATCGTCATATTGGATTATTAACATTACAAGATATTATAATAAATACGTTAAGTTTGACACGCTCGATAGATATTATCGATATAAAAAAAGTAGAGGACAAAACAATAGAATAGAATATTTAATTATATAAACTACATTAGCCACTTAAGTACGGATTAAGAATTTCCATCCATATAGGTATTGGTAGAAGTGGTCCACGCATTTAACAACTGCCAGAAGTTCTATTCTCGTGGCGCAGTAATTTCGCTCAGGTTTCGAGAGCACTTTATTAAAATAACCCAGTACTCTTTCTTTATTTACTTTATTGACGTTCTCATAGCTATGACTCGACTTCGACTGACTGCCTGTTCATAACTGCAAACGCATATTTATATTGGCCATGGCGTTCCCGAAAGATCCATCAAATTCTTGGACTGTCCATTTGCTATTGTAGCGCTCTCATCATTTTGCTCGAATATTCTCTATACAGGGTTCTAGTACATTCTAGAATGAATGATTCATACCGGGTATCTGTCAAGATAGGCGTCCCTATAGTTGGGTAAAGGGGGATTATCCCTTTCATCAAATATTCCTGGTTTTAAGGGCGAGTAGGTTCGTAAAAAGGATCAAACAAAGCAGAGGGGCCCAAAGGATCAGAGCATGGCCGAATTGCTCAGAAATGGCTCACATTGCAATATACAGGGTGATCCAAAATTGAGTGCAAAGATTTTAAGGACGTATTTACCAGCCAAAAATAAAAACATTTTTTCATATAATCGTATATCTTTACTTGCTTCGTTTTCTAGATACAGTTTGTCAAAGTTTTTTAAAAAAATCGATTTTTTTATCAATTACTCAAAAACCTTTCAGCCGATTTAAATAAAATTTGGTAGGCCTATTTGTCGTCATAAGGGCCTTTCTTTAGTAAGAATAAAATAAATTTATTAATTCCAGTAGCGTCTCAGGGGGCTACCTAGGTAAATTTATGGTACGGCACTACTTTTTTGACAATTAAATTTTTTTTTAGATCAATCGGTCAATAATGTAACTTTATTTTTGAAAAACTTTGACACCCTGTATCTACAAAACGAAGCAAGTTAGGATATACGATTATATGAAATTTTTTCTTATTTTTGGCTGGTAAATACGCCCTTAAAATCTTTGCACTCAATTTTGAATCACCCTGTATAACAGTACCATCCACAGAGCTAGTTATTTTCTCTTCACATTACTGATATAATAAATTGTTTAAATATATTATGAAAAGTAAAGGCCTTATCTCCGTAGTGTACTAAGTATTGTGTTTTTGATTTGTTTATTAACATAAATAGTGCTTATTATAAAGTCTAAATCAGTGATCGCCAACCTGTCGATCGCGAGCTACCGGTAGCTCGCGGTGGCAATTCTGGTAGCTCTCACAACGATTTTAATTTAAAAAATACAAACTGCAAAAATCAGAGAAGCTTCCGAAAATTCCACAAAAAAATATAATTGTCATAATATTAAACATAAACAGCGGCAACGTTGCGGTGAGCGATCTGCCGCTGACGCCATCAAGCTAGAATCGGCTAGAACCGACCAGCCGGACCAGCGTTCGAGAACGATCAGGATTGCTTTGAACGGGATAAATACACACGGCGCGGCGACATTGCGCTTAGTTTAAAACTGAACGCGTAACCAACGTCCAGCGGTTGCGTTAGTAGAGAACAACAAAAGATAATATTATGGCAAGCAGTTGCAAGAAGGTAAAGACATACCACTTTCATTCGGAATGAGAAGAACAATACTTTTTTTACAGAAGTTAAAGATAAAAATGTGTGTTTGTTATGTAATACTTCGGTCTCCGTTGCTAAAAAAGGAAATATTGAGAGACATCATAAAACTGTACATTCTAATTTTGAAAAATCATTCCCACTACATTCTGCCGCCAGAAAGGAGAAACTGAAACAGTTAAAAAAGCAGTTAATTGGACAACAATCAATATTTTTAAGAACAGTCGACAAAAATAAGGCTGCAACTGAAGCATCGTACCGTGTGTCCCAGATAATTGCACAAAAAAAAAGAAACCTTATGAAGACGGGGAAATGATAGAACAGGCGTTTTTAGAAGCTGCTGATTCGTTATTTGCCAACTTTAGAAATAAAGATGAGATAGTTTCAGCTATAAAATCTATGCAACTTTCTGCTAATACAGTGATGAGACGTGTAGAAGTAATGAGCAATGATATTTTTTTACAGTTAAGAACTGACTTAGATAACTGTGTTTATTTTTCACTTCAACTGGATGAATCAACAGATGTCGTTGACACTGCCCAGATGGCCGTGTTCGTCAGAATGGTTTTATGTGATTTTACGATTAAAGAAGATCTTTTGAAGTTTATTCCACTGAAAGGACACACTACTGGACAGGAGTTGTTTTCTCATTAAAAAAATGTTATTTCTTCCGAGAAAATTCCAGTATCGAAAATGGTAGGCTTGACAACCGATGGTGCTCCAGCTATGGTGGGTTGTGATAAATGTCTGGTGGCATTATGTCGTAAAGATGAAACTTTTCAGCAATTTCTCTGTTACCACTGCATTATCCATCAGCAAGCATTATGTAGAAATTTCCTGAAACTAAACAACGTTATGAAACTGGTGGTAAAAATTGTGAACAAGATTAGAGCTCAAGCGTTACAAAGAAGATTATTCAAAACCTTGGCCGATGAAGTTGACTGTCAATACGGGGATCTACTCCTTCACTCTGAATTCCGATGGTTAAGTAGAGGACGGGTGCTGAAACGTTTTAATGATGTCCTATCTGGCATAGTTCAATTTTTTAAACAACGCGATGAACCGACTCCGGAACTAGAAAATTAAATCTGGCTTAGAGATTTTGGTTTTATCATGGACATTACAGATAAATTAAACGAACTTAATTTGCAGCTTCAGGGGAGAGACAAAGAACTAGCGGAAATGATTTCTGATATAAAAGCATTTATGAAACAGCTGGAGTTTTGGGAACAAAACCTAATTAACAGCGATGCCTAGTTTCCTATTCTTTCAGAAAAAATATCTCAAAATCCATTAGAACCCTATGACAGCAAATATCATGTAGAAATAGTTTCTATCCTGAAGAATAACTTCAAAAATCGTTTTAAGGATTTCAACGAAATGGCTTTAGTAGCGCAGTTTGTTGTTTCACCCTTTATGGAAACTGATATCCAACAGTTTGCAACTTGTGTTATGCAGAACTTTGGCGAAGACATCGCTGCAACAGAAATGGAAGTAATTGAGTTTCAAAATGATTTAGCCTTAAAATCGTTAGTCTCAAGTACCAAATGTATCTGGCCTATTGTAAGTAAAGACAAATATTCAGTTCTATGCCGTGTTGACTTGAAAGTGAAAGAATTATTCAGTTCAACCTATTTGTGTGAATCTTCTTTTTCCAATATGAAGTTTATTAAGAACAAATATCGCAATTGACTTACAGATGAACATTTGGATAATTGTATTCGAATGGCTGTATCAAATTATACTGCAAACATTAAAAAAATTATCGATGAGTCTGAGTGTCAGCCTTCTCATTGAACGTGCTTTTTTATTTTTCAATGTTTATGTTCATGTAGTGCGTTACTTTTTTGTTGTTATTATTAACTATTTTTAAATCTTACGTGACAAGCCGTTGTGGCTGGATAAAAGTTTGTGTTTATTTTTCAAACACCTTCGTTTGATAGGTAGGAATGTAGCTATGAACAAGTACGTACTAGTAATATTAGTTATTTTGTTATTAGTTTATTATTGGTACCTATGTATTATGTATTACCAGTTAAATAGTAAAATAAATACATATAATGATAAATTAACTGTGGATTATTTCATTTACGTTGCGTTACGTGGCTTCCGTGTGGGTACCTTGCTGTTTATTCCAAAATTAACAAAGTAGCTCAACACATTGAGAGGTTGGCGATCACTGGTCTAAATGATATAAGATTACTATTTATTATATAGATATAGATAGTTTACCTGGCTACAGCTACGAAAGCCAATTCGACGTTTTGTCCACTTTTAGCGGACGTTTCCATAAACGCGACATTGTACTCTCTCGCCAATCGTTCACCGTCCTCTCTTCTAATAGCTCTATCCATACCGCAATCTGCCTTATTTCCTGAAAAGATATTTCATGTAGATTCTAATATTTTAAAGATTGAAACGGATCAATATGTATGTATTCTTATAATGTACCTTTATGTGAATAAACAGATATTATTATTAAAAATGTTCGCTGGCTCCCCGACTATAATATAAAAACTAATTACGGTAGACGTAATTAAAATCGCCATATAAAAAAAGTCGACTCTAAGCCTCGTTTCCCCGAACCGCAACTGGTTGGAAAGTCGAAAATGGAAAGCTCTTTCGGCCTTTTGATTTCCCAACCTCAATGGCGCTTATTTGCAGAGGCGCATCGAACGACATTCGTTGATAATTCGATTTGTGAACCGCAAATTGAATCAAACCGCGTTCAATACTCAACAATAAGACTATTTGTCGAACGTCGGGTTATTTGAGTATCGTGTATGTATATTGAACGTATATATGTTTTTATAGGAGTAGTAGAAGGGCCATAATACATTTATTTTATATATTTCCGACTTAGAACTCTCAAAAATCGATTTTTGTTTGCTAATAATTTAAAAATACGATTATTCTGACTTTTAACTAAAAAAAAAATTAATTGAACTGACTTTTAACACAGAAAAATCTATTTTTGAGACTTAGAACTCGAAATATCTATTTTTCTGACATGTATAACTAAGAATAATACATTTTTCGACTTAAAACTCTGAAAAATTGTATTTTTTTGCTATTAACTCAGAAATAAGATTGTTCTGACTTATAACTAAAAAATCTATTTTTCTGACTTATAACATCAAAAAATCGTTTTTCCTGACTTGTATCATCATTAAAAAATCGATTTTTCTGACTTTTAACATAAAAAACGATTTTTCTGACTTGTAACATGGAAAAATAAAATTATTAAGTTTGGAACTCCATATATTGATTTTTCTGACTTGTATAACTAAGAATAATACATTTTCGATTTAGAACTGTAAAAAATTGTTTCTCTTTTGCGATTAACTCAGAAATACGATTTGAAACATCAAAAAATCCATTTTCAGGCTTAGAAATCGAGATATCGATTTTTCTTACATGTATAGGTAAATGAGAATAATACTTCAAACTCCAATAAATCGTTTTTTTATGCTAATAATTCAAAAATACGATTATTCTGACTTGAAACATCAAAAAAATCGATTTATCTGACTTGTAACATGGAAAAATAAAATTTTTAAGTTTAAACTCCATATATTGATTTTTCTGACTTGTATGAGTAAGAATAATATATTTTCCGACTTAGAACTCTAAAATATTATTTCTTTTTACTGTTAACTCAGATATACGATTATTCTGACTTGTAACTAAAAAATTTTTTTTTCTCACTTGTAACATCAAGCAAACGTTTTTTCTGACTTGTACATACTTAATACTCTGAAAAATCGTTTATCTTAGCTAAGTAGTAGCTCAAAAATACAATTATTCTGACTAGCAACTCAATAAAATCAATTTTTCTGACTTTTAACACGGAAAAATAAATTTTTCAGGCTTAGAACTCGAAATATCTATTTTTCTGACATGTATAACTAAGAATAATAAATTTTGTTATGCTATTAACTCAGAAATAAGATTGTTCTAACTTGTAACTAAAAAAATATATTTTTGGACTTGGAAAAATCGAATTTTGAGGCTTAAAACTCGATATATGGATTTTTCTGACTTGTATAACTATGAATAAAACATTTTCCATCTTAGAAATCTGAATAAAATTAAAAAATTGTTTCTTTTTTACTATTAATTTAGAAATACAATTTTTCTGACTTGTTACATCAATAAATAGATTTTTCAAGCTTAGAAATCGCAATATCTATTTTTCTGACATGTATAGGTAAATGAGAATAATACATAGGTACTTAAAACTCCAAAAAATCGTTTTTCTCTGCTAACTCAAAAATAAGATTATTCTGACTTGTTCCTCAATAAATTTTATTTTTCTGACTTGTAACCCGGAAAAACCTATGTTTCAGTATTATAACTCGAAATATCTGACATGTATAACTAAGAATAATACATTTTCCGACTTAAAGTCACCAGTCTTAACCAAAACAAATTTTATTAGACAAAAAATTGTTTGTTTTTATTGTTTATAACTCATAAATACAATTGTTCTGACTTGTAAAAAAAATCCATTTTTCAGACTTGTAACATTAAAAAATCCAATTTTCTGGTATACAACATGTAAAAATCGATTTTTCTGACATGTATAAATATAAAAATACATACTCAAAACTCTGAAAAATCATTTTTCTCTTCTAATAACTCAAAAATACGATTATTCTGACTTGTAACTGAATAAAATCTGTTTTTCTGACTTCTAACCCGGAAAAACCTATGTTTCAGGCTTATAACTCGAAATATCTTACATGTATAACTAATAATATACATTTTCCGACTTAAAGTCACCAGTCTTAACCACAACAAATTTTATTAGACAAAAAAATGTTTCTTTTTTGCTTATAACTCAGAAATACGATTGTTCTGATGTTTAGCATCAAAAAATTGATTTTTCTGACTTGTAACATGGAAAAATAGAATTTTTAAGTTTAAAACTTCATATATTGATTTTTCTGACTTTTATAACTAAGAATAAAACAATTGTAACTTTTTTTCTATTAACTCAGAAATACGATTGTTTTGACTTGTAACTCAAAAAATCTGTTTCTGACGTAACACGGAAAAATTTATTTTTCTTAATACATTACTAAGAATTATACTTAAAACCCTGAAAAATCGTTTTCCTCTACTAATAACTCAAAAATACGATTATTCTGACTTGTACTCAATAAAATCTACTTTTATGACTTGTAACAAGCAAAAATCTATTTTCCAGGCTTAGAACTCAAAATATCTATGTTTCTGACATGTAGAACTAAGAATAATAAATTTTCTGACTTATTACTCTAAACAATAGTTTTTTTATTGCTATTATCTCAGAAATAGGATTGTTCTGACTTGCAACTCAAAAAATATATTTTTCTGACTTGCAACATCAAAAAATCGTTTTTTCTGACATGTAACTTGGAAAAATCGAATTTTGAGACTTAAAACTCGATATATGAATTTTTCTGACTTGTAACACAAAAAACAATTTTGTTACTTGTAACACGAAAAAATCAGTTTTCAGGCTTACAACTCGAAAAAAAAAGATTTTTCTAACAAGTATTAAATGAAAATAATATATACTTAAAAATTGTTTTTCTTTGCTAGTGGCTCAAAAATACGATTATTCTGACTTTTAACTCAATAAAATCTATTTTTCTGACTTTTAACATGAAAAAATCTATTTTTCTGACTTTTAACATGAAAAAATCTATTTTTCAGGCTTAGAATTTAAAATATCGAGTTTTCTGACATGTTTAAATGAGAATAATACACTTAAAACTCTGAAATATCGTTTTTCTTTCTTAGTATTTCAAAAATACGATTATTCTGACTTGTAACTCAATGAGAAAATAGGATTGGAAGGGTCGCTATAGGCATTGAGACATTTCCTTAGTGCAGTGGCGACAGAAGGGGGCACAATAGATCTTTTAGGTCGCAGTGTATTAACACCCCATTATCAACATAACATAACTCAATAAAATATATTTTTCTGACATGTAACACGGAAAAATCTATTTTTCAGGCTTGAGAACTCGAAATTTTGATCTTTCTGACATGTATTATTGAAAATAATTCACTTTTTCTACTTAGAATTCTGGTCACGGGTGTTATGCCCCTTTAGCGGCAGCTTTAGAGTCTTAAAAATAATTTTAACCGATTTTTCAAGGTTTTACTATCCAGACTTCCCCAAAAGCAAAAAAAAATAATTTTCAAAAATACCTATTAAGCAAATCTATTATGTTTAAAAAATAGACGTACGCCTCTGTCAGTTGTTGAAGTAGGTTAAGTATTAGTCATGGTTATAATAGTCCAACTAGATTTCGACCCTGTTGGACAATCTTGGCATTTTTCTTTTTGACTTTTTTTGACTTTTTTTGACCTTTTTTGACCTTTTTTGACCTTTTTTGACCTTTTTTGACCTTTTTTGACCTTTTTTGACTTTTTTTACTTTTTTTGACTTTTTAATTTTTTTTCCCTTTTTTTTACTTTTTTGACTTTTTTGACTTTTTTTAATTTTTTTTTACTTTTTTGACTTTTTTGTGACTTCACTTTTTTGATTTTTTTTTGACTTTTTTTACTTTTTTTACTTTTTTTGACGTTTTTTTTGACTTTTTTGACCTTTTTTTGACTTTTTTTTTCACTTTTTTTGACTTTTTTTTGACTTTTTTTCGACTTTTTTTGACTTTTTTTTGATTGATTTCAACTTTTTTCGACTTACCTAATAACATTATAACTACGTCGTCTTGTGCGTATTCTCGAATTTCCCCGAGCCAAGCTCGGATATTGTCGTAACTAATTTTGTTCGTGACGTCATACAGCAGTAGGAGCGCTAAAAAGAGACAGGTGAACGAATTCGATATTATAATACGTGGATGATTGAACTTACCGTGCGCATCTCTGTAATACGCATGCGTCACGCTTCTAAATCTCTCTTGTCCCGCCGTATCCCAAATTTGTAATTTTACTTTCGTGTTGTCTACGGTGACTACTTTCGTCTAAACAAAAATACAATGATGTTAAAAAATGAGCCAAACAAATAAATACGTGAGTTGGCGGCATATGAAAAACTTTTTTATTTATAATTTTAGAAAAAAAAAAGTTATTCTTTATAAAAAGTTCTTCATGACTTAAAACTTTAAATTCAACCATTTGATATCAAATTTTTTCAGTCGTATACGAGGATAGTCAAAAAATATGAATTTGTGCTAGGGTAAAGTATCTTTATTTTTGACAAACCTCGTATGCGACTGATAAAATTTGATATCAGATGGTTGTTTTATGAAGAATAACTATTTTTCTAAAATTAATAATAATTTTTTTTTCCATATGTCGTCAAGTTACGTGGACACACTGTATATTCATGTAATGTTTTGTTTTTTCTGTCAAGACACATTTATTTATATTGTAAGCTACAATGGTTTTAAAAGAATATATTTCTAAAGTAAGTAAAAAAATAATAAATAAAAATATGTTTAGTTAATGTCAACCAACTTATTTACTTATTTTATTAATCTAAAACCAATAATTAAACTTTCAAGCAGTATATTATCAAAAAAAAATCAAAACGTTTATGTTAAAATCAATGACAGAATAGTCTGTTTTTGTTTGGCCCAGTGACGTTACACTAATACAGTGTATAACAGAAACGAAACCCTTTAGTACCTATATTGCTAAATGGGGTCTATTTTGTAACGTTTAAGTTAATTTTAACTAACAGTTTAAATTTTATTCCAAATCTCCACTGGATATTTCATAAGCTTAATTTTTTGTTATAATTATCTTAAAACCAGTCACGGTTAAAATAGACATGGCAACGATGTAATATACCTAAAAGTTTATTAAAATTAAGCCCCACGCAGCATTAAAAATAAGAAATAGAACATATTTGACATGTAAATAATACAGAATACAAAATTACAAATAATATCCGGTTATTCTTATAACCTGGGGTTAATTTTTAACCAAATTTTTACAGAATAGACCCCAATATCAGTATCCTATTTCAAACTCCAATATAATCAATGTCATGAAGGATTTATTGTAATATTTGGACATTGTAATTTCTTGTTTATAATTATTTTTCTTACTCTAAAATCGACGCCCACTGTAGATATGAAATTCCCAGCCAAAAAAGTACCTTCTCGAAATCGCATTAGGATGCAAGTCTTCCCGACTCCAGAATCTCCCAGCAACATTACCTATTGAAATGTACATTAAAATGTTATTAGAACCATTTTGCAGTATTCAACTAAGATATCTGAAAGCACACATTGCTGAAATATTATTATAGTTCTTCCATTATCAATTGCAGAACATAAAAACTCGTTCGGAACCTTTACCGACAATTTTGTTTGATCTGCCATAGGCGTAGATACCTACCTCATTTTATAAATTTATTTTATAAATACTTTTAATATATATCATATGCAAGAAAGTATTCGTTAAAAGGAAATCGAATCATTATAAATTGGACGTTATTATACGCCTTGATTTAGACAGATGCACTTAATTGTAGTCTTACTTGGACTTAAAAAAAATCATTATAGCTCGTTAACTTGCTACATCTGAATATTAAATTATAAAACGTAAAAAAGCGAGTAAAGTGTACCTGCCTGTAAGGGCGTTTGGTTTAAACTGGGTACTAGACGTGAACTGAGCCCTTTTTGTACCCCATTCATTTTTTTTTCTGGAAAACGAAATTTCAAAGCAAAAACCATAAAGAAAAATAAATTCTTTACAAATAAAACAAAAGAAAAAAAACAATTCAATTCTAAAGTATCTTTATAAATAATCATGGCAGTCTGAATCCTCTGAACTACAGTCATCATTTGGTTGAATTATGATGGGTTGTAAAGAGGGTCATACTACATAATCATCTTTTTCTTTAATAACATGTTCGACACAATTTTTCCAAAGCTCTTGGCGGTCTGCTGCTAGAACTTTCTTTACGAGTTCTACAACCTCTTTACTCAGTTTTGGAGACTGATTACATTTTCGTAATTCTGATTTTACGTTTGCCCATATTAACTCTATAGGGTTAAATATGCAATAGTAAGGAGGTAGTCTGAGAAGAATATGATCCTGTTCTTTCCACAGCTTGTCAATATAATAAATTTTTTCCAACTTCATGCCTTTAATAACAGCAAGCAATTCTTTGTTTGTTGGGCCTTTTTTACGAACACTGGCAGGACTAGGAATATTTTTTTCAGACATAAACGCTAAAATTTGAGCTTTGTTACTGTTACTATTTGGTATTTTAAGGAGTTGCCGCGAGTGGTAGGATGCGTTGTCCATAACGATTACTGACTGTGGTGAAATATTAGGTAAAAGCTGTTCATTAAACCATTTTTCAAATAATTCTGCTGTCATATCTTCATGATAATCAGCTGCACAGTTTTTAATTTGTTTAGCAGATAATAATAAAGCATTAGACACGAAACCGTCTTTGCTTCCAGCGTGTACTATTATAATACGTTTCCCTTTAGAACATGGCCCATTCAAACAGAATTTTTACTACTGTCAACCCAACCGAAATTTACTACATTGTGACTGTCAAACCATGTTTCATCTAGATAAATTGTGTCTATTAGAACTTCTGTAATCTTTTATCTGGCGCAAATAATCTTGTCGCCATTGAACTATCCTTGACGATTCGGTGATTACCATCCGTTTATTCATTTTTTTTTGTTTAAAACCACATGCTGACAAAACTTGACTCAATGTTTCCAAACTGGTATAAGTGTATCCTGGAAAATCTGCTACCTTTTGCTGTATTACTTCCAATGTTAGAACCCTGTTCTCCTTATATAAACTATATTGTCCTTCGTATACAATCTTGGGTAGCTTTGTCAACTGATTTCAGTTTTTCTTTACTTGTTTTTCGGTTTTGTGAATGATCCACAGCAACCCCTTTTGTGACTACCCCATAAATGGAAAATTTATTTACTTTAGTTAATTCAGCAATTGTTATTATGAACGCATTATCAGACTGCTGAAAATTTTCCTTTTTTAAACATTCGAATATATTTAAAATAACTTGTTGTGTTTGTATATCTAAATCCTTATTGTATACCTGTCTTTAATCTCACTACACTGTGTAATTTCATTTTCTTCATTCGCCCACGGTCTAAAGAACGCCATATTTATATTTATTAAAAGAAATTTGAATTAAACCAACCACACATACAAAACACACACCGCACGACAGTACTCCACTGATATCGCAGACTGTCTTCCAGGAATATTTTCGAACACACCTGCCCTCCGTAAACCTTCGGCCAATACAGTGCATTTAAGTTGACGATTCGATGTTTTCATTGGTAAACAACGGAGATGATGGATTTTGACACATATATATCAAGTACACGTGGACTGACCGTTCGTTTAATATTTACCGCATTGTATAAGGGGAGTAAACATTTTTCGTTTCTAAATTTGGCATGAGTGCCGTGCGTATATATTAAATATTGATGATTCCCTACATAACTGTGTTCTGCAATTGATAATGGAAGGACTATAAGTCAATCAATCCGTTAATTATAGTTTATTTGAAAATCATGATAGCACAGTTTTTATGACAAAGGTCTATATTTTTATATAATTTTACTATCATTAATTTTCAAATAAACCATAGAAGCTTTTAAATAACCTCAGAATAATCAAAATTTGTCCAAAAATTGTTCAAAAATATATCAACAACTATCAGCAAAAATGTGCTTTCACAAATATTTGTTCATAAAATCTTTTTCTTACCTTTCCGTAAATATCGTAAACGTTATTTTGCAGAGATTCTCTCCTTTTGATGGTAAAAGGGTCTACTACCTCTTCGTGACAATCAACCGAATGGTTAACAAACTGTTTTCCATTTTCTTCGTCATAGTTTCTATTTTTCTTCGAACTCACCCTCACTATCTGCCTGTAAGTACTTTCACTAGTCATATTTGAGCACTATTTTAGTTAATCTGTTTTTAATTAATTAATTTAGAGTCAAACCATTTTTTTTTAGTTAAATCACTGAACGAAGTATATTTTTAGTTAGTAATTTAGCTGATTTATTTAGTTCACTCTTTCAATTAATATACAATCACTATTTTTGGTTAAATTGTCCTTTTTTATTAATTAAAATAGTAGGCCCTGATTTATGTTCTATTTTAGTTAATCATTCATCATTATTTTTAAGTTAATATTTTTTTAGTTAATATTTTGGTCACGATTAACAATTAATTAATGCACTGTTCAGAATCAACAAAAACACTATTTTTAGTTAGTTCATTGGCTATTTTAATCTTGTTCACTCTTTTCAGTTAATATTGGATCACTATTTTTAAAAATAGTTAATCATGTTTTTTAATTAATCCACTGTTTATTAAGAAAGGAAGGTTTTATTTATCTACAAATGAATAAAAATAGGTATTCGTGTCGTTTTGTTAGATATACTAATATATTATTCAAGTAATATCGGTTTTAAGGAAGTGGCAATCAGTTAAAATATGTGCTGGAATAAGTTCGTTATCAGGAATGAGTAATTTACATATTATTGTATAGGAAAATATCAATTAGTTTTACGGCCATTTTTAATTAAAAATAACTGTATTGCCATATTGTTTATTAATCGTAAATAGAAAAATGTTGATTGTTTTGATTTCTTTAGCAAATTTAATCAGAATAAATAAAAAAGATATTTTGAAAAGTACGTAGGGTACCAAACAAATAAAAAAAGTAGACATTGTGATGGTTTACATAAGTTATTAAGATAGAACACAAGTAACCAGAAATAGTAGGAAAGCTAGGAAAAATTAGACGTGTAAACCCATCAAAACAGTATTTAAATTATTGACAAAAGTTGATAAAAATATAGTAAAAACAAAAAAAAATAAAACACACATCAGGAAATATCATATAGGGTGGTTCATTAATATTGCATGAAAATTTAACGTCAAATCCATTAAACCCGAGATTAAACCTAAGCAAACGTTTGGTTTTAAAAGACAAAAAAAATTAAATGATGAAATAGTTACTAGAGGATGACTTACTGGTACCTATATCCAAGTCAATGGGAGAAATTATTAAATATTTGTAAGGAAAAAAGAAGAAATAAACTCAACAATATACTAAAAAGTTTCAAATATTGGTCTTAAAGGATCAGAGGAAGATTATCTAAACATCTTAAAGCCTATGTGGGACTTGAGAAATTACAGACATAAATTAGTCCAGGATCCGTAAGTAAGGTCGACCTTCACCCATTTGTTTAATGGATAAAAGATTTTTTTTATTAGATAAAATATGTTTTTATGTCGTAAAGATGAAACTTTTCAGCAATTTCTCTATTACCACTGCATTATTCATCAGCAAGCATTATGTGGAAATTTCCTGAAACTAAACAGCGTTATGAAACTGGTGGTAAAAATTGTGAACAAGATTAGAGTTCAAGCGTTACAAAGATTATTCAAAACCTTGGCCGATGAAGTTGACTGTCAATACGGGGACCTACTCCTTCACTCTGAAGTCCGATGGTTAAGTAGAGGACGGGTGCTGAAACGTTTTAATGATGTCCTATCTGCCATAGTTCAATTTTTCAAACAACGCGATGAACCGACTCCGGAACTAGAAAATTCAATTTGGCTTAGAGAATTTGGTTTTCTCGTGGACATTACAAAGAAATTAAACGATCTTAATTTGCAGCTTCAGGGAGAGACAAAGAACTAGCGGAAATGATTTCTGATATAAAAGCATTTATCAAAAAGCTGGAGTTTTGGGAACAAAACCTAATTGACAGCGATGCCAAGCATTTTCCTATTCTTTCAGAAAAAATATCTCAAAATCCATTAGAACCCTATGACAGCAAATATCATGTAGAAATAGTTTCTACCCTGAAGAATAACTTCAAAAATCGTTTTAAGGATTTCAACGAAATGGCTTTAGTAGCGCAGTTTGTTGTTTCACCCTTTATGGAAATTGATATCCAACAGTTTGCAACTTGTGTTATACAGAACTTTGGCGAAGACATCGCTGCAACATAAATGGAAGTAATTGAGTTTCAAAATGATTTAGCCTTAAAATCGTTAGTCTCAAGTACCAAATGTATCTGGCCTATTGTAAGTAAAGACAAATATTCAGTTCTATGCCGTGTTGCCTTGAAAGTGAAAGCATTATTCAGTTCAACCTATTTGTGTGAATCTTCTTTTTCGAATATGAAGTTTATTAAGAACAAATATCGCAATCGACTGGAATAATTTTTGACATACCAACTAACACTCATGACTAACTAGACCAAAACTAGTCTTCCCTTCTTCATGTCCTTAAATAACCTTAATGTCAAATAAAAATTAATTACTTATAAATTTTTTAGGTGTGAAATTTTCTTACCGAATCCCCCACGATCTTGAATTAATAACCGGAAACTTTTCCTCGTACACGATTTTTTAAGAAAATAAGAAAAATAATTTTCAAAAAATCGTGTACTCGAAAAAAATTTCCGGTAATAATTCAAGCTCTAGGGAGATTACTAGTGAAAATAATAAGTTTTTGCTAAATAACAGTGAAAATAAATTAACTGACCCCGCATTATATATATTGTAAGAATGGGAAAATTTTTGTCTTTTTTGTATGTCCGTTCCATATAAAAAAATCTGTATAATGATTATATTTTGCAAAACAAATAAATGTTCTAATTTTTTGTTTTAATCATTGATTATATTTTGTATTGTATTTTAACTAACTAAATCTAATATTCTACAGAATTCAACCTTGTAAAAACACTTTTTTTATATTCTACAGAACCAGTAGTAATATAGTTACTTTCTTACACACCCTCGTATTTATGTACGTATAAAATAAAGCAACAGGTTGAACTAAATTAAATTCTCGTCACATCTTCTACCGGAAAACCCTTAGGAGTAAAGTAATTCCAAATTTAACCGTTATTCAATCACTTTTTTCCAAAAAAATATTTTTTAAAGTTTAAATATATTCCCGCTCGATTAAAAACTTCATTCGCACCTATACCTTTAGGTGAATCCCGCGAAAAGCGCGCCAAGTTACCGCAAAACGTTCGTTCAAGTGACTGACCGATGATTAGAAGGAAAATTTTGATTTTCCTATCAGCCGCGAGACAGGCAGCACGTTGATCGTGCGCCGTCCATCAATCAGAATCACGTTGGCCGTGGCAACGGCGGCCGACTTAATGACGAAACGTTTCTATGACTACTCGATTGCAGACGCCGGCCGATTTTCACCTGTGAAACTCTCCGTTCGGACGGGCCCTAGGCATGTTCCCTAGGCTTGTACGGGGTGGCGCCATCGTAACCGCTTTTTCAACACACAAGAGGTAGATGACGAAGGAGCCTTGTAGGTCACCAGATTTGAATCCGTTTGACTTTTTTATATAATTTTTAATGACTGGTTATCTGAAAAATGTCAGGAAATAAAATACCTTGAAACGAAAAAGTTGCCCAGGGCCGTCGAGAGCCAGGTGGGGCCCTGGGATAATTTTATAAAAAAATTAAGCCCTTTCGATATCACATTTCTAACAAAACAAAAGAAAGGTCCTCAAGCAAAAACTTTTTAGTCAAATCTCTAAAAAAAGTCCTTTCATCTTGTATTTTACATAAACCAGCGCTCCTCCCTTTTGTAGCGCTGCCGGGCCTCCCCATGAATTTTTCCCTTCAACCCCCTTTAAAGTATTATTCAAAAATACTTTTCATCTATAATTAGACAGACCTTAAGTAACTTCATACAGCCCTAGATATAATACAAACTAAATATATTGAATTATTTATTGTTTCGGCCTTTACTTGATGAAAATCCATTTAATTTTGAAAGAGTAAAACCAAATTTGGTAGATTTTCACACTTTTATTTTAAAAATAAAAATTTTTAAACAAACACTAACATGACATATGTTTCGAAGTACAACTTCTTTTTCAAATGTGACTATTTACAATTCGGTATCCAATATATATACAAAATAATTTAACAAAACAAAGTACTTAAGAAAACATCAATAACATTACAAAATAAACTAACTATTTAAAGTAAATAAGGGTACTTAGGTAATAATTATAATATCCATCAAATAACAATAAGATAGCCCATTACCGGGATTATCTCACAGAAAACTGGGAAAGAGGTTTAATAAGGGTGAATTATTAATATCTAATTGATCATTTAGTAAGTTATCTGAATTTTTAAATCTATTTATTTCAAGTGTTTCTAAATGGTTTAATTTAAGGCTCTTATTTTCTACATGTAAAATTTCAAAGTTGTCTGTAAAAGAATGATTTTCAGCTAAAATATGATTTGAGTAAGTAGAATTATTTTTGTTTTTTGTATAGCTATTATAATGTTCGGAATAGCGTTTTTTGAAAGTACGGCCTGTTTGACCAATATACAATTTTGGACAACTACCACAATTTAATTTATATACCCCCGATTTATTATTAGGATTAATTTTACCCTTATTGTTTTTAATATACTTCCCAAGCGTATTATTGGTTTTAAAAGCTACGTTAATATTTTGGTTTTTTAAATATGATGATACCTTTTCACTAGGAGCTCCTATATATGTAAGACTCTTATATCTGCAATTTGGATCTTTAATTATGGGATAAACTTGTTGAATAGCCTGTTTAAAAAGTTTTTTCTCTAAAATGTTGTCTACTAACTTTGAATTAAAATTATTATTTACTGCGATTTGTTTGCAGATATAAGAGTCTTACATATATAGGAGCTCCTAGTGAAAAGGTATCATCATATTTAAAAAACCAAAATATTAACGTAGCTTTTAAAACCAATAATACGCTTGGGAAGTATATTAAAAACAATAAGGGTAAAATTAATCCTAATAATAAATCGGGGGTATATAAATTAAATTGTGGTAGTTGTCCAAAATTGTATATTGGTCAAACAGGCCGTACTTTCAAAAAACGCTATTCCGAACATTATAATAGCTATACAAAAAACAAAAATAATTCTACTTACTCAAATCATATTTTAGCTGAAAATCATTCTTTTACAGACAACTTTGAAATTTTACATGTAGAAAATAAGAGCCTTAAATTAAACCATTTAGAAACACTTGAAATAAATAGATTTAAAAATTCAGATAACTTACTAAATGATCAATTAGATATTAATAATTCACCCTTATTAAACCTCTTTCCCAGTTTTCTGTGAGATAATCCCGGTAATGGGCTATCTTATTGTTATTTGATGGATATTATAATTACCTAAGTACCCTTATTTACTTTAAATAGTTAGTTTATTTTGTAATGTTATTGATGTTTTCTTAAGTACTTTGTTTTGTTAAATTATTTTGTATATATATTGGATACCGAATTGTAAATAGTCACATTTGAAAAAGAAGTTGTACTTCGAAACATATGTCATGTTAGTGTTTGTTTAAAAATTTTTATTTTTAAAATAAAAGTGTGAAAATCTACCAAATTTGGTTTTACTCTTTCAAAATTAAATATATTGATCTCTCGACACGTGTCAAATATCACGTAGCACCAACACGAACATCTGATGCACATTACTGTACTTACACTTTTAGATTTTTCTAAGGCGTTCGTCACCATCGATCACACGTTGATGGTATCAAAATTAAAATATTATCGTTTTCATTATTCATCAGTTGCGTTGTTAAAATCATATTTAAACAATACGTCTCAACGTCTATGTTACAATAATACATTTTCGAATTCAATGAATATTTTATCTGGTGTTCCCCAAGACAGCGTCCTGGGACCACTCCTTTTCTTAATTTATACTTCTTGCATTATCAAATCCATAAAAAATTGTAAAGTCCAAGCCTACGCTGACGATACACAATTATATTACAGTTTTAAAAAACGATAATTCCATAACTGTTAATCAACTTATTAATGAAGATCTAAAACTTATTTATGAACTTTCTTTCCAACATAATTTAAAATTAAATGCATCGAAATCTTGTGTTCTATTTTTTTGTTCAAAAAATCAAAAATCAATTTAATATTAATAACACCAAGTTGCCAATTGTTGAATCAACCTGAAATCTAGGTATATATTTAGATACAGATTTAAGATTTAGAGAACATGTAAGTAAAATTACCCTTTCTGCGTATCTTTCTTTAAAATTACTTTACTCCAGCGGACAAAAGAAGCATTAATGTCTTCGAGTATTGTTGGTATGTTCTGCATCTGACATCCGCTACATGCGTAAATTGAGCGCGGTATACGAGAGTATTAATTACGCCATCCTGGCAAGTTAACAAGGATCCCTCTGTCCCAGACTTCAGATCAGCTGATCGAAGAAAGGAGAAAGTTAATTCCCTAAATAGATTAAGATATTCTATGTACCTGTAAAAAACACCGTGTTGGGGTTTGCTGATGTGATCTTCCAAGAGAGAAGCTGTTGTTCTGCTTCCCTAACTAGACGTTTTACTTGAGCGGGTTCCAACCTTGTAAAAGATTGGTTGTCATCTATTTCAAATCTAAGACCTAGTTCATCCGCAGCTTTATCTGCAGCCTTAAATAGAACAGCTCCGATACCAGTTGTTTCATGGTCTCGAACCAGCTGCAGTAGTGGGTCCGCACTATTGGCTACCTTGCTAGCCAAACTCACAGTTATCTATCATGCAACCTCTTCAGACTCAGAAGGCCTCTGCCCACTTGATGACGTGGAAGGTAAATGCGTGAGACCGATGAGCGTGGGTGGATGCTTTTGTTCATATCTATTATCTTGCGTGTGCTTATATCCAGTTCCCATAGTTCCTCTTGTCTCCACTTGAGCACGCCAAATGAATACAAGAGCACAGGAACAGCAAGCATATTAGTGGCATCAACTTTGTTGATTCCGGAAAGCTGGGATTACCATATTTTCCGGAAACGCTGCCTATACTTACAACATAGCGTTTTTTGACGTTGTTAGTGTCATGCATTCGGTGTTGATCAACACCAAAATACTTGTAAGTTTCATCATCTTTCAAGTAACGAAGTATGCTTCCATCAGTAAGTTGCTTGTTCTCAGGCTGGTCTAAGCAACGGCCTTTCTGAAGTCTCAGAACGGCGCATTTGTCCAATCCAAATTCCGTACCGATATCCCGTGTATATTCTTGCACCACCTTCAGAGATTGTTGTAAATCTCGGTCGCTCATAGCATAGACCTTAAGGTCGTCCATGTAAAACAGATGTGTGAACTTGTGTGTGCGATTACCAGGTGTGCCGCATTGATATCCGCGAGTTTGCCGAAGAGAAATACAGAATAGCAGGGGACTGAGTGAGTCGCCCTGCTGCAAAACTCCTCCCTTAAATGTTACTGGCTCTGTTAATACTTTCGAGTTTCCAGTTGCTACGGAAGATTTTGATTACCAGAGCGGCATAAGTTGTTCGATGCATCTTACCAAAGGCATGGGCACATAAAGAATTCATAGCAGATGTAATAGTAGTTGATGTGATGTTGTGTCGAACGCTTTTTTGTAATCAATCCAAGCCATTGACAGGTTTTGCTTGCACTGGATTGAGTCTTGTGTGATGCACCTGTCTATTAGTAAGTTCTCTTTACATCCCTGGAATCCCTTCCTACCGCCTTGCTGCTACCATGGTCTCTAAGATGTTGTTTAGAGATGTGATTAAGCTCTGGGTGTCTCTCGCACCACAATCTATGCAGAATGCAAGAATTGCCATGTAACCTCTTCGACTAGGCTCGCTATCTTCGTATGCGTCCAGCAAATCGTCCCTGAGTTCATCCATCCATCTAAAGCGTCCATTTCCATTGCCGAGGTCGTTATCGGGCAACCGTCCTAGTGCTCTTCCATCTTGCCCATCACCCCCATCCGAGAAGGGTGGATTGTCAGGAGCGTGCTCAACATTACTAGTCGTAACAATGCGAGATCCCAGCACCCTGGGATGTTACCCCAGGACACTTCGACGACTTACAGTACTGCATGGGCTACTGGCTTGATTTAAAGCCCGGTATGCCCAGACACATCAAATCCCAGAGATATCCACAGAATATCTTTTGTGGATATCCAATATATCCACAGGATATCAGAAATATTCTGTGGATCTAATATGGATATCCAAATGTGCGTCTATATCCAGAATATAGAAGATATCCTAATGGATATTCAGCAAAATATCTAATAGGTATCTTCCAGAAAATACAAGAAATCCCAGAGATATACACAGAATATATTTTGGGGATATTCAATATATCCAATATGGATATCCAATCAAATGTCCGTCTATATCCCAGGATATAGAAGATATTTGGATATTCAGCAAAATATTTTATGGGTATCTTTAGTAGAGGTTCATAAGTAACCAATGATTATTGAATAACGTCGAAAGAAAATAGCAGAGATAAAAAATATTTTCAACGCTCAAAATATTTTCAACACTCAAAATATTTTCAACACTCTGCCTTTGATTTTGCCCACTAAGAAGAAAGTCATCCTATTAGGACTCTTCAGCAATAAATGAAAATTCTCGACTCCAGTCTCTAATGGAGTGATTAGGACTCAAATTTCGATCGAACTCAATTACGGCGGGTCGAGCATGAGTAGATGCGATAGTGGTATCACCATCTATACTTAGTAAGCAGAATCAAATAACATCTAGTGGATATCCACGATGGTTTGCGTTCGCGCCTAGACTTTGATATATTTAGTGGATGTTCATGGGATATTGAATAACCTTGAAAAAATTAATTTTAAATATCTGAACGGTACTATTAGCCACAATGGCGAGCAAAATGGCGTAATTTTTTAATAATTTGCTATATAATTACTATTATTTATGGACATTTGCATGTCTATAAATTACATTTCATGGATATTAAATAGATATCTACCATGGACTGGACATTCAGTGGATATTGGGATGTTCAGTAGATATCCAAAGGATTTGGTGTGCTGTCTGGGTGGGTCACTGGTGTTACTCGTGATCTCTTATTATTATTGTTATTATTATTTATCTCGTTATACAGACGTTATCTTCAAGTTTTTAATAAGTGAACAGTTTCGGGGTCGGTATTTTTTTAATTATACCAGTCGTTACCATTAACAGAGCATGAAGTGAATTTCAGACAATACAAAAAAACGTTATTTGTACGTATGTAAATAAGTTGCTTGTGTTTGTTTCTAATGGTAGAATAAACATAATTATCTAAATGTTAACACATGAAAATTTCAGAGAATATAGTATGAATACTCTAACTTCTGACTTGTCTGTTAGTAAATATTTACAGAGTTATATATGTGACTTAAGATAAATGTACCTAAAACAGACAGTTTGAGCAGTTTTGTTAAAGTATTAACTCATTTTATTGGTATATTGTTGTTTATAACTTGCTTCCACTATACCTACTAACTACTACTGCTACTACTTCAAAGCAAAAATAAGTTTTCTAGTACCAAAACAGTTAAAAAAGTTTTTTTTTTCGTGTAAAAACACTCCATAAGGGGCGATTATTAATATTACAATCTGATCAAGAGTTGATCAATTAGTAATTTTGTTATAACCTAACTTAACTAGGGTTGCAATCTTAAAAACTAAAGTTCTACTAGCTAGTATACCTTAGGGTCTGATAACTTAATTACACTAAACTAAAGTGTAACACTAAACCGCACAATGCTTTGCTTTGTTATTAACACAATCATTGGCTAACTTAGAAGGTTTCACTCTCTTGAGTCGTTTTGTCAGGTTCGTGTTGTCAAGAAGCTGGATTTGGTGGAGCTGTTCTTTGTGAGCCCTAGCGAATCTGGTGGTAGTCTGGTCAATAGTGTCCATCTGAAGGTCTCGATAAAGGTCGCTGTTTCTAATGTACCAAGGAGCATCGACAATGTTCCTCAATAATATGTTTTAGAATCCCTGGATTATTAGAGCATTATTGTAGCGGGCACAACCCCCGAGCTGAATTCCATAGGTCCACATTATATAGTTATTGATAGGCTGGAATGCCTACCAAGTAACCAGTACATTTTCTTGAATTTTGTATTTAACTCTTGTTTTTTCTTTTTAACATGGACCTTTCACGAAGTCTTGCATCTAATGTAATACCTAGATGTCAAGTCAGCATAAGGAACCTGGGCATTATTTATGTTAATTAGTATTCTTTGGCCATTTTTGTTAGTAAAAATTAATATTAACAGATGTGATTTCGTTTAGTTTAATACGCCATGTTTTGGTCTAATTATTTATTTGATTAACTGATGTTTATAATTTATTTGCAGCCTCTTCATGGTCTTTGCCTATGGCTAGGATGGCAGTATCATCTACAATTGTAGCTATTGTGTCTTGTTTTAGTTGGGGTATGTGACAAGCGTATAACAGATACAAAGTGGGTCCCGAAACGCTTCCCTGTGGTACTACTGCTTTAATTTCTTTTAATTCAGAGCATGCTTTATCTTGTTTTACTCTAAAAAATCTATCTGCTAAATCTTCTTCATCAGTAAAGTTTTCAATGGGCTTAGTTGCATTGTTTATATTGCTAGCCATACTTTCTTCTATTCCTGTATATTTTTTGATTAATTCATCATTTGTTTTCATAATTTTATTTATCTGGATTTGGAGCAACTGAATCTTATCAGCAAGATTATTCCTTTCCAGTTCCGTTTGTTTAAGAGCATTATATAAAGGTTCTTCATTCTGTGACCTTGCGACACTATTTTCTTTATCACTATTAATTGCTTTTAAAGTTAAAAAGGTGGTTGTGAGTAACTATTGGTCAAATTAAATTAAATGGCTTGTCTTCATTAAACATTGATAACGAAATGAACATGATGTAGAGGAAATTTAACAGATTTGCTAATAATAATGGATCTCGCCGATTATAACTGCTATTCTATGCGGAAATAGTAATTTGTTCAACAAGAGTGGATATGGACAATCCGCTCGAGTTGTACAGTATAATTTTTTACTATCCATTAACGAAAATCTACAAATTTAAAAAAATCTTTTAGGTTATTAAGATAAAATAACTAATTTATAAAATAAAATAAACAGGACAGGGACCTTCACTGTTGTTATCGCTTTGTATTGTTCGGTATGATGAAATGTTTTCTGTCGAAACCTTATTATCTAAATAATAGTTATTTTTATACAAAAGCTGGTAAATGTAAATTAAAAGTCGATAATACAGCTTTACCGTTTTATCAATTACTTTCATTCATTATTCCTGCCCATAAAATATAAAATGAATCAATATGTTCTTCCAATACTTACATTTTAAATAATAGTATAGTCACCGTGTAAGCTCCGGGCTTTAGGACCACCCTTTGTGTTCTAGCAGGTTAAAAAAATAGAGCTACGAGCTCGACTCGAGGCTATAAATAAAGCTAAATAACCAGTGGCGCAGTTCTATTGCTTTTATTTAATAGAAAACTTTTGGAAAACCATTTTAGTTTTGAATATGCATTACTTGAGGAATGAAGATTCGAAAAAATAAAAAAAAGTTATACAACGCAACATTTTTAAATATTCCGAAAAAATAACAAAAAAGTAATGTAAATTTTTAAATATCCATTGAAGAGATTGGATATTATGCCCCTTATGTTATGTTGATAATGGGGTGTTAATACACTGCGACCTAAAAGATCTATTGTGCCCCCTTCTGTCGACACTGCACTAAGGAAATGTCTCAATGCCTATAGCGACCCTTCCAATCCTATTTTCTCAAGGAAGTGTAGGATTTGAAGTGGCTTCAAGTTAGGTAAGTCTCCCTCTTCTATTTGATATCCTCCTAGATATAGTGCCCTTGGATTCTGGAGTGCTACACATTCAGTTAGGATGTGAATGGAGGTTTCGTCCTCCTCCTCACAGAATCTGCACTTACTATCCTCTACTACTCTCAGTTTACTTAGGTGTCCTTTTAGTCGGCAGTGCCCGGTATATTATGCCCCTTAAAATATATTACTCCTAATTGATAAGAATAGAGACTTATTTTTTCCATGGCGTAAAATGTAGTGGAATGAAGCTAAGTGCAATATATTTAACCCTAATTTGAGGGTGATTGCAACTAACAAATTATGGATCTATTATATTAAACACAACAAACTGCTGGTACAAAAATATAAAAATGTCTCTAGTAGATAAGACACTAAATTACAGGGTGTAACAATTTGAACATATAAAATCATATGAAAGAATTATATTTACATTAGATATTCCGCATTTCTCCCTCAAAAAAAAATATTTACAATCTACCAAGTTAATCATAATTTAAACGATCTACTGGTTTAATCACCCTTTTGGGCCTACTACTAGTACCTAAACTACTATTTACATCATACATCATTTCATTATTTACACTAGAACCTTCCTTTGAAGCATCTGTTTGAGATACTACTACTTGAAGTGAAGATTCCACGATAAGAAAATTTTTCATTTGATTCAAATGACGTTTCCATTCTGTGTCATGCAATTTTGAAATTTTAACAATATACATAACTTTTACAATTTTTTTTACCACAATAGCTTTTATCCATTCCACCTTATTTTTCTTCGATAATCGCGCACAGTTACCTGTTCAATTGGCTCAAACACTAAAAACCTTTTACCACTCGAATGAAGTTTTTGTTTTTCTTGTACCTTTGATATATGATTTCCCAATTTCAGAATTTTTAGTGAAATTATCTTTCTTGTTTGAATTATTGTTTTATTTTGTAATTTGATATGGCATCGTCAACAAAAGTATGTGTGAATGATTCAAAACAATTTTTGTTTCATTTGCGAAGAGTATGTGACAACGTTCGTAAATGAGGCTTACAAAAATTACTTTGGGCACCCGCTGGAAATGAAGAATAGGCCTTGGATTCCGCAAAAGGTATGGAAAACATGTGTTGAGTTCCTACGTTTATGGACAAATAAGAAAAGACATAGCTTCAGGTACAAAACCGCTATGATTTGGAATGAACTCATAAACCACCATGACGATTGTTATTTTTGTTTGGTGAACATAACTGGTAACCGAAAAAATCGAGCCAAATGGGAATATTCTTCCATGCAATCGGCACATAGACGTGTCCTGAGTCCTAAGTCTACACCTGAACCTCAATCTGGTACTTTACAGGAAGAGCCAGAAGATTTTGAGACGAAAAACGACAGTAGTGACATTCACTTTGAATGCGACCTGGGAACGTCAAAACCATTCAATCAAGATGATTTAAACGACTTAATTAGAGATCTGGGACTGTCAAAATCAGCTTCAGAAATTTTGGCTTTAAGGCTAAAAGGAAGAAAATTGGTAACTAAAGGAACTAAAATTTCTTATTACCGAACAAGAGAACAGAATTTCCTCAAATATTTTGTAAAGATATACCTGGATTGATGGCTGCAATGGGATTACAAAATTATGTTTCTAGTGAGTGGTGGCGTTTATTCATAGACTCGTCAAAACGGAGTCTAAAATGTGTTCTCCTACACAATGGGAATAAATTAGGTTCATTTTCTATTGCACATTCTACAAAAGTAAAAGAAGAATATACAACTATTGCTTTGGTTTTGGACAAAATTAAATATGTGGAAAATAACTGGATCATATGTGTTAATTTAAAAATGGTTAACTTTCTATTAGGCCAGCAAGGTGGTTACACAAAGTATCCTTGTTTTCTTTGTTTGTGTGATAGTAGAGTTAAAAATCAACATTGGGTTAAAAAGGATTGGCCTACTCGAAAAGATCTAGTTCCAGGACAACAAAACGTGTAAACCCACCTTTAGTGTCAAGAGATCGTATAAGTTTGCCTCCGTTGCTTATAACATTAGGGCTTATAAAACAGTTTGTCAAAGGTCTTAATAAAACTGGAAATTGTTTTCTATTTCTATCAAAAAAATTCTTGAAACTGAGTATAGAAAAGATGGGCCACAGATAATATCATTAATAAAAGACACAAAATTTACGGACACTGTATTTATAAACAGAACTTACGTAAGTCGAACCACGATACACAGACTAACGGTATGTTCCTGCGTATGTAACTGACTGACGGTGACGTCATGTGGGACATATAATTATAAGCATTAAATGGAAGATAGCGTTTAAAATTCGATATTTTGCCAATTTTAGATTTTATGCAGTTACTTAAGCTTTATTGGTTATTTTGTAATAAATTCGTTTACAAATATGAAGGTTTGAGGTAATTAATACTAATAAAAATATTAATTTTTCTCATAAATTGTAGGTATATTGTGACAAAATCCATAACCTTGCCATAAGATAAGTAAAAGATACAGACTTAAAATACAAGTCTGACTCAAATTTGTACTTTCTGGGCGTGGTAGTTCTCTTACAATCTCTTTTCTTATTATGTGAAATAAAAATAAGTGTGCAGAAACAAATTATTTATTTATAAAAAGTAAGTACACAAAAACATTACTTTTTTTTTTTTGGTAAATTTAAACATTTTTTGTCAAGTTTACTTTGAAAATACTCAAAACCAATTTTCCTGTTCATTATGTTCGTCTCCTGCTCATGCATGGCATTACTTCAAAAGGACCGTTGTATTGGGACATGAAACTACTGTGTTATCTGCTAAAATTTTTAAATACCGATTTAATTTCTTTGCTTAATGAGGTCCGTGCACCTGGTGGAATTCAGTTTCCTTGTCTTGCGTCTATGTTTAAGAGGAATCTCACAACTACTTTCCTCAAAGTGGATAGGGCAACTTCAATTAAGTTTGTCCTTTCTTCGATAAGAATTTTCCCATATTTTGTGGCATTCGAAAATATCTCCACCATGCAGCCCGGCATTTTAAACATTAATTTAGTTCTTCCCTGTTATATATAGGAAAATATAATCACTACTGACACAAAAACAAATAAATTATTAAATTATTTTACACTATTGAATCGAAAAGTGTCAAAATAACTTGAAAGTTCGTCCCGCATTACGTCATGCGCGGTTTGGACTAATTTTGAATCGAAAGTCAGCATACCTTTAGTATGTGTATCGTGAGTCGAACTGTACTTGGGTAAGTCGTCCTTGAACTAAAATCGAAGTTCGGTTACAACGTCTCTAAAGTTCTAGGTGGTTCCAATGTTACACTGGAATTTAGAGATGAATATTCGCAAATCTATAACTGTTATGTACATTTACGGGATTTGTTATCACCCATCTCTAAATTCACGTGATATAACCGAACTTCGATTTTCGTTCAAGGACGACTTACCCAAGTCCAACTCAGCTGAGTTTTGTTTATAAATACGGGCCTATGACAGAAATTGAGAAAACCGTATGGAATGAGTTTGTTTGGCTTGTTCAAAATTTTTTTGAAAATAAAAAAAGTTCTAACTATTCTCAACACGTTGAACAACCAATGAGTTACTTTCAAACCCTTGGATGTAACATGAGCATCAAGTTGCACTTTCTTTACAACCACCTAGATTATTTTTCCGCTAATTTTGGGATATAAGTGAAGAAGAGGGCGAGCGATTCCACCAGAACCTTCGTACGATGGAGAAACGGTATCAAGGCTACTGGAACGCATACATGATGGCTGACTATTGTTGGAGCATTCAGAACAGTTCAGAACGGTTCAACCTCTGCATGAAAGTTTTATAAAAGAAAGTTTTTTCACCTTAAAAACTAAATAAAATATGAATAACTTTAAACAAATTGTGTTTTACTATGAAATGGCCATGTGTCATATTTTCTAAACTAGAGTTAATACAGAAATTTAGATTACAGAGTTGAATTCTTCATTAAAAATTAAACTAGTGTCATGTAATATAACGCAATCATCAGAAATGCTATTGTGCAGTGTTATTATCACAGCTTATACAATACAGCTAAATCACTCTCTTGGAGGCAACGGTTTGCGTCGATTTCGTCGCGCATCGCTTAAGCTCCGCCTTCGAAGGGAAAAGACGGTTTTGGTGTTCAGAAGCGTACTTAGGTAAGGTGTTGAGTCGTGCGTATAATTTCGTTGATTGTATAATTTCGTGGAGCCTATAATTTCGTTGATTGTATAATTTCGTGGAGCCTATAATTTCGTTGATTTTGTTTGAGTTAAAGGTACTGTTATTATTTTGGTGACTCTTTAGCTATGAGCAGAATGAGTGAAAAAAAAGACATCCATTCTGTTTGTGCAGTCAAAAGCTGTTTTAATAAGGGTTATACCTGCAAGAAAACATTCTTTAGTTTTCCCAAGGACCCAAACCGATAAGTACTACATTATAAGAAATTTTCATTGTTAAAAATATAATTTATACAGGGTATCCCATTAGTGCGTTATTGTTCATTATTTTGTTGTAGACACGCAAGAAAGTTTTAAATAAAATGTTATATGGATTTGAAAAATACCTACATATTTTAAAAATATCTTTGGATATACAGGGTGTCACGTTTTTGCCTGGCAAATTAAAATGTATGTTTTTTAAATGGAACACCTTGTATTTTATGATAAAATTATTAACACCCTAAATTATTGTAAAGACGAATTGATACAGAAAAATTTTATCAGGTATGTGTGTGGTTACCTTTTAATAAAAGCCTTGCGGATCCACTCCTCTGCGATACCTGTCTTAAATATAACAAAGATCACGTTGAATTAGATGATTTTTCTTTTTATTGCTTTTTAAAGGCATATGATACATTTGGAAATCTGCAACTGTCAAATGATGAATTTGTAGAACTAATATTCAATATTGAAAAGATATTTCAAAATAATTTTGAAGAATTGGCTACAAAAAATAACATTTGTACCACACTTTTAGAATTAATTAACCCAATACCCTTTAGTCATCCATGCTAACGTTTTCCAAAAGAATAACTTATTTTATTGTATGTTTAATCTCAATAACTAAAAAATATACTGACAATTAGTTTGACAGAATTGTCATTTATTTAAAATTTTAAAAATAATAGCAGTCGGTTGATCAAAATATGAACGGTGATTGGCGAATTTATTTTTTTTTGCAGTGTTCTTACTACCTAGAATGGATATGAAATATATTCGTTCAATTGAAGGCAATAGCATACTTTTTCGTTTTGTAATCTGTGCATGGATATTAGCCAATCTATGCACATACTACAAAACGAAAAAGTATGTTATTGCGTTCAACTACGAATATATTTCATATCCATTTTAGGTAGTGAGAACACTTTAACAAAATTAAATCTACAAATCACAGTTCATATTTTGGTCACCCAACTCCTATTATTTAATTTTTTTTAAATAAGTGACAATTCTGTTAAACTAATTGTCAATATATATTTTAGTTATTGATATTAAATATACATTAAAATTTTTGTGTAGACTCGATAAATAATAGCATTTTTGTTTTTATTGTGTCCACATTTAAAAAAAAAAAATTTTAATCAAACTACATGATACTAATTTAATTACGAGTATTAAAACTAAAGTCCTGAAAGTTTCGGTGAAGATGAGGACAGAGCATCTGCCTTCCACGCGAAAAGCCCGGGATCGAATCTAGGCCGAGGACTAATTAATTTTTCATGTTAATTTTATTTTATAAATTAGTCAACTTCGTAAATTATTTTAAAATTAGTTATTTTGTCTAAATAACCTAAAATATTTTTTTAAATTTGTAGATTTTCGTTAGTGGGTCGTAGAAAAAATATACTGACCATATCGAGTGGATTGTTCATATCACAATCAGACGATTGAGTACTCCGCATACGACGTCGTGCTCAAACTTCGTCTTTGTGTGATATTGCTATCATATCCACCCTTGTTGAACAAACTATAATTTATTTGTTTTCTTGGTTTAAACCAAAACTTAAGTTTTACATCAGAAATAGGAACTAAATTAATTTACTTTTCAAGTTTTCTTGTAAAAATCGATATTACTTTCTCCAAGTACAAATTTAGTACCTACCTAAAATAAGTACTAATTATGTAATATCGTGTAATATTGTAATTCAAATTTCACATTACTATAAAGTTTCAAAATTCCCTACTTCGGTATGGTCAGATAAAAATTGAATATATTATATTAATAAAAACTGTCAAAGTATTACTTCTACAAATCTGTATTTCAATTAATAAGAATACATCTAAATATAACCAATATTGTTAAAATAAAAGCACAAATTCTTTATAATTCCAAAATACCATAGAGTTCCCAGACCTCAGTCGAAGCATTCGTTTATCTAGGTATAAACCCTTTGCGCGAAGAGTAACACTTGCCAGAGACACGGGGTACCACTTGATTTGCATCCACGAGCGTGACACAATTCTTTAACAATTGAAGCCCTTGGTGTAAAAAGGATCCAAGCCACAATTTGTCGTGAAGTGACTATTTTAGCTCAAAACATTTGTTAACGAGGATTTTACTAGCCACATACAAATTATTTTACCTCTAATCCGAAAGATGTGCTATTTTTCGTAATATTTATATTTAAATAATGTTTCTAATTATATTTGACAGATTTAAAACGAATTAAAAATTTAATTTCTCAAAACTTACTTAATATGGCATGTAACCAACCTTATTACGCCAAGGTTTTCAATTTTTTCAATAATAAAAAAATTGTTTAATCCGGGCCCGACTTTTCTCTCGAATCTAACAGAGATAGCACTATTCCGTCTTGCTTGGTTCTCGACCGCCAGATCAAAGACGCCGACACGGAGTTGTGGAGCTGTATTGTATAAGCTGTGTTATTATTATACTCTTTCCACAGTAGTCTGTGAAGAGTACTATAGGTTTACTTTGTCGATAAGTCAAAAACGAATAATTATATTAACTTGAAATTTTTAGCAAACATCAAACTCTATATGGAGAAGAAGTCCTTTGATTTTGGAAAACAAAAACAAATCAAAAAAGAAAAGCGAAATCAACATGAAATTTTTAGTAAAAATCAAGCTCTATAAGGAGATGAGGCCTATTGATTGTGAAAAGAATTTAAATAAACTAACTTAAAAAAGAACAATAATATTAACTTGAAATTTTTGAAAAAAATCAAGCTTAATAGGGTGATGAAGCCTATTGATTCTGAGAAAAATCTGATTGAAAATGGGAGTTAAGAGGGGTTTCTTAAAGGATGAAGGGTATAATTTAGAATGCCACGCATTTGTATCTGGGTCATATTATGTATTGTGATGGGATTGATCTTATAAAATACACATTTTAGTTCACTTGGTTTATTTGCCAATAAAAGGTATTTAAAACAGTTATTTTTGTATTAAGTTCGTAAAATGAGTGTTTTTTTTAATGGCACATGAGAGTATTAATTTTTGCCGAGACCGCAGGTCAAGACCAAAAATTCTCTCGAATATTTTATACACGAAATATAAACAACATTTTTTGTACAACTGTCAAAACAACAAAATACTGAATTGTCCATCTTCTTCCAAACAAACTAAAATATCTGATAAAATTATGGAATCAACTCTTCAATAAATATCTAACGTTTCTGATTAGCAGAAACATGGAACATCTTCGGGAATTTATGTTGGAAGTAATTGTTGAAATTTTACTATCAATTATTATTTCAATAAATGAAATTTTTTTATGATGAATAATCAATTAATAATTGACTCTGTTAAAAATAAATCCTTCAGAAAGTAATATTTCATGTTCATTTTGTGAATTATTTTGGCAGTGAAAAAAAGTAAAATTTACGCATCAATATAAATGCAGAAATGTCAAGTTTTTTTAACAGTTGTACAAAAAATATATTATTTTATTTAACATGTGTAACAAATTGTTAAAATAACTACATTTACAATAAAAACCGAAAAACGGTGGTAAAGTTTTATATAATATCATAGATAAATTATTATTGTGTATAATTTATCTATGTATAATATTTTTTACACAAAAATCAATGTCAAGCTTTGTAGATAACCTGATATATATTTAAAAATAATCTCAAAATATGAGGAAAAGTCAGCTGACTATAACTAATAATGTTTATAAATGGTTTTCAACGTATTAAAAACTAAACCAATATTACAATAACTAAAATATTCATTACTAGTTGTAGTGCTTGTAGGGTTGCCACCTGTCCTTTTTTCAAACCTATTGTCCTTGTGACTTTTTTAACCTTAAAATGTACTTTTTAGAAACTATATTTTAATATTTTTCAAGATTAACTTATTCGCAACAGCACCGGCGTGGCTCACACCTTCCCAGAAATGAAACCTAGTCTCAGTACAATTTTTTTGAACGCACTTTATCATTTTACATGTTTGCAGCTGTCAAAAAAGTTTGGTTATGTATGTTCAATTATCCAAACTATTTAATATTTTGCGTATTTTGCAGTTTTAATGTTAATAATTGAGGTGATGCAGATTTCAGACTCTTAGATTGAAAAATAAATGAAAACCAAATTTAAGAACAGCTTTAAACATACTCCAAATGATTTTTCGGCAACTTAATTTTTACTTTACTCAATAAGAGGGAAGTATTGTAATCGTGAAAAAGTCACTCTCCGAGATTATTTCAGACCTTCACGTTTTAGGGTCTCTAGATTACGAAAAACATGTTTTTCTATTCCGTCGATATGTCTGTCTGTTGGCACGATTACTCAAAAACGGCTTAAAAGAAAAACTTCAAATTTTGTGTGCAGATAAGGTTACTCTCAGGCTCCAAACCAATTATACGTCCAGTTATTTATATACAGGGTGATCAGTTAAAAAAAATCATTTAGTTTTAAAAGTCAGCAGATTTTGACTAAAACTGGTATCTAAGTATTTTAGACCGCCCTACCATAAACCCGCCCTACTGGCATTCATAAAGCCGATACTATCTAAAAAAAATTTGAAATGTCCTTTATTCACTTTTCAAATGCAAACAGTATGCTATTAATAATAACTACACTTAATATAAACCCAAAGAAAAAAACAGCGATATTTGGCGCTTGTACAAACTTACAAACGATAAAATTATTGGAAAAATGAAAAAAACACCCTTTTTAAATTACCACAAGCCACCACTGTTAAGAAATTGCCTAAACCCATTCCGTACAAATATTTGTCCCTTCTCAAAGTAACACAAGTCCTTAAACTCCCCCGCACCCAAACTGTCAATCAGTGTATAACTCCGTAACTTCAAATAAAAAACTTCTCAATTCGGAGTTCCTCGAGAGTCGAACAAACGCACAAACTTCTCCAACTCCCTTCGAACTTGAAAATCGAGCGAATCGTAAGATACTCGCTGTTGTTTTGTTGTATTTCATTACGTAGATGCCTCCTACTTGATAAATATGTTCAAGGGGGAAAATTAACTTCGATGTGCTTGCTCTTTTGTATGAATCGTTCGGGTGGAAGGAGCATCTGCGATAAAATAAAACGATTTGATTTGTTGCCAATCGATAACGAAAATAAACGGTTGAGTGAGCTAGGTAAAAAGTTGAGATTACGGTTGTCAAACTGTCAAGTATTCATTTTGCGGATTCAAACGTTGTTGTTGGGATTTGACTAATTATTTAATCTGACATTCAAAAGGATATAACACAACCAGGAGAAGATCTGGACTAATTATGATGGCAATTTGAGTGGTTTGAAAGGATTGTATCAGAGACAACAAATATCTGGCAAATGGCCACCACGACTTCTCTGGCAGGAAACAATTCTTTTGTTGAAATTTTCCATAACATCTGAGCACATTTGTGGTGTTATCTCACGAATTATGCGTTGAATTTCCTCTTTCAACTGTTGAACTGTTTGGGGATTGTTTTCGTAAGCTTTGCTTCTCACATAACCCCACAAAAAATAATTCAGCGGCGTCAAGTCGCATGATCTAGGTGGCCAGTTTATGTCCTCATTTCTTGAGAGAATCCTCCCATCGAATCTTGTACGCAATAAATCCATCATTTCTCTTGCTGTATGACATGTCGCACCATCCTATTGAAACCACATATTATTAAAGTCCATGTCCCTTATCTCTTGCCATAAAAAGTCGTTAATCATCGCTCGATATCGGTCCCCGTTTACCGTAACAGCTTGTTCGTTTTCATTTTCAAAAAAGAAAGGTCCAATGATACCTCCAGCCCAAAAACCATACCAAACCGTGACACGTTGAGCATGCATTGGCTTTTCATGGATTTGTCTAGGATTTTCATTGCCTCAGATGCGACAGTTTTGCTTATTTACGTAACCGCTCAAATGAAAATGGGCCTCGCCGCTTAAAAAATGATTTTGTTGTAAAAATAATCATCATCTGCCTTCCTCTGTAGGATCCAGTTAGCAAAATCACGGCGGCTGGCTTTAACTCCTGTGTTAGCTGAATCTTGTAAGGGTGAAGAGCCAAATCCTTTTTCACAATTCGCCATATTGAGGTTTTGCCATAGATATATAACCAAGACAGATAGGATTATTTACAAAAATTTTAAAGAATGAACGGTGGTGTCTGCGGTAAAAACTCAATAATCGGATTGAACATTGTTGCCAAGTTTACGTGCTTTTAACTATAGATATATATAACCAGAAATTGTGTAAACTGTATTGAAGTCAACGCGGATGATCCTCGACAGAAATGCAATATTTGGATAAAATTAAAATATTGATGCCAAGTTTGCGATGTTTTTAACTGTAGTAATGTTATTGCGTTTGCTTGAATTACTGTTAGGTCTTTAAATTGTCCAAAAAAAATAATGTCTGACAACAGCGGAAGTAGAGTAGACCGCAATTGAGGAGGGTCGTATATTGTTTCATTCATAAAAATTCCTTCGATACAGTACTAGTCCAGGAGCCAGTGAATTTTTTCGTACTTGTTTTCCCGGTCCGTGTATATTTAAATAATCTATTCCCGGTGAACTGTATATTTAAAATGGAACGCCAATCTATTAACAAAAGTAAGCCAGATTGAATTCGCGCATTACGTCACATCGATACAAGTGAGATTGTTTACAAAGTACCTTTGCAGGCCTATTTTGCCCATTTCATGTATTTGTTTTTAAATCATGTTAAATTACTATTTTTGAAACTCAACAAGGAGAAAATCCAATTAACTCTTCCGTTGTGTATATATATAAGATAAATTAACTGAAGTTTTATTAGTAAAGTATTAATACTAAAATTTTAATGTAATTTACAGAAAATAGCTAGGTATGTATTTGTTTTTAAATAATTTGATAATTTATGAAAAAAGGGAGTAAAAGTGGAATGACCAGTGGCCAGTAGGTCAGTCAATACAAAGTATCATATTATAACATAACTAAAATACCTACATCTTTTAATCATAAGGACATAAGTTAAAAACCATTTTAATATATGCATTAGAATGAAGTAATAATAACTTAAAGAGACGAGGTCTTAAAGTAATAGCTGGTACAGCATGTTTTTTAAACGTTTCCTCATTGCTGCTAGAATGAAATCACTTACTATGAAATGTGCTCTAAAAACGGCATTTATAGCAGTCAGTGTTCAGTCTTAGGATCTCTTCCTAAAGCCCTCATCCAAGCTGCATACATATTAAAAAATAATTAAAAAAAAAAACATATTATATACCTATATAGTTTTCGGTTCTGGGTGCCCTAAAAGAGGACACAGCCGACAATTTGGCTCAGATAGCTAAAACCCAAAAGTCATACCCCGAACCAGGACGTATTGCTATCCTTTTAAGTAAAAAATAACTACAAATAACTTACCTGAAAAACTTTACACCAAAAAAACCATACACTTTTGCCCATTGTTGCAAGCACCCGATGACAATTAGGTAGATATCAACTAGAAGCATGTACTTAATGGTTATAAAGCTTATTTTAACACAAAAAGAATAAAGCACTAGTCGAAAAGCAGCAATCAAATATAAATAGACCACAATATTAAATTATTAAAATTCAAATTAAAAACTATATAAAAGACAAATACTCTAAAAGCGCAAAAGATCAGAACCAAATAAAATGAATAACCATCATAACCTAAAAATCACACTAAAATTGCAAAAACTATTACTGTAAAATCATGAGATTACATCAATAATGCATATGCGTCGGAGTATCGCAAATGTCAAAAGTACAGTGTTTCCATGAAAATTTAGCTATGTTTTTAGCAGTATTATAGGACCATTTCTACCACGCGCATCCAACGATATTGGCGTTCCACAGTTCACTGTATATTCCTCACACCTCTAGTATAAATGATTTGACATAACGAAACTAACAATAATTATAATTAATTATTGTAAAAACAATAATTAAAACAATTATTATATAAAAGTGTAAATGGAAATTTTCTTCTGTAATATCTTCAATTATTATGTTTAATTTCTATAAATAAACCAACTGGTTAGGTGAAACATTGTGATATACGATTTTATTTATGTATCCTATGCGTACACTTTAATATACAAAACACCTGGAACATTCTTTAAATAACTGTGGTCGTAGAAATACTTGTGTACATAACTCGTTTGAAAGTGTATTTTATGCACTTGCCAAATATATTATCCATACAGATTAATCAGACTATTTTTTTAATTAACTTCAGTACATCTCTTACTACTAAAACTATTTTTATCAATGGAAAAAAAGGGCCGTGTTCTCGTATGTTTTGTCGCATTTTCGGCCTCAGCCCATCGGATCCCCCCTCTAAATATATATGAATTTTGCTTAGAATTGCTAATCCTACAATTCTCTATTCGTGCTTGCTGACTGGGAAAATAAATACGGAAAATCGTCAGTGTCTCCTGGACTATACAATAGATGATGATGAGAACTTCACAACAAATACACTTTTATGAATGGCTAGTTGGGGATGTGGGTTTTGCTGATGCCCACTTGCTGCGAACGCCTTGCAATAGACATTTGGGGATTGTCAGCCACACTTTGACGAACAACTTCAATATTATCAACCGAGCGAGCTGGACGTTCACGCTGTTTTGTTTTAATATCTTGCACAGAGCCTGTAGTTTCGAATTTATGCACTATATTACGAATGGTTCTTTCTGAGGGTCGATTTTGTATGCCAAAATAATCACGAATTCGGCGATATGTAGCTATCACAGAAGACCAATTTTCAAAGTACGTTATAATAACGTAAACTCTTTGTTCTACTGTGTACCGCTCCATTGCTAAACTTGTACTGGTTTGCAGAATGCAACAAAAAAAGAATACCACATAAAAAGTTTGTGACAAAAAAGTAGCAAACAAAAATATCCGGAAAATCTTATTGGAATACCCTTTATTATTAAATAATTGTAAGCTTTCTAATTCTTAACTGTAACGCCACTGGTAATTTTTTAACTTTGTAAAAAATCATCTTTTTGTTTCCCTACTTTATCGGTATCGTGTTAAACCAAATCATTATTTCAAATACACCTTCACACGCTGAAACAGAAATATAGGGTTTCTGTTATTTTAAAAATTTTTAAACTGTAATCGTCCCCATGTTTTATTAAATTTTGACTGCACCCAAAAATGGAAATTTTTCTAAAACATATGTAGTACCTACTGTGCTAAACGATAGAAAATAAAAACTTGACCGAATAAACCTAGGAAATTTTTATTTATATAAAATTCTGCTACGGTTAGGAAATTATCCTTATTCAAAGAAATTTATTAAATTGTGACCTCGAGATTTTACGAGAAAGTAAAAAAACAATATGGCCGTGTCGTATAAACTTATTTACCTCCCCGAGAAATCTTCCCAGATCCGCGCTAATGTATTTACATTACTACTATTAAAAACACCGTAAACTTGGCATCAATGTTCAATCAGATTATTGTGTTTCTGCCGCAACCGCCAACGTTGAGGCTTCAGAAATTTTGTAAATAATTCTATCTTTCTTGACTATACATATATCTATGGCTACAATCCACTGCTTGACCAGATCATCATTCTTTAGAAACCGAAAATATTTAATGTCCGTTCCCTTCGTAATTTTGCTATAATTTATACAAATAGCCACAGTACCAAATATTTTTACGTAGGTAGGTTTAAGGGACAAATGACGAAAATACTTTTTACCTGGACAAGATAAAGGGGTAAAGGAACCAAGTAATTTTACAGGAGCAGGCTTAAAGATTTGTTTATGGATACGTTTAAGGAAAGGATCCACAAATTTTTATATAAATCGAACTGTTTTTCCTTAATCAGACACCCTCTGTACAACCTGATAGGAATATATGATAAATTATAAAACCAGAGTTCATCCAAATCGATATTAACCAACTCCTAATGAACTGTCATTCATGATTAGAATTTTAATTAGTCCATTTCACATATTTGAAAGACTGATAATATTATTATTATTAATGCAATCATAATTTTATTATTATGCTTTATGCAAATAGTACCTATATGCAATATATAATTTAATTTATTAACTTTATCATATACGAGGGTGGTTTCAAAATTGGAAATTGCAAAAGCTATCACATATTTTATACAAATGTATGTTTTCTCGTTTCAACTATTATGGTTGTTTTCAGGAAAGTACGCAATTAATTTTGAAGTGTGACAGCAGTGTAAAGTAAGCGTAGTGTAGCATGTCTCTACTTTTTAAAATTGTATTTCTTGAGAAGGTCTTTTATGGTCTTTTAGGTCTTTTATGTTTATACATTTTTTAACCTTTTTAAAATATTCTAAATATATATGTCTCAATGCCAAATAAATATTGTTATTATTATTAATAGAGTCAAACGCACCATTAATATCCCTGCTTTTCTTACATTTACATCAATATTTCCAACGTAACGTCAGTAAAACGTACAATCTCATTCCCGGCACCCGTAAATACTTGTTTTTGTTATAATTTTCAATACCAGCTGACTACACAATGTGTGTGTGTATAGCATAACCCGATGAAAATCTGATATTCCTATCGCGTATACATGAAAAAACAATAATTGAGTTATATACAGCCTACGCTGTACAGCGTTCATAAAAATACTATATTAAATTCTTTCTGTCTGTGAAAATTCAGCGCGAAAAGTGGAAAACAAATTTTCATTAAAGGCGGATTGAATTCCTCGTCGCCGATTGAAGTATATATATTGGCAAGAAATTTTTGATAAAACAATAAAACGATGAGGTATGTGAGGAATGCCAAATGATTTTTTTTTGTATTATAGGAGATATGAGTTCGAATGGTGAAGATTTTCTGTTCTTATACGGGCGTATTTTTATGAAACTTAAATTTAAAACAAATATAAATCAAAACCACAAATTAAAAAAATCATAAATCAAAACCAATCACAAATCCAAACTAATCTCAAATCTACCAAATCACAAAACAAATCATAAATCAAAACATCACAACACAAATCGTAACAAAACAAATCACAGTTCAAAAAAAATCACAAAAATAAATCATAACAAAACAAATCACAAATCAAAGCAAGACCTACCTTGTCTTAGATATTCCAAAATGCCATATCACTTGGCGAAATTTTTTATTTTGGCATAGAGATATGTGTCATTTAGCCAATAAAAATTCGTCTATAAGAGAAGACCCTAACTAACTAAAGAAATAGAAGTATAAAAGAAATAAATATAATAAGGATTTTGATAGTGACACTCACTTCTCGTCCAGGGGCCTATCAGAAGTTTTTATAAAACACAAACAAAACTAGACCTCTTACTATGTATTAAAACTTTATGGGTAAAATCCAGCACAACAAATAAGAAAAAGAAGAAGTTTCGATTGAATAAACACCAGGGGATCTATGGGTTCCAAGATATAAGTTAGAACGATTTTTTGTTCTTCTACGGGCCTATTTTTTTAATGTATTCATAGGAATCTTAAAATTAAAACAAATCACAAATCATAACCAATCATATATAGAAAATCACAAATCAAAACAAATTACAAATACAAACTAATCACAAATAAAAAAAAATCACAAAACAAATCGCAAAACACATCTTAAATCAAAAATCAATCACAAATATAAACAAATCACAAATTAAAACAATCACAATTCAAAACAATCACAAATCAAAATAAATCACAAATCATATCAAATATTAGTGGATATATGAGTTGGAACAGTGAAGCTTATAGACGATTTTCTGTTCTTCTATGGGCGTATACGCCCGCAAACATGGGTAATTTTAAAATTAAAACAATTCACAAATCAAAACGAATCATAAATAAAAATCAAAAATCAAAACAAATCACAAATAAAAAGAAATCACAAATTAAAACAAATCATAAAACATGTAGCAAAATAAATCACAAGAAACCCAAAACAAATCATAACAAATCGAAAATAAACAAAAATCACAAATAAAAACTAATCACAAATTTACCAAATCACAAAACAAATCACAAATCCAAATAAATCACTAATCAAAACAAATCGCAAAACATATCTTAAATCAAAAATCAATCACAAATATAAACAAATTACAAATTAAAACGATCACAATTCAAAACAATCACAAATCAAAATAAATCACAAATCATATCAAATATTAGTGGATATATTAGTTGGAACGGTGAAGCTTATAGACGATTTTCTGTTCTTCTATGGGCGTATACGCCCGCAAACATGGGTAATTTTAAAATTAAAACAATTCACAAATCAAAACGAATCATAAATTAAAATCACAAATCAAAACAAATCACAAATAAAAAGAAATCACAAATTAAAACAAATCATAAAACATGTAGCAAAATAAATCACAAGAAACCCAAAACAAATCATAACAAATCGAAAATAAACAAAAATCACAAATAAAAACTAATCACAAATTTACCAAATCACAAAACAAATCATAAATCCAAATAAATCACTAATCAAAACAAATCGCAAAACATATCTTAAATCAAAAATCAATCACAAATATAAACAAATTACAAATTAAAACGATCACAATTCAAAACAATCACAAATCAAAATAAATCACAAATCATATCAAATATTAGTGGATATATGAGTTGGAACGGTGAAGCTTATAGACGATTTTCTGTTCTTCTATGGGCGTATACGCCTGCAAACATGGGTAATTTTAAAATTAAAACAATTCACAAATCAAAACGAATCCTAAATTAAAATCACAAATCAAAACAAATCACAAATTAAAACAAATCATAAAACATGTAGCAAAATAAATCACAAGAAACCCAAAACAAATCATAACAAATCGAAAATAAAAAAAATCACAAATAAAAACTAATCACAAATTTACCAAATCACAAAACAAATCACAAATCAAAATAAATCACTAATCAAAATAAATCACAAATCAAAAAACGGAAATCAAAGAACGGAAATCAAAACAAATCACAAATCAAAATAAATCACTAATCAAAACAAATCACAAATCAAAACAAATCGTAAATCAAAACAAATCACAAATCAAAATAAATCAAAACCAATCTCAAATCAAAACAATTCACAAAAATAAATCATAAATCAAAACAAATCACAACTCAAAATAAATCTAAAATCAAAGTAAGACCTATATTATCTTAGATATTCTAAAAAATAAAAGAAATTTTTGATAAAAAATAAAACGATGCGTTATAACAAGAATGCCAAGTAATTTCTTTTTCGTATTAGAAATGATATGATTTGGAAAGATTTCTTGTTCTTCTGCGGCCATATTTTTTTAAACGCATTCATAGGAATCTTAAAATTAAAACAAATCACAAATCAAAACCAATCATAAATAGAAAATCACAAATAAAAACAAATCTCAAAACAAATCGCAAAACAAATATTAAATCGAAACAAATTACAAATTAAAACAATTACAAATCAAAACAATCATAAATAATAACATAATAATCACAAATCAAAATAAATCACACAACAAATTACAAATCAAATCAAATATTAGTGGAGATATGAGTTGGAACGGTGAAGCTTATAGACGATTTTCTGTTCTTATATGGGCGTATACGCACACAAACATAATTTTAAAATGAAAACAGTTCACAAATCAAAACGAATCATAAATAAAAAATCACAACCCAAAACAAATCACAAATAAAAAGAAATCACAAAAAACAAATTATAAAACATAAATAAATTACTAAAAACCCAAAACAAATCATAACAAATCACAAAACAAATCGAAAATAAAAAAATCACAAACCAAAACAAATCACAAATTTACCAAATCACAAAACAAATCACAAATCAAACCATATCATAAATAAAAACAAATCATAAATCAAAACAAATCATAAATCAAAACAAATCACAAATCAAAACAAATCACTAATCAAAACAAATCCCTAATCAAAACAAATCACTAATCAAAACAAATCACAAATCAAAACAAATCACAAATCAAAACAAATCCCAAAAATAAATCACAAATCAAAGTAAATCACAACTCAAAATAAATTGAAAATCAAAGTAAGACCTCTATTATCTTAGATATTGTAAAAAATAAGAGAAATTTTTGATAAAAAAATAAAGCGATACGTTAGGCCAAGAATGCCAAGTAATTTATTTTTCGTATTAGTAGTGATATGAGTTAAAACGATTTTCTATTCTATTGCGGCGTATTTTTTTTAAACGCATTTAGGAATCTTAAAATTAAAACACATCACAAATCAACACCAATCATTAATATAAAATCACAAATCAAAACAAATCACAAATAAAAACCAATCACAAAACAAATCGCAAAACAAATCACAAATACAAACAAATCACACACGAAAACAAATCACAGAGTAAATTGCAAAAGTAATCAGAACATCACAACTCAAAACAAATCAAAAATCAAAACAAATCACGAAAAGAAAAACAAATCACAAATCAAAACAATCACAAATCAAAGCAATCATAAATTAAAATAAATCACACAACAAATCACAAATCAAATAAAATATTAGTGGATATATGAATTGGAACGGTGAAGCTTATAAACGATTTTCTGTTCTTCTATGGGTGTATACACAAACATAGGTAATTTTAAAAATAAAACCATTCACAAATTGAAACTAATCATAAATAACAAATTACAAATCAAAACAAATCACAAATCAAAACAAATCACAAATTAAACCAAATCACAAAACATATCGCAAAACAAATCACAAAAGAAATCGCAAAACTAATCAAAACAACTCACAAATCAAAAAATCACAAATAAAAAAAATTACAACTCAAAACAAGTATCTATCCTGTCTTAGATATTCTAAAATGCAAATAACTTTGCGCGAAATTCACTAGATATTTATTGTGTATTAAAACATTATGCTATAACACTCAGCAAAAAAGAAGAAAATTCGATTATTTTCGTCAGAACCAGATATCGATTTTAAAAAACAAATTTTCTCTACAAAATATTAAATTCTCGTACATATTGATCGTTCTAATTCTGTTGGACAACGGTTTGAAATAGGATACCTATGCAATATTTATTACAAGCAATCGTCTTAATTTGGATAATTAATTATGAAATGGCCTTACCGTAAACCCGATGCCTACCGTTGCCGAGAAGTTTCCAGATTGAAATTTCCCCGTATCGAATTTCACTAATAACGATGTCTTTCCTACTCCGCTGTCGCCCAGTAAAATTGTCTGTAACAAAAAAACCTTATTAATATTGTTAACTTAATAATAGTAAAAAAAGTATGTAGAATATGAATCGGGGAAATTATTTTATAACGCTGTAGATGTTTTTCATAACTAATGCCATTTCAGAAAAACCAAACACAACTCACAACTCGAAACAAATTAAAAATCAAAACAAATCACGAATCAAAACAAATCTCGAATCAAAACAAATCACAAATCAATACATATCACAAATAAAAACAAATTACAAAACAAATCGCAAAACAAATTACAAATACAAACAAATCACAGAACAAATCATGTATTAAATCACAGAACAAATTACAGAACAAATCACATAACAAATCACAGAAAAAATCGGAAAACAAATCAGAAATAAAAACAAATCACAAATCAGAACAAACATTTTTTTTATTTAAAAAGGAGTTTTAAAAAGTGTACTTTTTTGTTAATGAAATAGAAGGCGATTTAATTTTTTTGTAACAAAATTATTTTGCTCTTACATTCTAAACCATATAGTAGAAAATCGTACCTTATTACCACGTTCAAACATATTTTTTTAATTTTACAAAACAGGTAGAAATATAATTTGCTTTTCGGTAGAGATCCAGTTTACTTATAAAAGTGCTAAAGTTCCTTACACTGTTGTGAAGTTTAAAACAAAATACTTCTCGTCTTATATTTCTAAACAAACTTTAAAACTTGCTTGCACATCAACAAAAACCATCATTCCTAATTGAAACTCAAGAAAAGAGCTTATTGTATTACGGAATTTGACAATAATGTCTGTAAAGATCAGTTCGTATTTCCAGGAAAGCCAAATAAGCTTTTTCTAAAAAGTCCCATATGCAATGCCCACGTATGAGGTAAATAGTTCCATTTGTCCTTACACAAAGCTGTCGTTTAGTTGATCCTTTTCGTCCTTTGTGTACAAGTCGTGGGGCGAGACAACACACACGTCCAGCTTAATTGAAAATGGAGAACAGTAGTTAAACTTCGTTACCATGGGCGTCGACCAATCAAAATAATAGAAAATTAAAATTTACAAATATTAATTACGAAGTATATTCGAATCTGTAGTATTTAAAAGCAAGTAAAAGCACTTAAAAACCTGTAAAAAATGCCAAATTACCAACCTTTTTAATCTAACAAAAATAGTAAAAAACAATGTCCCACGTTGGGCGCCAAAAATAGTGTGATACCCACAGTAAACGTGATACTTTCTAACTTTGTTTTTATAGAGTTTTTTTTTTTAACAAAACGTATGATCAGTGGTTTAGGACAGTTTTCAGTCAGTACCATCCATAGATGAACGAGTTTATTTAACTCGAAAATAATTTTTTAAAAAACAAAAATTTACTTTTTGAAAATTTAAGACTTTATTTGACGTTTTCTCTACAACAATCTAAACTGGAATAAATTTTAATAATGTATTTTACATAATAATGATAAATGATAAATTAACAGTTTACGGTTTTATATTTTAATAGAATCAACGTTTCTTCTTATATAACTAACGCAAAATTCCCTGAGCTTTGTCAGTTTGTAAGTGTTCCAGCTCGATACTTTTATATATTAATGTAACTAGCAAAAAAAATAACCAAAATGATTTTCCACCTTTTCTTACAGTATTTCTTCCGTAACTGAATCTTTCTTGATATTGACAGACATCAAAAAAGCAAGGTTAAAAGGTAGTATGTACGAAAATGATTTCATTCAAACTGACGAGGTGAAAATCTAAATAATTTTGCAGAAAATTTCAATTTGTTACGTTTCTCGTTTCTGGTTTCAGTATTAATAGAAAAGCTTGCGTAGGCAATATACAATTAAGGGTTAAGGGCGATATGTTCTTTGTTGTGTAATGGAATATTGATATGCATGATGGCATTCATTCATTACAAATAGTTAAAAATAAAAGTTGAAAAGAACGGAAAGTACAAGGCGCAAAAGATATAAATCTTACGTTTAATTTGTGTTCATTGGAAAAGCTTTCTATTTATTTTTGTCCAAATGCGAAGTCCCAAGGTGAGACAGGGTGGAACACTTGCTCACCTCTGATCACTATTTGTTTGTAGCCTACGTAATAATTAAAATTAAAAATGGCAGGAAAAATAATTGTAAAATGTCAATTCATTTGGTTTTCAACTAAAGAATTTATATAATTTTACCTCTGGCGGCACATCATTGTTATAAAATGATCAATTCTGCAAGAAAACGAGAAAAATATGAAACTAGAAAACTAGAAAATACTAGGAAATACTAGAAAATACTAGAAAATACTAGAAAATACTAGAAAATACTAGAAAATACTAGAAAATACTAGAAAATACTAGAAAATACTAGAAAATACTAGAAAATACTAGAAAATACTAGAAAATACTAGAAAATACTAGAAAATACTAGAAAATACTAGAAAATACTAGAAAATACTAGAAAATACTAGAAAATACTAGAAAATACTAGAAAATACTAGAAAATACTAGAAAATACTAGAAAATACTAGAAAATACTAGAAAATACTAGAAAATACTAGAAAATACTAGAAAATACTAGAAAATACTAGAAAATACTAGAAAATACTAGAAAATACTAGAAAATACTAGAAAATACTAGAAAATACTAGAAAATACTAGAAAATACTAGAAAATACTAGAAAATACTAGAAAATACTAGAAAATACTAGAAAATACTAGAAAATACTAGAAAATACTAGAAAATACTAGAAAATACTAGAAAATACTAGAAAATACTAGAAAATACTAGAAAATACTAGAAAATACTAGAAAATACTAGAAAATACTAGAAAATACTAGAAAATACTAGAAAATACTAGAAAATACTAGAAAATACTAGAAAATACTAGAAAATACTAGAAAATACTAGAAAATACTAGAAAATACTAGAAAATACTAGAAAATACTAGAAAATACTAGAAAATACTAGAAAATACTAGAAAATACTAGAAAATACTAGAAAATACTAGAAAATACTAGAAAATACTAGAAAATACTAGAAAATACTAGAAAATACTAGAAAATACTAGAAAATACTAGAAAATACTAGAAAATACTAGAAAATACTAGAAAATACTAGAAAATACTAGAAAATACTAGAAAATACTAGAAAATACTAGAAAATACTAGAAAATACTAGAAAATACTAGAAAATACTAGAAAATACTAGAAAATACTAGAAAATACTAGAAAATACTAGAAAATACTAGAAAATACTAGAAAATACTAGAAAATACTAGAAAATACTAGAAAATACTAGAAAACACTAGAAAATACTAGAAAATACTAGAAAATACTAGAAAATACTAGAAAACACTAGAAAACACTAGAAAACACTAGAAAACACTAGAAAACACTAGAAAACACTAGAAAACACTAGAAAATCCTTTAAAAAACGCTAGAAAACGCTAGAAAATGCTAGAAAACGCTATAAACGCTACAAAACGCTATAAAACGCTACAAAACGCTACAAAACGCTATAAACCGCTAGAAAATGCTAGTAAACGCTAGAAAACTGTAGAAAATGCTAGAAAACACTAGAAAATACTAGAAAACACTACAAAACACTACAAAACACTAGAAAACAATAGAAAACACTAGAAAACTAAAATAAACTAAAGAAAATTAAAAAACTACTAAATTAGTTACGACGTGCCTTTTTTAGTAACTTTTTGTTTCATTCAGTGCACTTTAGAGTAAGGAAGATAGATGTATTTGTGACTTGTTGTATTTCCATAACTATATCATCTCTTATGGATGTAGAAACCCTCCCTCTATGTCGTCTCTAAATCGCTATTACAGTATAGAGAACAATTATTAATAGTGCGATTATCAGACGACGCCATTTTGCTAGGATCATTCGCAGATTCGGGTCTGCAGTTTTTGATAGTTTTTGATGTAATAACAAATCCTGTATTACATAATTTTTATATATCTGCATAAAACATTTTATAAAAATTTATAATGACACACTTTCAAAACTGCAATATCTTTGATCTGCCATCTGAAACTGAGATTGCAATAGTTCAAATTCAAAATCAGATACCCTGTGAAATCACTGAAAAGAAAAGTAACTTGACAATAACTCAACTGACAACTGTCTGAATACAACACTAGCAAAAGACTACCATGAAAAGCATTGGCAACAACACATCGCTTGAAACACTCGTAAATTGATCCTAAGAAAATGGTGTCGCAATCAACGCAGTTGCGTAAAATTTGTGTGATTTTTAATCTGTACTGTGCCGCTAGTAGATTACTTACTTTATGTAGAACGGGCTCGTCCGATACGATGACGTCATTTTCGCACAGTTTCAAAACTTCAGGGGGTGGCCTGTAATTTCGATATCCAGTAGGTGATGGATGACCGGTATTTTTAACAGAAATGTTGAGTTTTTTGTTCACATCGTCAACCGTTTCGAAAACGTCGTCGTCCATACTGTCGTCGGTCTGCGCCATGTTGCCAAACCTGGAAAAAATCAAAGAAAATTAGTTTTTTCACAAGCGTAGTATACTTATTAGTAAAAATAATTATTCAAGTAGAACTGTCATGGTAACTGTATTATTTGACAGTTGTACTCCTTACAGGATACTTCTAAAAAAACTCACTAATGAGAGAAAATCCCCCCAAGTAGCATTATAGTGACAGAAACTTATATTGCCACTTCGATTAAATGACTATTACGTTATAATCACTAAATGTACCCCTATATAGTGAGAATAACTTCATTTTATATTTTCCCAGTTGTAGCCACGTGTATTTCACCACTGGGAATCACTTCAAAGTTTTATATTATTTAGTTCCCTCTGAAGGTGTTTGAAACGTTATAGCCACTAAGCGGGATCACTTTAAAGTTGCACAAACTTGAATGTGGAAAATATTAGTTACGGCCACCAAATCATATCACTTAAATACCACCTAGAAGTGGCAGTAATCTTAAAGTGGGTTTGATAGTTTTAGTAACGTTTCGGGAACCATAAATATATCTTTAAAGTGGCGGCACTTGATTGTATAACTGCAGTAGTTCTTGCCACGCTCTTAAGTAACTATAAAGTTACTATTACCTTCAAATTTCACAATGAAGTAACCGTTGCCTATTAGTGGCCTGCTTTCTACATTGTCCGCCTTTACAATAAAGAAAAACTACCAAAGTGTCGTTGATCTGTGCGCAAATTACTTTGTTTTTAGACTTATCTAGAGTGCATTTGTGTTTAAAATGGGAAACAACAAGACGCCTCGCAAAAAGATTACTTTTCGACATTCGACAACTTTTTATAGACAACTTAAACAACAATAAGGTTCCTTCGTTTTCCCACATGTCGGGAACAACGCAAAAACAAACACCCCTCTTTTCTTGAGTCGATACAATTTTAAAACTCATATTTAAATCTAAGGTGTGCACACAAACACAATATAAAACATTAAATACATAAATTTAAGTGATCTGTGACATGAACAAATTTAACCCGCGAAATTACTGTAAATTTTGAGGTTATATGGAATAATACAACAGTGTTGCGATATCATCAGAGCGCAATTTCCCTGAGAAGATATAGTATACAAATTTTTCCCATAATCTTCTTGAATGTACACTATATTTGTACAGGGTGTTCAGTTATTTTTAGAACGGCACCTAAAACGTTTATTAAAAGAGATAAAATAAATTGTTAAATACATAAGTTATAAGGCTTTACTAGAAATTACTATTAAGATAAACAAACGGTAACCAAAAAGGTAACTAACAAGTATCAACTTTGTGAATTAAAATGGAAACCCTATATATTTTTTACTATGACGATTCCAAATATATTGTACCTTAATATTTTATTAAGCCGTTTTACGCTATTCAAGATTAAAATTGCTTTAAATTTACATTACCTTGATCTAGGTTGATGGATGACATATTTGTAATTAAAGATAAATTTGATTTTACCCCCTGACATTGGCCTTACTGAACAACTCAAAAACTCTAGAATAAGTAGAGAAATGGCTGATCTGGCAACAATGTAAATAAATAACTTTATGGTGGCAAACACTAGGTGACTGCCATGTAACCGCCACTTTGAAGTGGTGAAAAATATTTTGGATTAGTTCCAGCTACCTTTTATTTGATGAAAGTAACTACAAAGTGGCATATTCTAGTTTCTGCAACTTTAAAGGTTTTTTTTTTCCTGAAGCAGACATATTTGTAACCATATTTAAGATCGCTATTATGTGAAAATATAAAGGTGCTATTTAAAAAAAAAAAATTCATCCGTATAGCTTCAATGCAATAAAATTCAAATATATTTAATGATTTTAATTAACCAAGATTGATAAAAAATACTGTTTAAGGCATCTAAATAAATAAATAATTTCGAAGATGAAAAATTTACAAATTTTAACTTTTTAATTAAATATAGAGTATTCCAAAGGCGCGTGCCCATATTTCGAGCTGTTTATTTGAAGTTCTAGTTTTTTTGACGTTCATTTTTGATACCTCAGAGACCATCAGAGTCAGTTATTAAATATTGAATTATAGGTACCTAGTTAAGTTTTTTTTTGTTACTTCTAATAAAAAGCATTTGTTTAAGTTTTTTTTTATTTTGGCATAATGCGGTTCGTAGAAAAAGTATAGTGTTTAATTTTCAAAAAAAAAATAAAATGATTGTCGTCACTTGTCAAACAATATATTTTTTCCTTCAAAAATTATTTACCATCCGTTTCACTTTCAAAAATAATTAATTATCGTTGCCCAATATACAAAAATACGTTACACCACTGATATTAATATACATCTATTCCCTCGTGGTTTTATTACGTGTATTTAATTAAATACCCATTCGATAATATGATAAATTATTATTTATTTACAATATCTATACAGTTTTATATTAACAAAACAAATATTATTTACGTTCTAGATATATTTCAAACAATATTTTTACATTTTCTTATTACCATCCTTTAAAGATTTTTTACTATATATAGCACATTTTCTTTAAAATTAAATTGCAAGTAGCGAATTAAACCATAACACCCCGTATCTTAAGTACCTGTTACATCGAATCACTAATATTCAAACTTACCCAAATATAAACACACCTCCTTAAAAGCAGCCAATAACCAAAAAATATGTCACATTCTAACACCGAAAATTGTATATCAAAATATATTTTCAAATTTTATATATCAAACTTATCACAATCCGATTTTGATATTACGATTCCACAATTTTTTTAACGAAGTTTTTTATTTTCACCACCGTTTGCCGACATATTTTACGTCAAGGATATATTGCCGCCATTTTGTTGGGAGATAAGGAGTAAGGACAACGATCCGCAGGATACGAAAAGGATCAATGGGAGTCATGTGCGGGGACGTCGTTGGAGCAGAGGGGTTAAGATTATGAGATCGTTTTTGTTGAAGAAATTGTTGATATTTTTATGAAATTGTATAAAACAAATAAAAGAAGGAATTAATATTATAAAAATTACAAAAAAGGTGTAGATTTGTTGTAAAAAAATTATAAATGATTAAAAATAAACTACAAAAATTATATTGAAAATTTTATAACTTTATTTTATAGACAATCAAATGCTCTTAATTTAAAAAGTTTCCATGAAAATCAGAACATTTTTTTATACACGAAATTACAGTGGGAATTTTTTTGACATATGAGAGACGCTTCTAATTTAGGAAACTAAAATAATAATTGGATTTTTCGCGTGGACTAAAAGAAATCAAATTATGTCAAAACGCATAACTAGCATGGCCAACTTTTCAAATTTGATTTTCGCATTTTAATTCATGTCCATCATGTTTTGAAATTTCGTTGTAAAATTTTCTTAACGCATGTCCTACATGCCTGAATTATTATGCGAAAATGTTTGCTCACTCATGAATATTTAAAAAAAAATTAGACACTATAAAAATCTGGGGAACATTTTGGAATTTAAGAATTGTGAGGATTTGTCATACACTTATTTAGTGGCATTTCAGTGTTGCCGGTTTAGTTATTAGTGGTAATAATTGCTTGAAGTACCCCTTATATCAGTCATACTCAACCTTTTTTTTCCTTTGGGCTACATACGTATGTTTTCTATGTTACATGGGCCACAATATTTTTGGACCCTTTATTTAGGCCATTTATTTAAAATTAGTTAGTAGAAATCTCTAATAAATTAAACACAAAACATAAATATATAATTAGTCTTCACAAAGTATAAACTAAGAAGATTTGTAACAAAAAAAAAAGAGAAAAAAACGTCATTTCAATGTCGCTGTCAATATCTTCTATGGAAGGTTCAGGTACTGTGTCTTTAACATTTTTGTGTGTGTGTGTGTGTGTGTGTGTGTGTGTATGTGTGTGTGTGTGTGTGTGTGCGTGGGTGCGTGCGTGCGTGCGTGCGTGTGTGTGTGTGTGTGTGTGTGTGTGTGTCTGTATAACGCATAACTCATGAACCGATACACAGAAAAACACCAAATTTTAAACTTAAGCTTTGTTTCAGCGTCCAATGAGCTGATTAGATTTTGGGCAGAGTCGGAACATCTGGGGGAGTACTTTATGGGTGGTTATTTTTATATTTTATAGAATATATCTGGTATTTACGTTTGGAGAAGAAAATTCTTCAAATAAAAGTTACTTTTAATATAATTATCTATAATTTTTGTTCTATACAAAATTTTCCTTAAATGGTCCGTATTCGAGAAATTTGACAAAATGTAAAAAAAATATTTTTTATAAAAATTGTTCAAATAAAAGTTGTTTGTAATATAATTCTCTATAATTTTTGTCCTATACATAATTTCTCTAAAATGGACCGTATTCGAGATATTTGAGAAAAAGTGTAAATTTCGAAATTTGAAGAAAACTCAAAAACGGATAAAGGAAAAAACATTAAATTTTAAACTTAAGGTTTATTTCGGCCTGACGTGAAATGATTAGATTTTGGACAAAGTCGGAACATCTGGGGGGGTACTTTATGGGAGGCAGTTTTTATATTTTATGGAATATATCTGTTATTTATGTTTGGAGAAGAAAATTGTTCAAATAAAAGTTACTTCTAATATTATTATCTATAATTTTTGCTTCATGTCAAAATTTCCTGAAATGGTCCGTATTCGAGAAATTTGACAAAATGTGCAAAATTCTGATTTTTATGAAAATTGTTGAACTAAAACTTGTTTGCGATATCGATTTCTATAATTATTGTTTATACATGATTTTTCTAAAATGGACCGTAATGGAAAAGTGATAAATTTAAATTTTTCAGTATTTTCATTTTCAATGAATATCTATAGAAAAATGTTTCGAGGTAAATGTATATATTTAGTTTATCCTCTAAACATTTATAGAGATGCTGCAATAGGTTGTACAAAATAACCGGAAAATGCCTATAATAACTAGATAGGAAAGTCATGTGTTGGACACATCAGATTTTTATTACTGTGTGCCCGACCGCGTTGTAACGTTGGCTGTCTCGTATAAAGTAGCACACCGCTAATATGTTTTCTTTTAGCATTAATGCTAACTTTCTGTAGTTTTCGTGCAAAGCGCATTGGAAATCGTTCGATTGCCGATACTGTATACGATTTTATAACGAAAATGGTCGCGAGAGTGTTTCGAGTTTATAAGGAGTTATTTTCTAATTGCCAAGTCCCAAAATCACCAAACATTTGCAAATATTTAAAGTCTACTTCGCGAAAATGGTACGATTTGAATCAAGGAATATGGATCGAGGGCTAACGCGTACGGCAAGACTTGTAGAAGTTGAGGAACAAATATTAAATGACAGTATTAAAAGTGTTGTTCATGAAGTTTTAAAAGAAAAATTAATGTTATATTAGGCAGCTGCAAAACTTTTACCCGTGGATTCTTAAATGCGTGTAGTGATTTGTAATTGTATTCAAAATGAGAGACGTGAAAAATTCCAGACATTTACTGACGAAGCTTCATTCACTAGATATTACTATTCCCCTAATCTATGGATATAACTTAACGAATGAAAAATCCATCTAGCGGCGGTTAGATGAAGCAGCAATTACAGCGTTCACGTAAACGGCCTTCTCACTCTTACTCTCATATCGTTGTATTCTCTCCCTTTAACAAATTGATTTTACTATGCTGATAATAATGTTAATGTTCTCTTTGATGACTTAATAATATGACTCTGATGACTTGCTTTAGTCTAAATTTAGCTTCAGTCACAGAATGGCTACAAATTATTGATCAAAATTCTCAATTTCTTTTTATGCATTTGGATTATTATGAAATAAAAACACATAAATAATATAGACTTATATTTTTACAAAAATAGATACCTAAATAAATATATTTAATAATTGTTTTTTTCTTAATTTAATTTACAAATTTAGTTTATTTCTTTTTAACTTTCTCCTCTGGGATCGTTAAATCCCATATTCCTAAAAAAAACAAATTTTAAAAGACAAACTATTTAAAAGAGGACAAAGACCAACCTTCAAAAGTGTCTTCAGGAGGATTATATTTATATCTATGATTAGAACATTCGTCAATTCTTTTTTGTAACTCTTTGGGAGACAGTTTCATAGCTCCGTAAAACTGAAAAACAACAGAAAGTTATGTACAACTGTCAAATTTCTGTCAAACAAATGTCGAAATGGATACAATTGTTTTTACAAGAGCTTAGAATAGAGCAGGAGTGGAGTTTTAATCAAGTAGGTTAACTGTCACTTTAAACTGTCATTTATGTGTCACCAACCGGAATATGTGAAGCTACAAGAGTCTTTAGGAATCAAAATAGTAAAATGAGTGTCTAAAATAGTAAAATTGAACATTTTGTCAAAATAGTTGTCATTTGTCAGTGCAGACTTATGTCAAATACGTCAAGTTTTTAATTCCAGTGTTGCCATCGTGGCAACATTTTCTCCATTTCTGTTGCTTTTCTATTCATTCCTGAGAAGTTATAAACTAGATTGGGACAAGTCTTAAACCTGGAGAAGAACATTAGGTTGCATCGAAGAATTGTTTTTCGAATTTGTATGATAAGTCAGATAGATTCACATATTTTATTGGGATGTTTGATAATTTTTTAAATCACCCAAAGGTATATATTAAAGAGACTAAAGATGCTGAGGGAACAATAGATGACATTCATATTGATGAGTGATTATTAGAATAGAAGTTTTTTTTTGTTAAATTAAAAAATTTAACATTACTTTTCTAATATTCTTTTATTTTATTGATAAATGTATTAGTGTTTTTTATCATTTTGTTCATTTTCTAAAGAAAACAATCCTAAAGTGGGTTCTATTTACTTTTTATGGTTTAAAAATTCTTTTTATTCATAAAAAAAGTTGTAAAATGTCTTTTCATGATTTTGGAGAATTTTTATATTGATATATGAGAATTATAAAGTTAGGCTATTGGCAACATTGTTTAATTTACACTTACAATACAAAAATAACTTACATATCTACACTTATCACAAGAAAACCCTTTCAACATTTTCTTAGCTTTGCCTCTCAACCCCGGTTCTACCAATGATTCACATGGTTTAAATTTCTTATTTGGTGAGCCTTGTACAGGACTTTCTTCATCGAACAGAATTCCTTTGGAAAATTCATCAACATCTTGTGCAGAATCCATTTCATCTTCCACACTATTGTCATTTTGAACAGGATTTTCATTTTCGTCTTTGTTTATGTAGCTTAGAAGCCTGGTTATACCTAGTTCTGTGGTGTCTTCTTTGAGATATGTTGTATTGTTGCTGTTGGTTTGATTTTCATCAAATTCTGATTGATTACTGATAAAAATACAAAAAAAAATGGTTATAGAATTGGTGATTATTTACTTTACCGACCCCAGCAAGAAATAAAAAAATAATCAAAAACTTCCCTTACTTTTTAGTACTTTTAGAAATATCTGAAAACATCTGGGTCAAAGTAGATTTCTTTTTTATTTTCTTTGATAAGAAACCATTATTACTAGTACGTTTTTTTACTTTGACTTCTGGCGTACATTCCACCAACATCGAATTTTCTTTATCTACTTCCTTAAATATGTTTTTCTTTAAATCACCATAGATTTTCTTTGTCTGCCTCTTAGATTTATTTTTCCTCTTAGATACTAAAGTTGGACTGTTTTCCAAATTTGTAGCATCCACATCCGATAAAGTAATGTCTATAACTTCAGAATTTGAAGATTTATTACTAGTAGAACTGTTCGCAAATATATCGGGAGTATCTAAATCACTATTTTGCAAAGATATGTTGGTGTCTAACTCAGTTATATCATCATTTAAGTTTGAATTTTGAACACAATCATTTTCAGCTGGTCTAAAATTTACTATATATCAGTATTACATCCAAGATAAATAAACAATTATTAGTAACTTACAGAGATTTAACTTTTTCTTCAATTTCATCTTTCCGTTTTAATTGCTCTCTTAAAATCGAAAATTCTTTTTCAAAACTCTGTTGTACATCTAAAATTAATAAAAGAATAAATAAATCTACTGTAGTTGCATGATAAAAACGGTATAAAATACTTTTTATTTCAATTTGGAAAGCCGTTATCAACATGGCAGCCTTTTGAAGCTCTTTTCTTTCATTTCTGTATGAATCTAATAATGTAGTATCGAAAATGTCGGTCCAAAATTTAAAAGCTTCCGTTTCCATGATTTTTAGAGATAATAAAATGTTATATTTTTAAAATAATCACTAAAAACCACTTTTTATCGTAAGTAAACATAAATCAACATCACAAAAGTGACACTGACAGAAATGTCAGTAATCCTAACCTATAATCTTCTATTTTATAATAATTTAACAAGTTAGTAACCGCATAATCGTATAAATAAGGCCAAGTAAACGTAAAACTGGTTGCACAATCGAAAATTGCCTAAATTTGTACTGTTAGTGTCAAATTCACCGGGAAAATATTGATTTTAATTTGTGTATTAACCATTTCATAATTTAAACAAGAAAACATGTTATTTAAAGTCACTATTTTGCTTATCTCCAACGTTTACGTTGCCAATGCCGCCCTATTTATGTGGAGCAATCACGAAATAAAAGTTTCGCCGTTCGAAAATTTTAAAACCACAGATTTTTTAAACATCGTAGAAAAGTTAGACAAACCCGATGTATTCGTATTCAAGAGCCCAAATCCTGTGACTAACAATATTATGTCTGTTGTTAAAGGATTTTATTCCATGTACAGCCCAAATGGAGACATTGAAATGGAAAATTTCGTAGGTTAGTAGCAAATTTCGATACACAAATCGTTTGGTAAATATGTATTTTTAATTGTTATTATTAAATAGAGTGTTCGATCTTTGATTGTGCTAAAATATTTGATTTTTATTACAATATTGTAAAATAATATAGGCAACATGTTAAACAAATTGGTGTATAAAATGTTGCCTACCACTCTGTTATGTTAATTCAGAAATAGTTCAAATAGATTTGGGAGTTCCACAAGGGTCAGTTTTAGACCCGGTGCTTTTTATTGCATATATTAATGAAATTAGTCATATCCTGCCAAATATAAAACTAACAATGTACGCGATTGACACATTGCTAATAATATCTAATAATAATTCTATGTTAAAAGAAAATTGTGAAAGCACTTTTGATATAAGTTCCAACGATACTCTTTGTCTTTTAACTAATAACAATTATTTAGCTCTTAATATTTACACTTAAATCTTGGTTACTTATCTTTATTTTCCTCTTCTTTTTCATTTTTCTTTTCCTATTCATCTAAATCGTTTTAGGCATTGTAAATAAATATCCCAGCTATTTTCATCATTATGACCACTGTCTTTTCGATTGTGATTTCTTTCGGGTCATCTTTTTAAAATACGACATACCTATATTTTTCTTTCAGCTATACTGGTTAAAAAATTATTGCGTTTTTCCTTCAGTTTTTGATGTATTTGTCGAATCGGTAGCGTAGGTGTCTAATGCGCTCGCATTCATTTGTGAACAATTTTGTGGTTGGGAGACATAGGGGCTTCAAATCATACAGAAGACCATGTGAATTTATTTGCATGGTTCTCTATGTGATTTGATGAATGCCGATTTAGCAGAAATTTAATTTCTATTGATATGAAATTCAGATTATGAAAATCGCCATGCTTTACCGTTTCCTCACCTGTAAGTCAAATTGCACCATCAATCTTTAAGTCGCCCCGGAGCGCCACGGCAAATAATAATAACAGTCGTCCCTTCCCCGGACAAGCTTAGCTTTTGGGGTTAAATTCACTCATAATGGGGTAAATTAAGAAGAACTTATTATTATTAACTTTAGCGCAAAAATGCTATAATTTCGAGACAGAGCTAGAGGAAAAAAGTATTGGAATAATAGACGGAACATGTTTTTTGAAAAATATATAAAAATATTTAAAAAAAAACGTATATTTTTAAATTCGAACTAATTTAAAAATATAAAGCACAAATCTACGAACTATTTAAGATTAACAGACTACAGTTTAAGTTTGTCTCTGCATGCCTGCATAAATAAACTAATAAAAGTGTAGTAATAGAGATTAATCAATTAATTTATAGCAAATTAAAACATATTGCCTATCATCTTAACCCATGTACACTCGTGTTTTGATATTGAATTGTTTTTCTTCGCCAATTATTGACTAGAAACTCTATGCAATATACAATTATTTAACAGACATTTCTTTTGATTGTCCTTTTACAGAACGTTTTTGTTCTCAGATCTCGCCGGCAACCCCGAAGAAGACCTGCATATCATAAAAGAAACTATCGGTAACTCGATTAACTTCATATCAACCATCATCATTCCAAATCAAGAAGCAATCCGTTCAAAACGAGATACCGAAAACCAAGAGCTCGATTTCGACGATATAGAAAGAGCAACCGCCTTCCCATCACCGTCACCGCAAGAACCAGTGATATACAGAGGATTCAAACTGACCAAAACTAGCGAAACTTCCTACGCTTTACTGTACTCATCCAAACCTCTTCTGTTCAGAAGAAATAGTTCCGATGCCATGGATGTGTATCTGGGAAACGTGGAGGACGATATGATCCAGTATGATAATCGGTTGAACGTTAATATACCGAACGGACGGGGGAAGATAACCTTGAGGTTCAACTTTACTTGGCAGAACGGTTATTGGTACATGCCTTCAGTGAAGATACAGGATTACCAGAATAAAGCTGATTATAATTTGATTACTAAAGACGACGTGGTGGCTCCAGCCAGGTTTTCATACCACTGCAACGGGGAGACTAAATTTTCAGACTCCAACGGCGTAGAGTTGATCATCTACGACTTGCAAGTTCAAACTGAATCGAAGAACGGTAAATTTGGCGACGCAAACGATTGTGTACCGTTCACGACGGCTCCGATATGTTCCGGAATTTTCATTACTGTACTATTAGGTATCGGTATGGTGATATCGTTGATATCCATCATGGATATCAAGACAATGGATAAGTTCGATAATTATAAGACCAAAAATTTGGCGATTACCGTTAGCGATTAAGAAGAATGTTGATGTTGTTTCGGTGTATTCCCGCTTATGAATTTGTCTCTTTCTCTCTCACTCTGCCCTGTGAATGCATATCATGACAAACCGTGATTTTTTGTCTGTGATTTTTTAGGTGTTTATTCAGATATAAAGTTCTCTACGTGTGAAATTGTTGTTTTATTGTTCCCAACAAACGAGACAAATTGTCATAAGTGTGTCGTCACGGCTTGTGTTGACATATGACATAACATAACTGTCATTATTGTCAAAAAAACACATTGTTTTTGACTGGAAATGAAGGCGTAAGACAAATAAAAACTACTATTATAAAAAACTAAAACGTATATTTATTTTGCATTGTTGTTGCTTACAAAAAAATAACAATAAATAATAAAAAAATGAAAACGATGATAAGGATGATGATAACAAACACGAAGAGATGAAAGGTAGGTACTTATTCATTTAAAAATATTGACAATACGAAGGGATCATCAGCTGCGGGACACCATTCGCCAGTGGTTTTTGCCATTTTGGACAAACGGTTATACTGAAACAATAATTCAAATCATTTAAGATCATGTCATTATGACGGCGTATTCTTGACACAAAAAACAAACTATTTTATTTTGAAAAGTTTTAAAATTTTGAGAAAAAACTAAGAATCGTTAAAACTCAAAATTTTAAGAAAACAAACGCCAATATTTAAAAAAAAAGTCAAAATTTTGGAAAAGTAAGAGAACGTATAAAGGGAAAATCTTAAGATAACGGAAGTCAAAATTAAAAAAAGGTCAAAATTTTGAGGAAAGTCATAATTTTGAGAAAAAGTAAGAAAACGTAGAAAATCCAAATTTTAAGAAAACAAACGCCATTATTTGAAAAAAAGTTAAAATTTTGAGAAAAAATTTAAAATTTTAAGAAAATAAAGTTAACATTTTAAAAAGAGTAAGAAAGCATAGAAAGTTAAAATTTTAAGAAATCGAAAGAAAGTTTTGAAAAAAGTTGAAATTTTGAAAAAATAAAATTAAAACTTTGAGAAAAGTAAGAAAACATAGAAACTCAAAATTTTAAGAAAAAGCCAAAATTTTGGAAAAAAAAGTTGAAATTTTGAAAAAATAAAGTCAAAATTTTGAGGAAAGAAAGTCAAAAATAATGCAGAAAACGTAAAAAGTCAAAATTTTAAGAAAACGAAAGGCAATATTTTGATAAAGTCAAAATTTTAAGAAAACGAAAGGCAATATTTTGATAAAGTCAAAATTTTGAGAAAAAATTAAAATTTTGATAAAAAGTCAGAATTTTAAGAAAAACTAAGATCGTTGAACGCCAAAATTTTAAGAAAACAAAAGCCAATTTTTTAAAAAAAGTCAAAATTTTAAAAAGCAAAAGAACGTATAAAGGGAAAATTTAAAAAAGTAAAAATTTTGAGGAAACGCATAAATTTGAGAAACAGTAAGAAAACGTAGAAATTCAAAATTTTGAGGAAACGAAAGCCTTTATTTGAAAAAAGTCAAAATTTTGAGACTAAAATTTAAATTTTCAGAAAAACTTAAAACTTTTAAGAAAATAAAGTTAACATTTTGAAAAAAGGTAAGAAAATATAGAAAGTCAAAATTTTAAGGAAGGGAAAGACAAAATTTTGGAAAAATAAAGTTAAAATTTCGAAGAAAGTCATAATTTTATAAAAAAAACGTATAAAATCAGAATTTTAAGCAAACGAAAGCCGTTATTTTCAGAAGAAAGTAAGAAAACGTAAAAAATCAAAATTTTGAGAAGGAAGTAAGAAAACTTAGAAAGTCAAAATTTTGAGAAGAAAGTAAGAAAACAGAGTAAAAATTTTGAGAAAACGAAAGCCAATTTTTAAAAAAAATGTCAAAATTTTGAAAAAAGTTAAAATCTTGAGAACCAGTCAAAATTTTGAGAAAATAGAGTTAAAATTTTGAGAAAAGTAAGGAAACAAAAAATAAAATTTTTAAAAATAAAGTCAAAATTTTGGAAAAAATTTAATTTTGAAAAATAAAGTGTAAACTTTTCGAGAAAAGTCATAATTTTATTTTGAGACAAAGAGAAAACGTAGAAAATCAGAATTTTAAGAAAACGAAAGGCAAATTTGGAAAAATAAGTCAACATTTTTAGAAAATATAGTCAAGATTTTAAGAAAGTAAGAAAACATAGAAAGTCAACATTTTGTGAAACCCAAAGTTAATATTTTGAGATAAAGAAAGCCAATATCAATATTTTTGAAAAAAAGTTAAAATTTTGAAAAAATAGTCAAAATATTGAGAAAATAAAATTAAATTTTGAGAGAAGTAAGAAAACATAGAAAGTCAAAATTGTATGTAAAGAAAGTCAAAATTTTGGAAAAATTAGAATTTTAAAAAAAACTAAGAGATCGTTAAACCAAAATTTTAAGAAAACAAAAGCAAATATTTAAAAAAAAGTGAAAATTTTGAGAAAACGTCCAAATTTTGAAAAAGTAAAAGAACGTATAAAGGGAAAATAAAAAAAAGTCAAAAAATTTGAGGAAAATTATAAATTTGAGAAACAGTAAGAAAACGTAGAAAAACAAAATTTTGAGGAAACGAAAGCCATTATTTAAAAAATCAAAATTTTGAGAATAGAAATAACATTTTCAGAAAAATTTCAAACTTTTAAGAAAATAAAGTTTACATTTTGAAAAAGTAAGAAAACAGAAATTCAAAAATTTAAGAAATGGAAAGACAAAATTTTGGAAAAAAAAAGTTAAAATTTTTGGGAAAACGAAAATCAACATTTTGAAAAAATGTAAAAATTTTGAAAAAGTTAAAATGTTGAGAAAAATCAAAATTTTGAGAAAATAGGTTATAATTTTAAGAAAAGTAAGGAAACATAAACAGTCAAAAGTTTGGAAAAAAAAATAAAATTTTGAAAAAATAAAGTCAAAATTTCGAGAAAAGTCATAATTTTATTTTGAGACAAAGAGAAAACGTAGAAAACCAAAATTTTAAGAAAACGAAATCCATTATTTAAAAAAGTCTGAGAAAAATAAACCTTTTGAGAAAAAAGTCAAAATTTTGATAAAACAAAATTAAAATTTTGAGAAAAGTAAGAAAACATAGAAAGTCAAAATTGTAAGAAAAGAAAGCCAACATTTTGTAAAAAATGCAAAATTTTAAGGAAACAAATGTCATTATTTTGAAAAGGTCAACATTTTTTTAAAAAAAAATTTAAATTTGAGATAAAAGCAAGAAAATGTAAAATTTTGAAAAAACGAAAGCTAATATCTTTAAATGGCAACATTTTGAGAAAGTAAAGTCAAAGTTTTCAGAAAAGATTTAAAATTTTGAAGAATCTGCGGAATGTTTTATGGTTACACTTAAAAATATCAACAAGAATAAAAAACTGATTCATTCTTTGATTTTGAATTTTGATATTTATCCTTTCTCCAGCCTCTTTGATTTAGAACTTGAGATGTGCTATGCTTTTTGAATCTCTGTCTTTACTATGCTCTTTAATTTAACATTTAAATAAACTGTTATAATTTATCTAGCTGCTGAAAACCTGAATCGTCATTGATAAATGCAAATTAATTTGAAAAATGAACGAAGAAAAATTGAAACGACTTTTATTATTATATCAGGCTAGTCCAGCACTGGGTGCCAAACTGATCAATTAATTAAAAATTAAATAATGAGGTCTCTAAATATTTCAATCTAATCAAAATACAATTATTATTCAAATAAAACAAGAATAACAGCGAGCCGGCTTTGCCCCTAACTCAATCAAAAGTTCTGAGGACAGTAAATATGCAAAATATCCATAATAAATAACATAGGAAAGCTCTCTCGCTACCAGAAAGTTCGATAGGGATACAAATAAATAGAACAAGAGAAGCATTTTGGCCGCTGCTAAAATGAGAATTACTTTCTTATGCAACATGAGGCAGTTATGCCAATAAATATAAAACTCCAAGTCTTGATACATCATACAATGGAATTTAAGTAAATAATTTTCTGACCAAGTCACATGTTACTACTTGTAAATTTAGTAGTAACCGCCGTTGTTGCTCTTTGAGATATCTAGTGATACATTTGAACAGTTAATTTTTGTTATTAAATAGTTTAAAGTAAAATGTTAAATTTGAATTGTCACACCACCATCAGAATTTAGGACAAACTAAGAGTGTGATTATGGGAATCATATTACAACTAGGTAATTTTAATTAATGTAAATACAGTCTACCAGATTGGCTAACATTTTAAACAATCTTTATGATATCCAAATCCCTTTATTAGACATAGAAAACGTTTTTTAAGTGCTTATACCTAATAACCATTGAAAATAATATAAAATCCAACATTCACAGCTCTTCAAGTTGAACACATTTCTAATTAACCCACCTTTCTTCGTTTTCCAGCGCCTCCACAGTAATCTTCTTTAGATAGATCCTAGGCGTCGCCAGTATCCTCCACGTTAAAGGATTAAACAAACTACTGTTGTACCTCCACTCTAATTCCACGGCTCTCAAATGTGGCACCGAGTCGGTAGCCACCACCGCCATGTAAAGACCTCCGGGTTCGTGAAACCCGCTCACGAATCCCACGGGATTTGTTTTATGACCTCTACCGTCGGTGGTACCGTGCATTGTGAAATACAACTGACCAATTTCGCCTCCATGAATTTTCGACATGTTTGAACTTGACACTTGTACTACTATTCTGTAATGGTGCTCTGAAATAATGAAAATATCGTTCAAGAAAATATTACAGAAAATTTGGAGATCACAATTACATGACGTCAACATAAAAGTACTTACTGCAAAATGGTTTGAATTCGCCAGTAATCAAATACTGAATTCTACTCGTGTGCCTCCATTTGTTGCCCAAATGCTTTTCGTAATATTTCCTACCATTAAATCCGAACGGTAGACAATTTTCTCTTGATTTTCCGCACCCGAAACATTTTCCACTGGTAAAGTCCTAAAAAAAATTAATATACCGCATTTTTGCACACATAAAACATGAATTATCGGGATTATATAAAGATATTACAAACCTGAAATGATGGACAAGATACTGTAACGAATTTACATTTTGGATTCGGCGTGATGCTCTCTAAAAAGTACTCGTGGCTTCTTATATGATTACACGACAAATATTTTTTCACTCCTGGAAGAAAAAACATAATATACTCATGTAACTCATTTATTACTCATATGAGTCATTAATTTTTTATGTAACTCATTAATTACTTCTGTAATTTAATAATTGCTCATGTAACTCATTCTTTACTTATCAAACTTATTTACTCATTTAAATAATTATTTACTCATTAAATTCATTGATTACTCATGAATTATGTCGACTCCTATACATGGCCCTTATGGAAGAATGCTGACATTGTAAAACTCTTTGTTCTGATATATTCATTTTTATCTTATTTTGCATTTTTTATTGTTAGACGTTTTTATTTTCTTTTAGAGTAGTCAGTCAGTTGCTAGATTCCATATTGTTAAGTTGTAATTAAAAGTATAATTGTTGTATTAAGTAATAAAAGTATTTTTTAAAAAACGAACTTTGAGTTAGTAGGAGTTAATTGGCGCAGTCAGTAGGATATCGGGATTGATTTGTATCGAACATATCGATTTTCGTTTCTACGATTTACCGTATATCGAACTTAAGTGACTTTCGTTTTGTGACATTGTTCCGGAGTGGCTCCTTGAACTTCAGGAAACCCAGTCTATCGCAGACCCGACAAGAATAGTGGATCCAAAGCGGAAGAGAGAATTGAAACCCAAATAGTTCAATTCTGCAGAGATATTTTCTGGGAACGACAAAAATTGCTGACCTGGATTTATTTCTATAGAGGGATGCTCAAAGTTATATTTTTATTGTAAGTACATTTCACATGTCCGTAATTGACGATTTGTCAAATATTCTTTCTAATTTATATTTAGACCCTTCAACTGACTCGAATCTCGAAAATAATTTAGAAATAATAATGCCTGATTTTAAACCAGAATACTTAACTTGTGTACCCAACTTTGACGGTAACCCGAATGAATTAAATAGATATTTATCCGTATGCTCATCTTTGATTGATAATTTTTATAATATTGCTCAGCCAAATTGTTTTCAAAATGTTTATCTGTTAAATTGTTTAATTTCAAAATTAAGTGGCAATGCCAAATTAGTAGTAAATATACAAAATGTTTCAACTTGGAACGATTTAAAATCAGTATTAACTAGAAACTTTGCAGATCAGAGAGATGAATCTTGTTTAAATAGGGATCTTGTTATGATGAAACAAGGAGCTACTGAAAAACCACAACAATTTTATGATAGAGTTTTAAACATCCTAAATCTTTTGTGCAGTTATGTTGATGCTCACGAACACATCCTTGCATCTAAAGCATTAAAACGCGATTTATATAACGATTTAGCTTTAAATACCTTTTTAACTGGTTTAAGGGAACCTTTAGGGACAACAATTAGATGTATGAAACCTACTTCATTAAGTGAAGCTTTGCAATATGTTCTAAAAGAAGACAATGTTCATTATTACCAAAATTTCGGCAATAAAAATAATTTAAATAATGTACGAATTCAACAAAATAGACCATCTGTTTCACCACAAATTCAAAGACAAAATTTTAACCCTAATTTAGCATCTTTTAATTCAAATACGTCGAATAACTTTCCCAACAGACAAATTGCTTTTCCGTCGCAACCTGTCCCAATTCAATCCCAACAACCAAGGCAACCGCAAAGATTTTTCACTAACGCACAAGTTTTTGGAAAACCTCAGCAAAATCAAAATGTTTTTAAACCTAATAAAAACTGTAAATTTAACACATAAAACAGTATCTACAGAACAACGCGAGAAAGTTAGCATGGATAACTTAAAACGCCCACGGAAAAAACCGTATAAATTTAAAAAATAATTTATATTTTTTCAGATTTGCTGGAACTTTCGGACTCCAGGATAAAATAGTAATTCAAAATCTATCTGACAACCCAGGATTATTACCCTTTAAGATAGGAACAGCTAAAATAGAAATTTATTCCCATTCTCTCATTCACTATTACGATTTAAATCCTATAATAATTGAAGTAAATAAATTAAAAGAACAAAGTGACAGTATTAGAATGTTGATAAGCACAGATACAAATTATAGTAACGATTTATTAAACTATTTTAAGTTATTAAATTTTACAGAAAATAAAGTGATGAATAAGTTAATAGAGATCGTGCCATCTCAAAATAGGAAAAAACGAGGTATAATTAATGGTCTAGGATCCATTTTCAAATCGATTACAGGTAATTTAGATGCCAATGATGGGGAACGATTTGAAACTCTTATCAAAGAACTGCAAAATAATCAAATTAATTAAGCTACAAATATTAAGGAACAAAATTCGGTGTCATTTGCATTAATTGAAAAATTTAATAAAACGATTCAACAGATAACAAATAATGAGCATATATTAACTTCTCGAATTAAAATAATAGAATCCTTAATGAATGAAGAAATCACCCTTTCTCGTTTTAATTACATTAAAGACAGTATTGTACAAATAATAAATATTTTTGAAATCACTAATTCTATTCTACAGGATATAGAAAATTCAATTTCCTTTGCTAAAATTCAAGTTATGCACCCTAGTATAATCAAAACAATCGATTTATATAATCAATTAAAATTATTAGAAAAATACTTAAACAAAAATGAACTTCCTCTGGAAATTAATTTAAATAATGTGTTGTTATTCGAAAAATTAATAAAAATTGACTGTTTTATTTTTAATAATAAAATAACATTTATTTTAAAAATCCCTGTCGTTCAATCTGAAAATTTTAATTTATATCATTTATTCGCGGTACCTATTTGGGAAAAGAGTCAGTTTAAGGTCATAATACCTAGAAAGAAATTTTTGGTTAAAAACAAATCCAAATTCGCTTTCACGAGCAATCCATGTACAGAAATAATCCCTCGGCAATTTGTCTGCCCGAGAATTGATCTGCTTGAAATTGAAGAAGACGGCCCCTGTGAAATACAATTGTTGGAAATGAAAATTACTTCCACCTGTGAAAAAACGTCAATTCGCCTATCAAAGCCACTATTAAAGCAATTAGCCAACTCTAATCATTGGATATACACTGTGCCTTATCAAGACACAGCATATCTTAAATGTCCATCAAACGAAGAAACGAAATATTTCACCACTGGGACTTATTTAGTAGAAATTCCAAAGGGATGTCAATTAACCACACATATGGGGACTATAAGTAACCAGAAATCATCAACAACTTTTGGCCAACCAGTGTTAATACTAGATTTGGATAATAGCACAATCCAATCCACTTCAAGCAATTTTAATTTTCACTTAGAAAATATTGAACTAGATGATCTACAAGCCATAAAGTCACAAATTACTCATAACCAACCCAACTTATCATTTGAGAAGGTATTGATGGTTCCCAGTCTTTGGACCTTAATAATTTACGGGACTCTTGTATTCCTGGTGATGTTCTTCGTATACAAGAAACTGATGCCCAAAATATGCAGACATAAGAAATTGACCCAGTCTCCAATAGATCCGACAGCTGTTCAACTTCCTTCATCCTAACTTCAGAAGTTGAAACTCAGGGGGGAGGAATTATGTCGACTCCTATACATGGCCCTTATGGAAGAATGCTGACATTGTAAAACTCTTTGTTCTGATATATTCATTTTTATCTTATTTTGCATTTTTTATTGTTAGACGTTTTTATTTTCTTTTAGAGTAGTCAGTCAGTTGCTAGATTCCATATTGTTAAGTTGTAATTAAAAGTATAATTGTTGTATTAAGTAATAAAAGTATTTTTTAAAAAACGAACTTTGAGTTAGTAGGAGTTAATTCATGCAACTAATTAGTTATTTATGTACGTTATTATTTAATCATTTAAATCGTTAATTGATCCAGCAAACAGTAATTACTTTTGTATGAGTAACTCATTAATTACTTCGTAATTTATTATTTATATTATTTACTCTTGTAAATCATTATTTACTCGTTTAAGTTATTAATTACTCCTGTACCTCATTAATTACTCTTACAGCACATACATTACTCATGTAACTCATTACCTACTCCGATAATTTATTATTTAATCATTTAAATAATTCATTACTCATATAATCCCTTAAGTAGTCCTGTATCTCGTTAATTACTCGTGCAGCTCATTAATTACTCATGTAACTGATTAATTATTAATATAAGTGATTTAACTCATTATTTAAATATATTACTTGTTTTTTTACTAATTTAAAACATTAATTACTTATATAACTCGTTAATTACTCATGTAATTAATTAATTACTTAAGAAAGTTATTATATATTTATTATATATACTAATAAACATGGTAGGTTTTTATTAATATCGTTTTCTCTTTTTTTGACATGCATTGGTTTGGTTTACAATAAATACTAACGTCAATTTTTTAGTCCAGTCCTTACAATAAAATTTTTGATTCAAAATTTCTAATATAACATTTATTTCTAATTTACAAACCAATGACTTTGGGCTATAAGTATTACATACATTTTGTAATTTCTATTATTGGGAATTCAAAAATAAAGAGAAAAATATGTTGTTCTGTTAAAAAAAATCGATGACGTCATACAAACGAAAGTAGTGACGTCATTAGTACATTTAGTTGTAGCGTAAAAGGCGCAGATGAAAAAAAAATTGTTCTGTAAAAGAATTTTGTTAAAATATTGTTAAAAAGAAAAATATTGAATTTATTTCAACCTATGTCTTTTTACTGTATAAACTTCTATAAATATAGTTTATTATTATTTATTCGTAAATCATTAATTACTCATGTAACTCATTAATTACTGCAACAACTCATTAATTACTCATGTAACTTTTTATTTGCTCATTTAAATCATTTATTACTCATGTAACTTATTAATTACTCATGCACTCATTCATTATTCATGTTTCATTGATTTCTCATGCAACTCATTAATTACTTATTAGTCGTGTGCCTTATTACTCGTATAAAAACAGAACTTACCATTAAAAAAGCTTCCGTTGGCATCTTTAATGTACTGAAATACTCCTTTGGTACAACCAGGCTGGTCAGTGCCTCCGTTTGGATAGTAGTCAACGTGACCGATACTTTCTACTATACCAAGTCCTCCTCTGATGAACTGGCTGGAATCCGTATGGATAATATCTACGTATTTAGCTGCGGAACGGTCTAAACGTACTGGTGGCTTAACCTTGGAGAAATGTGGCTCAGCAGGATCCAAACCAGTTATGCGACCAATCGTTATGTTGAATTTCTGATAGAAACGACAGTTAGTATTAAATGGGTGAAAGTAATAGAAAAGGCTCACCTGTTGAAGTGTGTATCCAATGTACCCGCAAAGATGAGCTCCCAGTGAATGCCCAATTGCGTGGGCATGATCTAATTTCAAACTCCCTGTGTAATTTGATATTCGGTGTAGTAGATGAGCTGTAATAGCTCCGACTAGTCTTATATTTGCTACTGCTTGAGTGTACGGGGGCCCGGATCCTCTGGACCAGTCGATTATTATCACGTTGCAATCTTCTTGGAGCAACAATGTCCTCGCTATATTATTAATCTAGAAAAAATATACAGTTTAAATTTTTTTTGGTACTTTCCCTAGAGCTGCAAATTGATGTAACGCCCTAATTCTAGTTCCTGTAAGTTGGTAGCTCAAAAACCCAGTGGACGAGGCCAATGTGTATCAAAGAAGAAGAGTGCGGGAGATATGTCATTCGCCTGTAACTTACCCATGCTATACCACCGCCTTCCATGTATCCATGGGTGACTAGATAAATTGGTTTTTTGGGATTTAATGAAGTCAGCTCCAAGTTAAAATTTGACAGTTCAACTACAACGGGGCTACTTCCTCTTGTTTGTAGTATGTATTGTGGTTCGATCTGTAAAATAATGTTCATATTCACTCAAAAAAACAAATCTTTAAAACACAAAACTAATATTTTTGCAATATTCTGAGAGTATGTTCGTTTAGTAGAAAGATTTGTATTTATCAAAAATCATTCTAGTTAAAGAAAATCTTTAAAACAGTACATCTTTTATTACCTATTTACATATATTGTAAACAGTAGAGGACCTAAAACTGATCCTTGAGGAACATCAAATGATATTTTGTATATTTTACTGATTATAATAGTAATAACGATTATATTTCACTGTTAAACAATAATAAATTCAGTAAAACGTTTCTTACCTTGTCCAAATCTTCAGGGAACAGCGATACTGGTCTGTGGTCCGAGGTCCATGGATAATTTAGATCGAAACAGCCGAAAACTTGATCGTTCTTCGCGTAACATCTTGTAGTATTAGATTCTATAAAATTATCTTGAAATAAATCATAAATATTATCAAGCTTTTTCCAATAAAAATGATAGCTATATTTAGATGTTTATTTTTTAAATTTTTATCTTATTTATTTATGTCATCTATAATCAACAAGCGATATTTTTTATTTAACGCCAAATTATTGGATTGATTGGTAAGTAGTGGTAGTGAGAAAGCATGTATGTTGACAGTTTAATCTTTAATACTATACAGGGTGATTCATTGGTTAATATTGAGTAATATAATAAGGTTGAATAATGTTCATCGATGTGGTTTTAAATAGGTTCTATAGCTATTTACATCCTTTTTAAGTAAGATACAGAGGTTGTTTTATCGATTTTGTCAAATTCTTTGTCGTCGTAGCTCATATGAAGCAACTTGTACATTTTCTTAATAAATTAAGAACATTTTTCAATAGATTTATTGATTGAAATGTTGAAAAAATATTTTAATATGTACTTTCTAATTAATTGAGAGTAGTTAATAAAGAATAGTTCAAATAATTCGTTCATAAATTCAGCCAGATTGATACTAACTAGAAATTATTTATTAGTTTTTAGAGAGTAGTTCAAATGTACCCTTCATAAATTGATCATACACGCTTAATATTCACTATAAATTATGTCTCATTAATTTTTTCGATACAACTTTCTAATGAGTTTTTGGAGAGTAGTTCAAATGTACCATTCTCAAATATTCACTAGAAATGAACTCTGAGTAATTTTTCAAGATATGCGAACGTTTTCTAGCTAGTTTTTAAAGAGTAGTTCAAATGTACCCTTCATAAGTTGATCATATACGCTTAATATTCACTAGAAATTACATCTGACTAATTTTTTCGATACATCTAACAACTTTCTAATAAGTTTTTAGAGAGTAGTTCAAATGTACCATTTTCAAATATTTACTAGAAATGTTATCTGAGTAATTTTTTAAGAGATGCGAACCTTTCCTAGCTAGTTTTTAAAGAGTAGTTCAAATGTACCCTTCATAAATTGATCATACACGCTTAATATTCACTAGAAATTATGTCTGATTAATTTTTTCGATACATCTAACAGTTTTCTAATACATTTTTAGAGAGTAGTTTAAATGTACCATTCTCAAATATTCACTAGAAATGATCTCTAAGTAATTTTTTAAAAAATTCGAAGGTTTTCTAGCTAGTTTTTAAAGAGTAGTTCAAATGTACCCTGCATAAATTGATCATACACGCTTAATATTCACTAAAAATTATGTCTGATTAATTTTTTCAATATATCTAACAGCTTTCTAATAAGTTTTTAGAGATTAGTTCAAATGTACCATTTTCAAATATTCACTAGAAATGATCTCTGAGCAATTTTTAAGAGAAGCGACCGTTTTCTAGTTAGTTTTTAAAGAGTAGTTCAAATAACCCTTTCATAAATTGATCATACACGCTTAATATTCACTAGAAATGATGTCTGATTAATTTTTTCGATACATCTAACAACTTTCTAATAAGTTTTTAGAGAGTAGTTCAAATATACCATGTTCAAATATTCACTAGAAATGATCTCTGAGTAATTTTTCAAGAGATGCGAACGTTTTCTAGTTAGTTTTTAAAGAGTAGTTCAAATGTGCCCTTCATAAATTGATTATACACGATTAATATTCACTAGGTTAAAAATATCTTCTGATAAGTTTTTGGAGTGTATTTCAAATGTATCATTCATAAATTCAATCATATTCACTAAAATTCTGTCGGAGTAATTTTTTTAGATGTCATACAACTTATACACGTTCAATATTAACTGAAAAGGCTCACTCTGTATTTAACATTTAAACGCTTTCTGATAACTTTTAAAGAGTAGTTCAAATGTACCATTCGTAAAATCAGCTAGACGTGCTTGATACTCGCTAGAAATTAATTGTTTGAAATATCTAAACATTTTCTAGTAAGTTTTTAGCTAGTAGTTCAAATGTATCATTCATAAAAACCACCCACTAGAAATGATTAATTTTTTTGATATATTTAATAAATTTTTAAAGTAGTTAAAATGTATCATTCTCAAATACTCACTAGAACTTATTTCAGAATTTTGAATCGAAAGTCAGCATACCATTAGTATGTGTATCGTGAATTTCGATATGTTTATGTCAGTTTTTCTTGGCAGTTCATAAATTTCTCTTCTATGGTAGGGAATTACTTTGTATGGAACTGAATTGTTTTCTATTGTTGACACTGTTCTTTGAGCCAATTTTTGAAAAACATTTTTGTTCTTAGGCATAGAGGTTCCATCAATTACAGAACAATCGTATACACACATTTTAATTTAAACCCATTAAAAATATCAAAAAACTAACAGCACACAAGCACAGCATGTTAAACTCTTATAATAAAACTTCAAAAATGAACATCACACAAGGAAAATCCTTTTGGCTATTCTTCAAAATCTCCAAAAATAAATGGGGTAATATTAAACTCTTCACTCAGTAGTCTGTGAAGAGTACAATAGGTTTACTTTCAAGAAAAAGACATTCTTAATATTGGTTCAATTTTAAAAATATCTTTATAATTTAATATGAAACCCTATTAAAAAATATTCCCTAATCAAAAATGCCGTTTGCTATGTGCCACACTCTACGTTTAAATCATATGCAAAAAGTGTGAAAATTGGTCGAGTTAGTAGCATACCAGTGTAAATGTATAGTGGGCAGGAAGATAAATCGGTAGGACGATCTGTGGACTTACTTTGTAGATTGCAAATCTTCGTTTTAATAAAAATATATTAAGTTCTCTTCAATTCCAATATTCATTTATTTTATAATAAATGATAAGACTTGTGTTGTTCCTGTACCCTTACGAGCCCCCGTTGTATAAGATATACATCTTCCCCTACCCTAGGGCCGAAAATAAATGCAATTTTCAAGACAATAATAATGACATTCCTGCTAGTTTATTTCTAGTGTATTTTGAATCACTTCATTTTTTTGTATATACAGGATGTTTGTAAATAATATAAATAAGATTTTAGGGAGTTGTTGATGAAGTTATTTATTTAAAAAAAAGTTCCTTCAAACGTAGGAAGAAATATCTTCGATTTGTTAGATACGAAGAGTGTTTAAATTTTAAGGATATTGACTCGAAATTATTATTTATTATTATTTATTATTGTTGTTTTATTATTATTATTATTTATTATTATTATGTTTACGGACAACATTGCATGTTCCCAAGATCCCCGCTTTCTGTAATTCTGTATATTTGTATGTATCTATCAATCAATTATTTTGTTTTGGCCCATGATCCAGATTCAATTTTTGCCCTTGCATGCCTTATGTACAGTCCACTTTAAAATTTTAACTGTAAAAAAGGATAAAAATTTTCAGGATTCGTGTTGGATATTATGTAGATATTTAAACCCTTGTGAACAACTTTAGAAGTTTTTAAAATATTTGTTAAGTTATTGTTACAAAAAATGATTAAAATACCTTGTCCAATTTGCATATAATAATAATTATAAGAATTGTCCTGGGCACCTCCAGCTCCAGACTGGTTCAGCAAAAAGAAGATGGCGTGTAAAAAAATGCCCGCGTTCTTGCAGAATGTAACCATGATATTTTCGCGCGCGAAATTTCACAAGCGAGTTTTTGACATTCCCGGCGACGAATGACCCGATCAGAAACAGAAATTGACAAAAATATCGGAACGAAATGCTCGGCGATGTTATCAAGGGGTCCAAAGTGCGAAGGTCACAGAGATCGCTGTAGCAATTTTCAAAATAAAACAAAACTTGACGGACGGACGAAGACGTACACATAAATTTTATCAACCCTCTTAGATATATAGGGCGATTCATTAGTATTGTCAATTTAGCTCCATGAAAGGATATTTCTTTTTTCACTTAAAATGAACAGGGAAATTATAAAATAAAAAAATTGTTTACTAACCCTGATAGCGCGCCGCTGGTTAAATTTATCAAATGTTAGTCTATGATGTCAAAATATTACTTTCTTAAAGTGCATATTGGTCACCAAATTTGAAATATTTGAAAGCGTTTTTGATTTCATTTCAAAATTCATGAATTAACGAGAGCTCTCTTGTGTAGAACGTTGTCGGTCAAATATAGTGACACCCTGTACCGAGATATTTATATATTTATCAACTTGCTAGCTTAGTTTCGATTCAATGGGAAAAGTATACCCACTAAGGATTCAGAATCTTAATTCAAGAGAGTCGCTAAGTCTCTCGAATCTTAAATGTTAATTGCTGTGCCATTTAAAGGACTTGCATGATGTATCAAATATTATGGTGTTGTTATAGAAAGACCCTACATACTAGAAAATTATCTTCTGGAAGCCAGAAGTATCCGATAAATATAATATAACAATGTCAGTTTCATTTAAGAAGTCCAGTTAAATTACAATACTTTGAAGCACTAAGCAATCGCAATCGTAGAGTTTTGCTGAAGAGTAAACCAATACGTAGTAATTAGTCTACATTTTCTTTTCTAAGAATTTTTTTTTTGGGTGTCACGCTTGCTTGATACTTGCTGATTTATTATTTCTCTTACACAGTGTTGTACGGCTATTATTTCAGCCTGGAACAGTGTTGCATATTCTCTTAGACTCAGCGAAATTGTTGTTTTCGATTTGTGTCCAAAAATTCCAGCACCGACTCAGTCAGATAATCCTCACTTTTTTCACACTGATGTATGACATTTCTCATGAAAATCTTGAGTTTGAAAATAGCACCCTTGGAATATGTTTGATCATGATCACACGATGTCGCCTATCTGGGATCTCTGGTAGCTAGCTGGGAACTGGAGCTTACTGAAGCCAATACAGTATAAGGAAAGTACGGAAGTACTAGAGGAAGTATGGCTGCTCTTGGAGATAATACTACTCCTATACTAGAACAAAATATTGGAGAAGGTGAGTTATATGCATGATCAACACTGTTGTCTATGACTGGCATAATATTTACATATTTTAACAATAAACAAAACAAAATTATAAACATAAATGATTATTACTACAAAAATAGATAACCAACCTACTTTCATCTAATATTATTTACTATTACAGCATTTAATTTGCCAATAGTTTTTATACGCCACTGGCGTAATACATTTTGGCAATAAACATTCATTTATGACTAGTTGGCACGTGATACCGATAACTTCTGCAGTTTTTAGCGCGTGATTCCATTCATTATGCTCTGGTATAGTATGATTGTTATACTTGAACAGAGAGGAATCACCTTCTTCAATATTTTGTCCGAGTATAGAAATGCTACTGCTCTCTTGGAGATACTACTGCTCCTGAGTATTTTACGAAGAAACTACGCGTATAGTCACTGGGAGACATTCGGATGTACTTTGAGTTGCCTAAAAATACTTGCATACAGATATAAGCACACAGACAGTTGCTTAGCTCAGGATCTCGTCGAAAGACAGGCGATCCAATTTAAAATTCCTACTCTGGCTTGAATACCGCGACCGTGAGATCGTTTTACGAATCCTGATGAAATAAAACAATGTGAGGAGCCTCGGAGATATTAAAAAATTAATTAATTAAAACATAAAATTAATTTCTAGTATTGAAAGATAAAAAGGTTGAAACATAGCAGGAGGGAGAGTTGAGCAGAAGGGTGAATACGAGGAGTAAGCAGAGAAGAACAGTAAGAGGAGGTTAGGCAGAGGTCATAACAGGAGGTAGACAAGTTGGAACCAGCTTTACTAAGAGAAAGAAGACCGGAAGAATGTTGTTATTCTTTTGTTTAACTCACATAGTTTTAAATTTAAATTTAGTTACTCATATTTGTTTGTGAAATTTTTGTAAGAAGCCAGAGGAGTCACAATCCTAAAGTCATCATCATTTACCTACTGCCTTACACAATGGCGGCTCCGGGGGGAAGGGAGGGGGGAATAGGGGCAGATGAAAATTCTTACGATTCATGAACCATTTATTAAAAAAATATGCTAAAAAGGGAATGGCTAAAGGCAATGCCCCCCCCCCCTCGGAAAATTCGTCTTGAAGCCGTCTTTGGCCTAACATGTATCGAATCCAAAAACTCTACTTTCTTAAACAGTGGAAATTTTAAAAGTGACCTCCACACTTTCGGTTACATTGCAAATATGTTATTAAATAAAAATAGTTTGTAGACTTTACATTTGAAACACATGTACTTATTATTTTTCCTTTCTTTTTAACCAAAAACATCAACAATTTCAATGTTGGATCCGGTTCAATTTCCAAACTGATAAAATTAGAGAGAATCCAAAATTATATACCAAGTATTTTTGAATAATAAAAATCTTTTGATTACGACAATGTATGCAAAGCATTATCAATAATAACAATACAAAAAATGTATATTACAGATATACTGCGAAATATTTATTTTTATAGAAATTAGGTCTATATGTTCTAAATACCCGGTAATGTTTACAACTTTAAGAGGGGTTTTTTATCGTCAATATAACTCTGAGAATAATATTTTTAAATTTAATATAGAACGGTAAGATCGTTATTGTTTTTAAACTACAAATTTTTTTAATTACATTTTTTGTTTCTATTTTTAAGCAATATTTTTTGACGTAATTTTTATAGCTAAATGTGTTTTGTCAATGACTAATTTTGGAGAGCAAACTTGGATGGATGCAAAAATAATAGTAAAAGAACTTGTAAGCTTAAAAAATTGAATAATATTAAGACATTTTGTACAGAGTATTAATAGACTGCGACCTAAAAGATCTATTGTAGCCCCCTTTGGCACTAATGTAGCAAAAAAATAGTCTCTACGTGCTAAATTACATTCAACAAGTTACATTGCTTGTTACGCTCAATATACACTAAGCTTTCATTCTCGATTTTTTACTACTTCTGGAGACGTCTCTGTAAGCGTCACTGTCTTGGCCGATAAGGAAGGTTTCCCAACAAATAACTACGTCACAGTCATCATTTACTTCTTTTATTGGTTACGCCATAGGCGTCATCCACTTACATTTGTTAGCGCTACAGGTGTTATGCACTTCTTATTGGTCAACGTCAAGCGTGACTCAAGCTCGCTTGACGACTTCTCTCCCACGCAGAATTAGAGCATCAGAAACAGTCAAATACAACCAATCGTTTTGCGATTGTAAAAAGGCGATGCTTTGTCCGCCATCATGCGACATAACTTTTATATATTCTGTGGCATTTTGGAGACATGATAACTTCAAAAAAACGGATCTTTATTATTTCCACTAAAATAAATATTTATTTATACATTTTAATTTGCTAGTAAATCTGTTATAGTTTGATAAAATATCGATAAGTCCACTTTATTAAATTTTTGTTTGGTGTAATCTTGTTAAAATATTATATCATGTGAATATCATATCTCCCAAAAGCCACAGAATATTAACATGGCTTCAGTATCAAATTTCCTGAAAAAATACTGTAAATAAAGAAAAAAGTATTTAAGTGTAGTGATAGATCAAATCATTCCATCAGTGTTTAAAATAAAGTATTGAATCAAAAGATGATCTTTTAATCTAATTCTAAATCTCCCAGACCTACGGATCGCACGGGTATTTTCAAACTTTATTATCAATACAGTTCATGATTTTGTCAAAGGCCGAATATCGGTCTTAGCTTGTCTCCTTGAGATGACAAATGTATCACTATAGCATAACATATATGACGTCAACATGCTGCATAAACAACGGCGTATTTTTAATATGCCTTTGACCATAGATAAAAGCGTCTGGCAGTGGTGGGTTCGAGTCGTCGTATGTGGGCAACAGTGACACAAATGAGTAGGTATCAAAGCTTTGTTGAAGCATTAGTGGCATATTTTGAGTTATGCTAGGTAAAGTAGGTACAGGACTCAGAAAACTACCTTGTGGTACTCTTTTAATTCAGAATATGCTTCGTCCTGTTTAATTCTTAAGTATATTTTTGTTAAATATGATTTTAATAGGTCTGAATATTAGAAATAGCGTTTCCAGCTTGTGGAACTCCTTCATGCCATACTTTATCAAAAGCTTGTGCAACATCCAGTAAAATTGCTGAGGAAACTTTATTTTCTTTTAACGATTTTTCAATAGCGAATGTAGTTCTGTACACTTGGTCTACTGTAGAATGGCTTTGTCTAAAGCCAAATTGATGAGAAGGAATTAAGTTCTTTCCTATTATTGGTTTCAATCTTTTAAGGAGGAATTTTTCATATAATTTCAATATTACAGAAAGTAAAGAAATTGGTCTGCATGATGAAATTTCATTAGGTGATTTGCTTGATTTTGTAGTCATCATGATTTCTGCTATTTTCCAGAGCTTACGACATAAAACTCTGAATAGCTGTCACTTGACGCCGTCAAAGAAATGTTGTAGGTATGTCTTAGGTTTTCAAACTTAAACTAGAATAATATTTATTATATAAAAATATTTAAATAAAAATCTTAAATGATTGTAATGAATAAAAAACTTATATTCATGCTTAGAATTCTTTAATTTCATTCTTTTTGTAGATTATATTTTTTTTTCTCTCCTGGGCTCGTCTGACTATGTGTCTCCGAATAACACTGAAGCCTATTGGCTTATTGTGTTTTACCCCATGTTAGTTCATAGCACCCACTCTATCACCTTTGTACCTTGTACAAGTTTGTACAGATCCTTGGGTGAGTGGGTTCTATACGTTGTTGGATCAACCTGGGGTTGTCTTTTGCGATCTAGAGCTTCGCATTCGCACAGTATGTGTTTGGCTGTTTCTGGTTTCTTGTGACATAGTCGGCACATGAGTTCCCCATTTTACATGCCAATTTTGTTCAAGTGTCCCTTTACTGGAGCGTGCCCAGTCATGAACCCTGTTATCACTTTCAACTGGTTCCTATTCATTAAGAGTAGTTCTCCAGTTCTTTTGGGACATGGTCTGCCTATGAAGGCTTTTCCATGTGCCTGTTTTGGGGTGCTTCCCCAATAGTTGATATGTTGTTCCCGAATCCAGTCATTTATAAAACCCCGGACTGTACTTTTTGGTACTCCTGGGTTTGTGTCTGGTTCCGGTGTTTCTTCTGACCCTCTTTTTGCAAGTTCGTCAGCCTTTTCGTTGCCTTCGATCCCTTTGTGACCTGGCATCCAAAATAGTTTTACTCTATTTCGGTCTGCCAGTGTTCTTAGTTCTTCGATGCATTCCCATACCAGCCTCGACGTAACTTTCTGACTCGATATGGTCTTAAGTGCCGCTTGGCTGTCTGACATTATTTGAATATGCTGATTTTCGACAGCTCTTTCATTGTTCGTTTTTGCACATTGCAAAATTGCGTATACCTCGGCCTGAAATACCGAGGAATGTATTCCTATAGCATAGCTATGGTTAGTATCAGGGTTTTTGGAGAATACTCCTGCCCCAGTGCCTTCCGCAGTATTAGACCCGTCTGTATACCAGGTTTGTTCCTGTCTTTGAGCATTGGGCTCCCTTATGGTGATCTCCACTCTTTCAAGTATTAAAACCTCAAAGGGAGTATTAAAAGAGTACCTCTTGGTTAAGTGGTCTGATCTCATGTCTAGCACGTCTCCTGTCACTAACCTTGAGATACTCATGTGACATGGCCTAATGTCAAGATTTCCCAGTGTATTCCCTAATCTGTAAGCACCTAATCTTGCCTCCCCTTGTATCACATAGTGAAGAGGTGGGAGTCCTATTAGTGCTTCCATTGCAGCAGTGGGGGTTGTTTTCATTGCCCCCGTTATTCCGAGGCAGGCAAGTCTTTGTACCTTGCTAAGCCTCGTTATTGCTTTCCTTTGCTGTGTCTTTGGCCACCACACCAAAGCTGCGTATGTTATTATGGGTCTCACCACCATGTTATAAATCCAATATACCATGTCTGGTTTTAACCCCCATTTTTTTCCAAAGGAACGCCTTGCCATCATTAATGAGGTTTCCGCTCTCCTTGTGGTTCTTTCCAGATGCTGGTTCCAGGTAAGTCTCGAGTCAATCATAACCCCGAGATATTTTACCTACCCTTAAGCTGGATGCTTGCACCTCTTAGGTTTAGAGGCCCTAGTCCCTCCAATTTCCTCCTGCGGGTGAATGCAATTATGTTAGATTTGTTTGGGCTAATGTTTAGCCCTTCCGCCTCTGTCCATTTTTTTACTATATTTAGAGCCTCTTGCATTTGATCTCTGTTGTATTTTCCCTGTGCCATGATCACTAGATCATCGGCATATCCCAGGGTTCTATGTCCCTTATCTTTGAGAGCCCTAAGCAGCCCGTCCACTACAAGGTTCCACAGGAGTGGAGACAGTACTCCACCCTGTGGACATCCTCTTGCTACCCCTGCCGCTGTTGTCTCTCCCATAAGGGTTGTGTGTATAGTTCTCTCCCTTAACATAGAGTCGATCCAAAGTCTTAAGTACGAAGGACATAAGACTTATTGGTCTTAGGGACTTTGCCGTTTCCTGTCCCATTTTCCCAGGTTTTGGTATAAAAGTTACCCTAATATTTCCCAGGCTACTTCTGAGTATGTTACAGAGTCTGCTGTATAAAATATAGTATAGATTATATTAATGGGAATAGTAAATGTTTTAATACAAATTTGTTGCGACATATTTGAGGGAAAAGATTTGACATTAGAAGAAGATCGTTTCGATAATGATGCGGACAAATTTAATGTAAACAAGAATATCTTTGGATTTAAATGGTTCTATGTCGGATCCAGTGTAGCAAATGGAGGAAATTATTAAATTATTGCTGTCAGCTGTCTCTGTCACCATCTGTCACTCGTAGGTGTACACAGTTACACAATTTTTGTTACATATTTTTACATTTTAAAAAATAAATCTGATTTTAGGGCTTCTCTACAAAGAGTGTTTCACTGCGTTCATTCTATTATTTCGCAATATTCAATATCATAACATTGTAGCGAATTATTATGATTTTAGTATAATCAATATTTTATAATGATCTGTTAAAAATAATTGAAGTTATTGTTTGTTGTTATTTGACTTAATTTGCATTGACGATTATTAGAATTACTGATAATTTAATAATTAAAAACAGTAAAATAGTGATTTTGAGAAAAGAAGACCAAACACGGCTGTAAGATCGAGATAAGGAGTTCAAGGAAATTCGCCACTCAATCACATTGACGTAATTAATAGATAAAGACATGTACAAAAAAAAAACTTGCAAAATACACATGTACCTAATACTTTTTAAAAAAAGCAGTTGCAATTTGTTGATAGGACATTGAGGGAAATTTAATTATATAGAAATTATAATATAATTCACAGTCTGATATTGGTTTAATATTACAAAAGTCTTAATTACGTACAAGGTGGAATTTAAAATACCTCTTTCAACTGTAAAACATTCAATAAGCTGCTAAAATATTATATATTATTGTTTAAATTAATTCGCTAAAATTTGTTAATTGTTTCTATTCCAATTCTGGATCTGGAATTCATTAAAAATGCTTTGGCTGTTTTGTTTTATGCCCACTTAAGGTTTATTCTTACAGATCCTCTGACCATTAGAAAGACGCCAGACACATGCGCATTAAAAATAGTCCGTTTCTACCTAATACACATTGAATTATTAATCATATCCTTCGTAAATGCGTTTTACGTGCAACCACGCACATGATTTTAAGGATATTCATAGTACATTCTAAATATATCCTTTGTACATGAATTGTACATGCATTTAGTTTTCGTATAGTCGACGCAATCCAAATTAATGTGAACGGTCTTTGGTTGTCATGGGATTTTTTACTGAAATTCATTCCTGTAAGTCCGGCTGTGGCCAGTGATGTTACAAAGAGCCGTTAGAATATTGAAAACAAAATCGGACTGCTCACAAATGGCTCGCACGACAGTAGGTACGACGGATGTAGAATTTTTGCAATAAAAATTACGTTTTAGGACAAGTTTCTCACATACTTTTATGGTAGGTTGATGAAACGCTAGAAAAATAAATAATGTTGCAGATATTTTTCATTTTAAACATTGAACATTATATGGTGCTAAAAAATGCTAAATAACTCATATTTATCAAATAATATTATCCTTTGTTATTGGTCAGTCTGGTTTTTATTCCATTATGTTTTTGTTTTGATTCTACCTACCAATATCGTAGTGGCACAACTCAAAAATTAAGGTTATGGGGAAAATCAGTATTAAAATTTTAGGTATTTTAATTTTCATGTTTCAAATGTCATTTGAATAATATCTATTAGTGAGTTTGTATGTACTACATAGCACGTTAAGACGATATTTAAAAAATATGCCACTATTCTTGAATTCAAGTGTCACAGCTGTTAACTATACTGCCACATTTAACAAAATTGTTGGAAAATGGAGAGTCTATAGTAGCATAACTCAAAATATGCTACTAATGCTTCAACAAACCGTTAATACCTACTCATTTGTGTCACTATTGCCGACACACGACGACTCGAATCTACCACAGCCAAACGCTTTTATTTATGGTCAGAGTTATATCAAAAATACGTCGTTGAATGTTGAAGTAATATATGTTATGTTCTAGTGAGACATTCGCCATCTCGGGGAGACTATCTCAACTAATTTTATGCCAGTCTTGTTGGGTGAAATTTTAACCAATTGAGGTAAAAATAAAAAATGTCCAAAGGGCAGTTGAGAGTCATACAAACATTTTTGGAGCAATCAAACCTCTTTTACATAATAGTTCAACTTACTATTAATTACGAGATTTAAAAAAAAAACTGTTAAAAGAGTTGCATATAGAGGTGTGAATAACACAACATCCAAATGGATGGCTCAGAAGCTATCTATGAGAACTGCAATCTCCATCTGCACAAGCAGAGGATGTCCACAAGGAATTCTATAGCCACTAATGTAAACCCTAACCATAGATAAACTTCTATTTAGACTGACTGACCTTGGCATACCCTGTCCAGGTTATGCCGATGATAGTCATATTTATTAGAGGCATATTTGGAAATTTCCTGTGATATAGTCCATAGAGGACTTGAATACACCAAAAGATGGTGCCGCGAGGTTGAGCTTGGTATAAACACCACCAAAACAAGAAAAAGAAATCTCAATCTCAAAACCGACAAATTAGATGAGATAGAAATATAGAATGAAAAAAAAAAGAAGTCAAATATATAGGCTTAATCCTGGACAATAAACTTCTTTGAAATATATATGAAAGAAATAGGGATTTATCAAACCCACTTAAAAACTTTTTTTGAATAACGCTTGATGGTAGGTCGCACTCGTTTGATGCTAGACATTTAAATGAATGTTACATGGTGTGATCGCTTATATAGCTAAAGACAGTCAAACAATGCGCATAGTCAAAGGACTTACTATGTTCGTTACACACTACATGATATACATAGTAAATACTCTCTGAGAGGTACTTACACCTCTATGTATATAGAATAATGAGAAGTACCATTATACTACGCAATTACACTTATTACAGTACATGATGGTAATTGGAAGATACTTGCTAATTGCGCGAAGGGTGGGGATGGGATAATTACTAATTACCCAATTACCTCTTTTTGTACCCTTGACCTTGGTCCAGAACTGGCCAATCCCATCTACTGTGACTCAACAAAATACTTAGGTATGACTCTAGACCAGGGATTCTTAAAGTGGTCGACATAAAGGAAAACAGACTTTGAGTTGTGTAAAGGCCGATTCCACCGTTGTCCAAAACTTCCAAAACAATGTTAAGAATGTATTGGGTAAAAAATAAAACGCCAATGTTTGGTAATAATGAATATAATTTAATATAAACTTGTGTTACAAATTAACACTATATCGAAGAAAAAGAGGTGTCAAAACGCTATCAATTTAATAATTTTGTAACTTTTTAAGCACAATATTAAAAAGTAACGGTTCCACGGTAACAGTTCCAAAATTTTACCGAAACTTATTACCGTGAAACCGTTACCAAAACAGGTAGGTATACATACAATCGTTAACATTAGATAACTTCATTCGGTGTAACTTTTTTTTTTCGATTTTTTTTTTTTAGTTTAGAATTCCAAGGACTTTTCGCTGTATCGTTGTTAGTTTTTTTTTTATATAGAGAAGTATTTAGTTTTAGATCAAAGAGTTGATAGATGATGAAATTTGAAAAGTTACAAAATTCGCACAAAAGTCTTTTATATATACAAGGTCGATCAAAGTTTATTTTAAATTCTTGTTAGAAACAAACTTCGATTTACCCTGTATATATCTACAGAATGCGGCAAAAATATGGAATACAATATTTGTTTTCTTGTTTAATTTCTTTCTCTTTTGCATCTTTCAAAAGATATATCACATTTAAACTATAATTACTAGTATTTACATCATAGTACTGACACTGATATTTGACGTATGACAACGTTACTTTCAAGTAATTTCATAAACATAGTAGATATGCAGTGAAAAACGCGGAACCCATAATGTATTCCATATTTGTGGAGCAAGCTGTATACTAATGTGGCAGTTATAAAGTACGACAGAAGTAGCTGACCATACCAAAATGTGATTTCGAAAATATTTCAAATTATAATTTCTATAAAATGTTACATAAACATACAGGAACATATTTATATGTGTATATAGAGGAAAACAAAACACCTGTGCTAGGTACAGTCAGTGGAAGAAAATTATAATAACAAGACAAAATGGGATAATTATTTTTGTTTTTTGACTAAATTTTTTCAAGATAATTATACAAATTTTTATAGTTCACTATATCATGACAATTTATAGAAAAAAGGAACTTAAAAAATCAAAAATTAATCCTATTTTATTTAAATATATATTTTCTTAATTTTAGGGCAGTTCAAAGACTCAAAAATAACCTCTTTTTAAACAGTAATGAAAGTATACCATATATACAGAGTGTTCCATTAAGTAAAAAAATATCGATCTTTGGAACAGATATGTCGATTGATTTGTATCGTGTATCAAATTAATCCTTTACAAATATTGGTGGAACACCGTGTATAAAAATGTACGACGTTCAAAACTCTAGGTTATTTCTGGTATGTATTATTGATCCACCCTATACATTAAATTATTATCAGTAATTGAAAACCACAAGATTTAATTGGAATCATTTAGAATCAATTATTACAAGATCGTTTGCTTACCTGTAAGTCTAACCGGACATTCGAAACTGCATCCCGAATCGTTCAGGTAGAATTTTTAACAACGAAACTGCACCCGGGTGCAAATTTTATTACTACTAAAATTCTACGAAAATTTAACCAGTGTTGTCAAATGTAATTTTTAAAAGTAGGTACTTACCCTCAAAGTAAAAGAAACATACATAAAAGGTACTTTATTGAACCCTTAATAATTAACATAGTATTAATTGTTGTTTTGTGATGAGGTTATTTGGATAAAACTAACTTAAATTACCAAATGGACTTTTAATTAGCTTTAGTTCCAGGTATAAACGAATTATCTATGGAGTGCTATTTTAAAAATGCCAAGGGAAGACCAGCATATTATCGCCATAACCACCCTAAGTTCAGATCACGACCCAGTGTACTTGGAAATCTGGACTACTCAAAAAATACCCTGACAATATAGGCAATATTACGACTACAAATCGACAAACTGGGCATTACACAGATCTGAATTGGATAAATTAATTAAAATCAATAATAATATTCTCTCGAAAGAAATAATAGAAATCGAAACAAATAATTTCATTAACGCAATACAAAAAGCTAGAGACGCTACAACTACATTTAAAACACAAAAACAACATAATGGCATATTGCCTATAGAAATAACGGACATGATAAATAAGAAAAATATTATCAGAAAGAGATGGCATAGACAAGGCGAAACTAGGGTAAGACTTTATAATATAACAAAGACCATCAACCAAATTATCAAAGAACATCGTAACAATAAATGTAAAACCACCCTATCGGAACAGTACGGTTTTAGAGCCGGTCACAGCACGATTGCACATATTGCCAAAAAAGCATTTAACACAAATCATCAAACTGTGCTTGTTACACTCGATTCTGCTAAGGTTTTGACCCCGTCTGGACAGACGGGCTGATCTAAAAAATGTTTGAAAATGACTATCCCATTTTCATTGTAAAAACAATACAAACTTACCTATACAGAATACAATTTTACATCAAAACTAAAAACATACTGAAAGGACCTTACACTGCACATGCGAGAGTATTCCAGGGCTCAGTGCTTGCGTCTCACCTGTATACTATCATGACTCATGACATGCCAATGACACTTGCATCTACAAAACTTCTTATTCAGCCGAAATTGCGCTAAGAAGACTGGACATTCATATTAATAGAACAGTGGTTCCCTACCTGGAAGACAACAAGATAAGAATAAATCCCTCCAAAACAGAAAGTCTCTTAATTACTAAAAGAACATCGGACAATATCTAATCGAAATTAAATATCCAAGGGAAAATTATCCCTACGGGTAATAAATTAAAATTTCTTGGTGTCACTCTCGATAGGGGACTCACATTCAGAAACCATATTTATAGACAGAGTGGGAAAAACCACTGGAGCATATAAAATGTTATATCCACTAGTACATCGGCAAAGCGGATTAACCATTAATAACAAACTACTCCCGTATAGGCTATTTTAAGACCTATTCTTACCTATGGAGGTCCAGTCTTTGCTCAATGGCTATGTTATGTTGGGAATGGGGTGTTAATCCACTACGACCTAAAAGATCTATTGTGCCCCCTTCTGTCGCCAATGCACTAAGGAAATGTCTCAATGCCTATAACGACCCTTCCAATCTTATTTTCTCAAGGAAGGTAGACGATGATCTGGGTAGAATAGTCAAAAGGAAAAGAAAATCGGCTAAATCAAGGGAAGCCAAGAGCAATGACAAACCTGTAGATAAATCGGAAGAGATCATAGAGAGCATCTTAGCGGACACTAAGGCCTCAAACAATAACAACACCCAAAAAAAAAAGTAACTCCTGTCCCCAAAACTAAAAACCACATGCCCCCAATTATAATTGATGGCAAAACCACAAGCCAGAACTCCCCTACCACACATACTCGAATAGGGATGAAAAGACGCATGCCGTCGTCCTAAGGGGGCTAGCCAATGGCACCAAAATCGAAGACATCGATGAAGATTTAACCGAAGAATATGATATAAAATCCAGATCCATCTTTAGAATGAATACGAAAAACAGACCGCTGTTCCTGGTCATAACTGACCCATCCCTGACACTGGACTATCTAAACAAAACCGTACGAAGAGTAGCATCTACAAGGCGTTCCTAGAAGCAAGTCTACGAGGTTGTCGCTTTCTCTTAAGGCTGTCATGGTACCGAAAAATTTAGGAATTAGGCTTAGCTACAGAGTACCAAAAAAAAGGGGAGAGTGAAACAGAAATATCAAAGTTTTAACCTTTGTTTTTGGATTACCATTTCTTCATCCTGAAGATGTAGGCGACATTTTCACAACTGATTTAACACAAATTAAGTCTGTCAATGAAAAAGTTACCCACAGAGAACCACCAATTGTTGTGATTCTTTTGATTCGAAATATAATGCTTTTTTTACGCCGCTTACCTTAATGTGAATGTTTTTATAAATGTGATAACTCAATTTCAAATTAACACATATAAAAATTAATAGTGTTCTAATCCCAAAAAACTTGACGTTCAAAGTTTAAGGAGAAGATTTCTCGAAGGCTTGCTGAGTGATTTAAATCAGCATAAAATAAGTAAATTAGACTTTATTAAAATAATTTCGTATAAATTTAGAGGTAAGTTTTAATTATATTTTACAGTTATAATAAACATTTAAATATGTAGTTGTTGTGATTCTTTTGATTCGAAATATAATGCTTTTTTTACGCCGCTTACCTTAATGTGAATGTTTTTATAAATGTGATACCTAACTCAATTTCAAATTAACACATATATAAAAATTAATAGTGTTCTAATCCCAAAAAACTTGACGTTCAAAGTTTAAGGAGAAGAAGATTTCTCGAAGACTTGCTGAGTGATTTAAATCAGCATAAAATAAGTAAATTAGACTTTATTAAAATAATTTCGTATAAATTTAGAGGTAAGTTTTAATTATATTTTACAGTTATAATAAACATTTAAATATGTAGTTGTTGTTGAATTATTACCCATTATTCAATTTACAAAATACCTAAATTAATTAATAAAATAACAGAAGTTACTAAAAAGAATCAATATTCTTAAAACCTTACTGACTAAAGAGAACATTTTGTAGAATTTTTATTAAACAACCCAATTACAGTTAAATTTGCTTAGCCTACGATAAGTGACCCTTACCTTATGGGGATGCAATTTCGAATCAGTTAGGAAACTCTTTTTTTGGAATGCAGTTGTGTAAAAGCCAGTCTAACAATCAATCAGTCTTTTATATAATTGATAATATTTCTTAATTTGAGTATTTCGAAAAAAATCTGTGGTTTTCTTCTACAGCTGGAATACAAATTCAAGAAGCCAAATAAAAATAAAATTTTAAAATTAGCTTCTAAGGGGAGCTGAAATGGAAAATATGTCCTATGTAGGTATTTAGTAGAAGTTTATTTTTTATTTTTGAGTAGAATTATCAGTAATTTCGCTACCGTTTGCTTATACTTTTTTTTTAAATTACTACGTTCTAGAAATGTACGTCAAATCGAAAATATTTGTCAAAAAACGCCACACATCTAATTCGTAGAAAATAAATATTCTTACACACTATTTTTCGGCGATTTTTCTAATAATAAAAACAAATTAATTTTAGTAATTTTTCGATGAATAATTAAATTTAATAGGAACTTTCAATTGAATTCCAATAAACGATATAAAGTATAAAAAAAATAATAATTTTCCACGAATAAAATCACATACAATACTTTTTCTACCGAATTTTCGAGTCGACGCACACCTAAAACTCATAATTTTTAACGTACTTCGTTGCATAAATACAATATAAAGTTCATCACAATAATCGCAGTTCATATAGTGAACACTATAAGCGTGAATTTATAACATAATATATTCTTGTTGTTATTAACACGAACAATTTAAATTTTTTGCAGTAGCACCCATACTAAAAGTTTTAAAAACTTTCTCGGCCGAACGCGCAAGTTTTTATAGAACGTGGAAAAACTTTCGACCAAATCTGAACGTTACCCCTCAAGAAATTTATCTTAAGAGGTAACCATTTTTTAAGAAAATTGGAAAACTTTTTTTAGGAACCAATACTGACAATTCATCGTTGATAAAGTAGTGTTACCCCTCAAGAAATATATCTTAAGGGGTAACCATCGAAAATTAAAATAACGTTATTAGGAACCAGTTATACCTCAAGTTTGGGTTATTTATAACGCTGACAATGTCTCGATAATAATGTAACGTTACCTCTAAAGAAATATATCTTAAGAGGTAATCATTTTTTTTTTTTTAGAAAGTTAATATACAGTTATTAGGAAACAGTCAAACATCATGAATATGGGGAGATTTTTAAACGAATGTAACGTTGATCATTTCTCGATGCTAATCTAACGTTACCCCTCAAAAACTATGTATTAAGAAGTAACAATTGTTTATAAAAATTTAAATAATGTTATTAGGAACCAGTTAAACGTCCAGATTGGGGTAGTTTTTAAATAAATATAATGCTGACATTTTCTCAATAATAATGTAACGTTGATAATTTAACGTTACCCCTCAAGAAATATTTCTTAAGAGATACTAATTTTTGAAGGAAATTCACATAACATTAGTAGGAACCAATTGTACCTCCAGATTGGGGTAATTTTTAAATTAATATAACGCTGACATTTCTCAATGATAATGTAGGTACTTACCAGGTACCTGTACCTCCGAGATAACAGTATGGAAAGTAGTATAGGTAAATTTTATTCTATATATGTTTAGAATTTACAAATTTACTTTAAATTTACATTACCTCTGGGGTAAATAAAGATTAAAAGTTAACAGTTTTAGTTACTCATAAATTAAGGTTATTTTTAAGAATTTGATTAATGTTAGCCTCAAAATTGTAGTAACCTGTAATTTATAGCACTTATGAAAAATGTAAATAAGATGATTGCTAAATAATACAGTTACGTCCCAAAATTTGACCTCAAAAATATTGATTTTAAATGTTACCCCAAAAAAATGTGCATACAAATAACCCCAATATAACTTTTTAAAGGATTGTGCAGTATTTTTGTCTTTTAGAATACACTTTAGAGTTCTCTTACGGGTTAACAAAAAAATTACTAGCTTCTTAAATTTGGTCTAGATATCTCTGGAGGTAACAGGTGAGGTAATTTTGGAGGGAAAAACTGAAATGGTCGAAACTTATTCCGTTCTTGCTAACAATGAGAAAAACAATCAACAGGTGGTCCTCTATACCAATACATAACAACGAAATATATTCGCAATCAACAACTATACAAGGGTAAAAGAAAAATTACCATTGCGACGCTGGCCGAGATTTAATTTTTTTTGCTTAAATTTTATTTAACAACTATTTTGTTTACTTCTAGCTCTCTAGTTAGTTATTTTTTTGTAAACCTACGGTTACTGATATGCTATTCGTATGGATAAATGTCGATTTGACAGTAACATGAATGATGGATTGTCTGACAAAAAGAGTTCGTTCATAGCATTGATCAAACTTTATTTTGGATAAATTTCACATAAAATTGGATCTAGATGGTATCCAAAATAATTTGAAACACTATGTATACCAAGGAATGCCTCAAATTGTCATCTTGGAATATTTGAGGCACCCTCTAACAATCTATCATCAAAACAACTCGCACTACTTTTTAAAAAAACATCTAAAAATAACATGTTTAAATTTTAGGGCGTACTCTAAGGTTCGATTTTTGGACCACTAAATTTTTCCACGCGCTTACACGATATTTACGACGAGCTCTTTTTGTCAAATTACATTGTACTAGGGGGAGGATATGGTTTGCTTATAATTTTATACACAGCATGAGAGGTCGATCAAATGATATATAAATATATCCGATGACGTTGTCTATGTATTATCTATTATATGATAAATGACGCAAAAATTAGAAATAGTAAATTGCCCAAATGGTAAACGAGCTTTATAGTGCATAAATTTAAGGTTATATGTACAGAACGAAAAAACATATACAGAGTGTTTTTAGCTACATATTGTCCGCTGGTGGGCACTTTTTATTCAGTAACAGTCAACAGGGGTACACTTATCGTTCTTTTTAGTTTATTCATCTTTAAGTGCCAATTTTATAGTTGCTGTTTTATTAATATTTCAACGAGTTACAAAGAATATTAAGACGTTACTACAGGGGGTAATTATTGACTTGTTATCCACAAAAGAGCCAAATTGTAAACGGAAAAAGTTTTATGGCGATTTAAAGCTTTTCGGAGCATATTTACTAATATCTCATGGATCTATCCAAAATAAAACATGGAAACTGATAAAGTGTGACTTTTTTTTTCTAAACAAAGCAAGTAACCATGACAACTGGTATGTCAACGCTGTCATAGTTGTCAAAACGTTAAATGTGCTTTGTCTACATTGAATTTATTGTGATTCCTTTAGAAGTTTATCATTAAAAACATTTGATAGTACCTATAATCATGACAATTGATATGTCAAAGCTGTCATAGTTGTCATGTGCTTGGTCTACTTTGAATTTGTTGTGATTCCTTTAGAAGTTTATCATTAAAAACATTTGATAGTACCTATAACCATGACAATTGATATGTCAAAACTGCCATAGTTGTCAAAACGTTAAATGTGCTTTGTTTATGTTGAATTTGTTGTGATTCCTTTAGAAGTTTATCATTAAAAACATTTAATAGTACCTATAACCATGACAACTGCTATGCCAATGCTGTTATATTTGTTAAAACGTTAAAGTGCTTTGTTTACGTTGAATTTGTTGTGATCCCTTTAGAAGTTTAACATTAAAAACATTTGATAGTACCTACATTAAATATTTTGTGACAAAAAATAGGTTGCAGCTCATTAAACATTTTTCTATCGAATTCTATCGGTGTTTCGTTGTGCACTTTCTATTAAAAAAATGTCTAGTAGGTGTTGTAAAAATAGGCCAGATGACTTTTGTTATATTTGTAGACACTTTACAGTGAAGAGGTTTAAACGAAACATTACTGATTTCGTAAAAAATGCATATTTTGCATATTTTAAAGTCAGACTTGGAGATCAAGATAAACCTTGGACGCCACATGTTATCTGCAAGATTTGCGAAGAAGCCTTGAGGCATTGGTTTGAAGGAACAAGAAAAGCCCCACCGTTTGGAATACCAATGGTCTGGAGAGAACCTAAAAATCAAATTGACGACTGCTATTTTTGTCTTTGTGATATTAAAGGTCATAACACAAAATCTCTAAAGTATATTAACGATCCTAATCTTTCGTCTGAAATAAGACCAGTTCCACATGACGCTGATATACCTGTACCTGTTCCACATAAAGTATTACAGCCTATCGAATCAGAATCTTCAACAGATTTAGAAATTTACATTTTTGAGCCATCTACCTCAGGAACCCGTGAACCGCAGCCATTTTCTCAAGTAGAACTGAATGACTTAGTCACGGATTTGGGACTTCCAAAAGACCTCTCTGAGGTTTTAGGATCAAGGCTTAAAGAAAAGAAATTACTTGCTCCAGTTACTACATTTTATTGGTATAGAAATCGTGAGGCTGAATTTGTCAATTACTTTGCAGCAGCTGGTTCACTTGTAAATTGTCAAAATGTATCTGACTTGGTTATTCACCTAGGTGCTCCTGAATACAATCCTGCCGAGTGGACACTTTTTATAGACTCTTCAAACGCAGGCCTGTGTTATTCTTCTTCTTTTTCACTGCCAGCACACGGCCTACCACTTCCCAAAGCATAAAATTCTTTTTTCTTTTCAAAGGATAAAATTCCAATCAGTTTCAAAATGATTTCGATTGGTCGCGAATGGCGCCAAATTTAAATTTAATTTTTTTTATTAACTTCACTACATACGATATAACGAATTGTAGACTTTTTAAGCTGGACAAAGCCTTTTATATACCAGATTTTGCATAAATATTTATCAACTTCAAATTGTATAACATTTCCGCCTTTTTTCACTACGCACTTGTGCAACCACATAACTGATTGTACAACATTTTGTACAGTTGTACAACCAGGAACAACACTGATTACAGAGCCAACTAAAAAAAATATATAATTTAAATTGTTTATGACAGATGATAATATAGTAACATCCTGACATAGTTGTCATGGTAATATGCCGCGTTTGAGAATCCACATCGGATGCATTTTTTACATCTCTTTACATTTACATATACTGAATCACGTGATCAAAGATTTACTACATCTCAGATGCATCCGATGTGGATTCTCAAACGCGGCAATGGTACCTTGTTTTGTGCAAAAACAAATACGTGTTACCAACTGTGTTTTGACGTCACATTCCGAAAAGTTTTCACTTCAAAAATCTGCTGAAATATTAATAAACAGCAAATTTTAGATTTTAATTGATCAAATATACCCAAAAACTGAAAAAAAATCTCAATTTCCTCTTAAATTCTCAAATATGGAACCGACAGTCCGGTATACCTTACTTTTTGTTGTCGTTATTATTAATTGTATTCAACTTCGCAAGATATACTTTAATTTAAAAAAAAATTACACAAATTACCCAAAAAAAATCTCTTTGTTCATCGGCTCGATTAAACCGTCAGAAATTTTATTCTATATCACAACTAATTCATTTTTATCACTTTCGAAAAATTTTTGCACCCGATTCGGGCGTCTCTGTCGCAATATCAGGTTTCGATATTGCCCCGATTATAGTGACCCGTGAAAAGTAAGTATTTTTGTACCGTTTATACGAAAAATGTTCTTTTTTGTAGTCATAACTGGAAAACGGAATTTAATAAATAATAATCAGTACATTATATTTATTGCACATAGAAAAGGAACATTGTTTAAAACAACCATCATGAAGCGTTTTTAATCATTGTCATTGTTTATAATTCATGACGAATTACTGTCATGGTGCCCGATTCGTATTATTTGTGGACTTTATTTGTTTCACTATGTGTAAATGTGCAATAATTGCATTTGATTTGGTCAGTGTAGATTCAAATATTTGAGTGTAGATAAAGTGTAACTATTTTATTTGCTAACAAACGTACACTGAATCTACACTCTACACTGACTTTCAACGGAAGTGTAGCTGTCAAATGTGTGATAATTAGGCATTCCAAACAAATGAATTACCAGTGGGCAGGTTTGGTATATCTAAGGGTGGCGACATATGGTGTATTCTATCTACTTTACGTAAAATCATGAATAATGGATTACATTTAAATATTTTATGTCAAACACAATAAAAATTATATTTAAAAAACCCACCTATACATTTCTTCATAAATTGGCAGGCTTGGCGAGTATCACTTCGAATAAAAATAGCGTCCAAGTTGCAAGACTATGTCGCTACCCCCCTTAAATATACAAGAATTTCCCACTGGCACCTATTGTTTGACAGGTCGTTGAAATGCCTAATTTGCACTAAATGACATACAAAAAAAATAAGAGTGGATCTGAATGAATCTGTGGTAGATGGTGTTTATATTATGATGGATGATTTTGATAGAGTAATGGCGTAAGTTCTTTTATTAGAAAGAAGGAAATTAAATAAAATGATATACTTAACTGAAAATATAATTGATCAATATGACGATGAAGAGGTAAGTTTAATCTAGAAATTTGAGACATTTTTAAAAAACCGATAGGTATCTACGAAAAAAACGAACTCTAATTTTATTTAAGATTTACAGGTGGGCAAGCCTCACGTTCGATTTAAAAGTGTTGCACTTACACCAAACCATCATGAAACATTTACTTTTGATAAGTATGACAATTCGAATACAGTGTCGAGTGTGACACTACTGCAACAAATAAAATCCATTTTTATTAAAGTGGAGTGAAGTAAAATGCCTGTAAATAGCACTGGGTTGTATTTATGGGTACTAGCCACTGTATAGGTAAGTCAGTTAATTCAATAAAAAAAAAGAAGGGACTGGACAACGCGCAAAGGCAAACAAAACTGTGTTCACGATTGTAAAAGAGAGAGAGGACACATGCTTGTAAGATCTCCGTCTTTCTCTTAACCAAACGTGCTAGTTCCATTTATTTATTGAGTTCTGTAGTATATTTAGAGGTAAACGGTAAGTAAAATTACTCGATACGCCTTTTTTTTGGATTTACTAACGTCATTCTGTCACGGCGCTGGCTGTGAACATTAAGGGTACCTTAGTAATATCAGATAAATTCATAGAAATTCATAGAAATTCATAGAAATTCATAGAAATTCATAGAAATTCATAGAAATTCATAGAAATTCATAGAAATTCATAGAAATTCATAGAAATTCATAGAAATTCATAGAAATTCATAGAAATTCATAGAAATTCATAGAAATTCATAGAAATTCATAGAAATTCATAGAAATTCATAGAAATTCATAGAAATTCATAGAAATTCATAGAAATTCATAGAAATTCATAGAAATTCATAGAAATTCATAGAAATTCATAGAAATTCATAGAAATTCATAGAAATTCATAGAAATTCATAGAAATTCATAGAAATTCATAGAAATTCATAGAAATTCATAGAAATTTATAGAAATTTATAGAAATTCATAGAAATTCATAGAAATTCATAGAAATTCATAGAAATTCATAGAAATTTATAGAAATTTATAGAAATTCATAGAAATTCATAGAAATTCATAGAAATTCATAGAAATTCATAGAAATTCATAGAAATTCATAGAAATTCATAGAAATTCATAGAAATTCATAGAAATTCATAGAAATTCATAGAAATTCATAGAAATTCATAGAAATTCATAGAAATTCATAGAAATTCATAGAAATTCATAGAAATTCATAGAAATTCATAGAAATTCATAGAAATTCATAGAAATTCATAGAAATTCATAGAAATTCATAGAAATTCATAGAAATTCATAGAAATTCATAGAAATTCATAGAAATTCATAGAAATTCATAGAAATTCATAGAAATTCGTAGAAATTCGTAGAAATTTGTAGAAATTTCTAAAAAATGTTACCTTATTTTTTGAAGTTTTACATATGTTGTTTCTCCTGTAGCACGATCATTTCCTGGCTCTGGCGTGGTAGAAGTGCACTAACTCTTGTAAAAATGGCCAGAGTTGGCTACCGAACCGTGAGAGTTAGCCAGAAATCAGCTGACAAGCACAAAACATAAAACAAAAGCGCTGCTACCTAATAATTTTACTTCCTGTTTTATTCTATACAATGGAGCAGCCATTTTAATTGTTCATCTCACTCGAGAGCAATTTTAACAACCATATTGTTTTTCACTCTAAACAATCTTGTGGTTTGTGGTCCTAGTCCTTTAGTTAATTTGAACATAAAGTAAATTCAAAGAAGTATTTTGCGATAATAATCCTCAAAACCATAGGCCTTCGTTTTTAAGGTTAAGAGAAATTTATAAAAAATATTTTGTTATAAAATAAAAATACTGAATTTGTTTATAGAGAAAAACGTTGTCGGAAATGTTCGAATCGACTATATTGACACTTTACAAAACATAATTGGCATTCTACTTCACTCTACTTCATTGGGTTAATCTCGACATTGAATAGAAAGATTCAGCAATGTGCACATTTTTGTTTGTTTTAAACAATGCTCAAGAAACTAAAATATGAAGATCATCGGTAAGACATAAAATTTGTCTCGTTTTCGACAAAAGTTCACGTTGTTTTATCTATCAAAGACATTTAATATTTTGAGGTTACTTAAAAAAGAACGTCATGGTCAGTTGTCAAAGTAACACGACTAAAAATTCGGTACTATTATATGAGTCTCAGTTAATTTATTTATCCAAAAACGCTTTTTTTAATTCCGCAACTTGATCTCATTACGTAGTTTAACTATAATTGTACAGAGGGCGTATTTGTCATGTTGGCAACTGTGATTCAATTAAAAATACTAAGATACTACGTGATTTTGGTCGAAAACGAGCAGCGCATATTTATGTGTGGAAAGCATCTACTTAGTACATTCCAACATGACGTCGGGCGGTTCTTTCTATCTTTTTACATAACTTCGCACTTATCTTTGGCTACTCGGCTATTCGCCTTGCCGCCCACTTGAAGACTTACGTTACGGGATTTTTCCAAATTGAGAAGCTCCTGGAACAGTTGCTTCACGTTGTGATTGGTCTTGGCCGAAGTTTCCATGAAACTCACTCCCCATTCGGCCGCTTGAGCTTGCCCTTCCGAAGTACTCACCTGAAGATGAAATGAGGATATACGTAGAAACATTTAATTTTTTAATTAGAATGGACGCTACTTTGAGCCCACTTTTTAGATTTTTCCCCAGATCTGGGGAAGTTTTTGGAAATCTGGCAAAACCGCACCGCATGAATCAATGGTAAAGAATGGGCAAGTGGATGGCTCAAAGGTAGTGTTGTCAGTCTAGTATAATTGTACTAGATCTGGTACATTATTTAAGAATCTGGTACTCCAGTACACTTGAAGCAAAATCTAGTACTTTTAGCTGGTTTCCATCGCAATTCGAAAAAAATGGTACAATTTATAGAATCTGGTACATTTTTATGGAATCTGGTACATTTCTCAGACTAATCTGGTACATAACAAACATATATTCTGGCAACACTGCTCAAAGGTCAACATGATAACAATTCTTTTAACTTGCTATCTGTTATTACCCATTACCTCGTCCGATTACCCGGGTTGCAAATCCCGGTTTTTAAATTTGTTATTATGTTGACTTTTGGTCCCTCCCCTTGCCCGGTCTCTGTGTCTAAGGGTTATATTGATCTGAAAGATCTACTGGAAAAGCGATGTTGCCTTTTATTTTCAAATTTCTAGTTAATTATGGACTGTGCGACGTTGCCAAACTTACTCTACAAATTTTCCCAGATCTGGGGAAATATTGAAAAAGTAGATTCAATATTTCCCCAGATCTGGGGAAATATTGAAAAAATGGATTCAAGCGGTTCCCCTTTTATTTTATTAATATTTTTACCTCTCTTAATTCGGCACTCTCGTCGCATTTATTCCCCGTCAGCATGATGGGAATCTGACTCAAATCCGGACCCTTGAGCTCTCTGATGACGTCGAAAATCGGTCGCAATTCTTCTAAAGACTGGCGACTACACACCGAGAAGACGAGAATGAAGGCGTGACCTTTGCTGATGGATAATCTCTGCATGGCTGGGAACTGGTGCGAGCCGGTAGTGTCGGTTATTTGAAGGGTGCAGATGTTTTTGTTGCAACTTATAACCTGTTTTACACGACGTAATTATAGTGAGAAAATTTAATAGCTAATCGGCTTACTGCCAAAACAAGATAAGTACATTTTTACCATTTTTGAGTTAAGTCCATTTTTGTACCTAAGATACTGCAAAAGCCAGATAAGTGTTGGACAATGGAAAAATACTAAAAAATGTAGGCTTGTTTTGGCAATAATTCATTTTGCTCAAAACTGTACAGCTAAAACAAGTTAAGTGCACATTTAACGAAAAGTAAAAATTTTATATGCACAAATGGAATTAATTTTTCTGGAAAAACAGGGTGAGTGCCATTTAATTTAATTTGGCTATTGAAGTTTAGAAGATTGTTAGAATGCCTATGCGTATATATAAAACAGATAGGTGTCTCATTTTGCAGTTTATTTTATCGTTACATTAGCATGCTTAGAGTGCAAAACCAAATAAGTGTAATTTATCTTTTTTTCCTGAATTCCCAATTTCACCCAAATAGGTTAAGTACATAAAAAAAAAATTGTTCTACTAGTTATACATTTGCTAATTATTATTTTTTTTATTTCTGGTAATAATTATGTTTATAGTACCACAATCTATGTTATTTTACCATGAAGTTGTTTTAGTGTAGGTTAAAACTTTTAAACTTAATTTATTCAAAACTAATAAAATGCAACTTATCTTGTTTTGGCAGTAAGCCGACGATATAGGGTGTTCCCTTATGTCATATGAATTATGCAGGGGAGAATTTACTTATTTTTATGACTAAAATTTCATTTAACATATGCTCTAAATGACTTTTTTTTGAGATCACTCTTTTGACTTACTCGACATGATTATGGTACTAAAAGGATAATTTAAACATATTAAAAATGCTCTTCTTTTCATTGAGTCCCGTACTCTTTCAAATATTTCAGGCGTAGTTCTGATAATATCAAACTACCGGTGTTGGAAATGCATACAACATATTGCACTTATTCATAATGCTAATCCGGTTTCTAAAGGCAAAACTAATTAATTAATATTCAATCAAGTAACTCCTAAACAATAAACAGGCAAGAAAATTTAAAAATAAAGACTTAAGAACAATTATTCAACCAATCAAAGAGCAACATCGCAATACTTTTCCATGATATTCGCAAAAGCGCTACTTCTTACTTTGCTACTAGATGGCACTCTGGAACGTTCTCGTTGCCTCGTTTTGGCTTTAGGTTTGTTCGTGTTTTTAGTTTTACTTGTGCAGAACCGTTCCAGACATGCGTAGTAGACTAAAAGTGTTCGTGTTTTCTGGAACCAAGTTCTGAACAAAGAGTCCAGTGTTTGAGTTTTTTTAGAACGATTCTGAACTGTTTTAAAGAGTTCTATGTGATTCTAGCCAAAAGTGCGAACTGACAAAAATCGTTCAAGTCACACATGCGCACTGCACCATTACAAAAATAACGAGTAAACAAGGTTAGAGGTATATTATATTATATTGTAAATTTCCTTGAATATGGAATTATAGGAATTTGACTGAGAAAATTAATTTTCTTTATAGTTTATCATTTTCTTTAAACTAAGAAGAACATATTAACGGTGACCTTCAAAAAACGTAACCAAATCATACCAATTTTATTTAAAGTTCAGTTACAAAAGGGAAAACTCTGTGTTTGTTTTTTTTTTTTTTATTTTTAATGCTAAATAATAAATATTTTACCCCACAATTTTAACAAAATCAATTGACAGTTGATAATTTAGATGTTCGTGTTAATATCTAATCCAAAACTTTTCGGAAGAATTCCAAATTTGTGCCACTAAACAACTAGTTCAGCCCAATTTTAGAACAGTTCTATTTTGAATAACACGAACAAACCTTTTATATGAGCGGCGATTTGCAACGCGACCTCAGTTCCTAACAAACGAAACCAACAGCACGTTGTGGCGAATGCAGTATTGAGTTTGCGATTTACGTATTCTCGTTTACGTCAACGATAAATTACAAATTATGGATACGTTTTTAAAAAGAAGTGCAGTACCATCTACGTCTGAAAGTGGTGGTAATAAAAAGAAAAACTGACTCTACACTGAAGAATATCTTAAATATGGTTTTTACCGATATTTCCAATAAACCACAATGTATTATTTGTGAAGATGTCTTGTCACAAGAAAGCATGAAGCCGTCAAAGTTGCTTTGACATTTAAATAGCAAACTTCCAGATAAAAAAGACAAACAAAGCTGAACCGTCAAACGGGGTGAAGTCGAACGGCAGGGGTGCAGTCGATCAATCCGGTGTTTTCACTTGTTTTTAAGAATTATGGCAACAATGCATTACAAATCAGCTGGTTTGTATTTACGCTCGTGTGGCCAACTGGTGAATATCCAGTATATCGATGGAGCTGGTTAATCGTGTTTAATCTATTTTTGGATGGTCCCTTAACCCGAGACGATTTCTGGGAAACCAAAACATCATAAACCCAGCGGTCGAGAAAAGGATCGTGCGGTCAGTGCAGAGACAACCCAGCGTGAGTGGGACAAATAGTTGGATGGGCAGATTATCGAACACCGTTGAGGAATGCAGTCGATTTCTTTTGTTAAGACTGTGTTATTCCATTGGTTTTAATAATTATTATTTTTGTAACATTATTTTAATATTAATAAACTTCATACGCAAAATAAATATTTAATTATTTGTGTAGTTTACACGGGAAAGGTGAGTTTCCAAAAAAAATTAAGTAGTAAAAAAGCAACACTTCTCAAACCTGTAAAATGTGTAAAATCAAAGATTTGCACAGCCGATTCTGTAAAAACTAGGTCTGTCCTAGCCCCTCTAGGTGATAAAAAATATGTTCATGAAAAGGTGTCCACAATCAGATATGAAATTTTTTTTGTGCGGTTTCAACTGCAAATTTTCTGTGCCGAAGTAAAACAACGGGATGAAGTGGATCACTTGGTTTTCGCTGTATTTTGTGAAGCTGTGAAGTTATGTTTAAAGCAATTTGTTTTTGGGTGATTTCTCATGTGAATTTCGTGTGCTAGCATATGAGGGGTGTCGAGCAGGGGGGATGAATCGTATGTTATTATTTTTTTCTTTATTTTTATAGATGCCACGAAAATACGTGAAGAAGCTGGATGCTCATGGCAAAAGAAACTACGACCCCGCGTATTTAAAGAGAACGCTAAATGCAGTGCGCAAGGGAAGAATGAGCATGCGAAGAGCGTCAAAAAGGTTTGCAATGCCATATACGACACTAAACGATCACTTTCATACGGCACATTCCTTGGCATATGGTGATCAACCTGCTCTTGATTGTGAACATTGTGAAACATTGTTAGTGAATGCTTTGCAAACCTGTTCTGAGTGGGGTTTCCCATTAAACCCCATTGATATTAATCACGCAGCAATATTTAAATGAACGCGGCATCACTGAAAAGCGATTTGCCAAGAATATGTCAAAAGAAGGCTGATTTAACGGCCTGATGAAGACATCCCCGGCTTACAATCAAGCTTGCGGAGAATACAGAGCGAGTGAGAGCCCCTGTAACATACGAGATTATTGAGGAATATTTCTGAAATGTGGCGGAAATCATAAGGGATATCCCATCACAAAACGTTGTGAACTACGACGAGACAAACTTCGTTGACGATCCCGGGGCTGTAAAAGTGGTAATGAAGAAAGGAAGCAAACATGCCTACAGGACACTTGACACCACAAAAAGCAGCACAACAATTATGTTCGCAATAGCTGCTGATGGAATTCGTCTCCCCCCTTATAAGGTGTACAAAGCTAAAAACACCTTTATGAAGGATGAAAGGAGGGCGGATTACCAGGAGCAATGTATAACAGATCTCCAAAGGGATGGTTTGATTCCAAATTTTTTAACGATTGGTTCAGGACCATAACACTCGCATATTTTCGCAAATTAGAAGGGACCAAGCTGCTTATTGGAGATAACTTGCAAAGTCACATTACTATCAGTGTTATTCAAGAGTGCGAAAACAACAATATTAAGTTTGTCTTACCAATTCAACCTACATGCTCCAGCCACTGGTCGTGGCTTATTTTCGTCCACTTAAATCATAATGGAAAAGAGTACTGGAGGAATGGAAACTGAAAAATAGGGGGGTTTTACCAAAAAACTGTTGAAAACCGCGGTAGAGGGGCTTGGGAATCGCGAAATTAATAATGTTTTAGATGGATTTAAAGCATGCGACCTAGTTCTACTACACCGGAGGCAGGAAACAAGACAGAAACTTCAATGACTGCAGTGCTTGTAGATTATCTACACCAGCTCAAGACTGGGCCAAATAATGTCCCAAAGCGAGGAAAACTACTGAATATAGCCGCTGGCAAAAGCATAGGCACAGAAGATTTGGAAGAAGAGAACCAAAAAAGCTGCAAGCAATCCACAACGCGTGAGAGACAAACAAGCGACAGCGAAGAGGGAGCAGATGACTTACGAGACACTGGAGGTGGAGGAACAGAATATCAACATAGACGATTATGAAATTGGAGAAAGTTTCACTGCGCCAGCCAACACTTTTGATCCATGCGGCAACTAGGATATATGATATATGAGACTTTATCATCACAAAATATGAGACAAACAAGAGAGATCGATTTAATGTCGTTAAAATTATTGAAATCCCAGGGATTGAAATAGTTGTAAGCACACTGCGTAAACATCTATCAAACAAATCTGTTTTTCACTTTTCCAAATGTTCCAGATTTTCCGACAACTCCATTTAAAATTAGTAAAGCGAGGCAAATATTTATTTTTCCTTAGAGAAGAAGAACTGAAAACGCTCCAGTAAAAGATTTTTATGCGTTCGTTCGTTTCATAAATTTTTATAATTATGTTTTTAGTTTTTTTGATCTGTTTTTATTTTTAAGTATAATGGCATTTATTTAAGGTTTATGTTATTAAGAAATCAATGGCTGTGTAAAGCTCGTCCAAAGATTAAACGTTTATATTTTTTTAATATGCGTTTTATTGCAAAATTCTTCTGCAAATATTTATATTTTTTATTATTCACTGATCGACTTTATCCTGGACGGTCCTAAAGGGGTGCTCGCCTTCACCCCGGACCTTGGGGGGAAGTCGATCACCCTTTATTTTAAAATAAAAAAACGACCTTGCTCCAGTCACCAGTCGACGACTTAAGCATTAATTTCATCAAAATACAGTTATTAGTTTTTCCGTAATCTCAAAAAAAAACGTATTATTTTTGAACGACTTCACCCCGTTTGAGGGAACGTCTTTCACAAACAGCAAAATACTTTTTCATTGGCAATCACTACTAATGAAAAAGTATTTTTCTTTTGGGTGTCATCGGCTTTAACTACTTAGGTTATTTCGCCTCTCGTGTTCTGTGTAGGCTTTGTTACTGTTTCTCAGCGCCACTTTAGGAACCACCCTGTTAATTAGAACCCAGCAGTGAATGGTCGAGTGGGGAATCCTACCAAGGCATCAGAATTAATTTTAAATAAATAAATTAAACAAAAAAATCCCGGCCAACGGTGGGATTCGAACCTGCGACCCTTGAGCTACTGAGCCACCCACCCCCTGAAAAAGTATTATTAGTAAGTTATACAGTTGCTTATCGCGTTGTCAAAACTATAGCAACCCGAACACAATTGCTATTTTTTTAATGTTATGTTTCCCTTAGGGACGCTACTGGGCTTTTTAATTTTAATAAAATAAAGTTAAAATGTTCCTCTTCATACTACAAAGAAACCTGTCAAGTTTAATAATTAAAATAGTCAACAGTGAATAAGATATTAATGAAAGATCGATTTTTTAAACATTTATCATTCTTCTTCTTTTCGTCTATTTGAGCTCAATCCCTCTGGATTATTCACCCAGGTGTAAACATTTAACATTTTGTATCTTTAAAACAAAGCAATTCAAAGCAAGTTTATAAAAAAATTTAGTGAAAAAATACCTAGTCCAAAGAACAAGGAATAACCTTCAATATTATAACATATGACATTAAAGAACACCCAGTATATAATATAGCGGAGTCAATAAAAGTATCAATTTTATTCCTAATAAAAATACTATCTATTTGCATCACATAACATAAGCAAAATATGAAATATACAAGACGTTTTGACAAAATAAGGTAATAAAAAATAATACAAACTTTCAAGAAACTAGAAAAAAAACTTTATTAAAAAAAAAAACAATATAAAAATAATAAATACAAGCAAAAAACTAGCAGTGGCTACACGTTCAATTGACGTTACATATATTTATTTATTTTGAATAAAATTTAGGGAAATTATTTTAATTTCGTCAGTTGAAATAATAGCCAATAATTAGATACCTAACACAACGAAAATATAGAAGCTATAAAGAACGTACAAACTAAAAAACAATTTACTTAAAAAAACTACTTACCGTAAATCAAAAACATGAAGCCAAAATAATAAAAATACATCAAGTAACAAAAACAGAGCATCGTGAACTGAAAGAGTAAACTAAACAAAAAATCGACAATCAAAAAGCTGACAAAGTGCCCCCTTACTTGTCGATATGTGTCTTCGATTGTGGGTATATAGCTCTCACGAAACGTCCCTTTAACGAACCTCAACACCAACGAGCTCTTACCCACCCCGCCAGCACCAAACACAACAACCCGGTAGTCGTTACTCTGTTCCGGCATATCCACTTTTATTTTAACTTCTTTTAAATTTGGAAATACTCCAATTTTACAGTAAAAAAAGAGGTTATATTACGACTGTTGCCAGCGTATCGTTTGACTTTTTGTTGTACATTACTCACGGCTTTTGAGCATTAAACACTTCGTTTTTAAGTTGATGCCGTTAATTTTAGTTTAATATTTGTATTATAAAATGAAATTTTTGTTCTAAAATAATAACGTCATTGTGAAACAAAAATTTTATATTGATTCTCTTGTTTCTAGCCATCTCTTGATTAAATGGGTAAACCAAAGTGACAGCTGGTGGTTGGCCTACGAATTATCAGGCCGATAAACTTTATTACTCAACAGATACCGCGTTTGAATATCCACATCGGATCCATCTGAGATGTGAATTTTTTATCACGTGATAGAGAATTAGATCAGAATGTAAATGTAATAAACACGCTCTAGACTTTATTGGCCACGTGATAAAATATCAATGGCAAGTTAGAAGTTTATACTTTTTAAACCTAATATAAACACACTGCAAGTCGTTGAATAAATAATTAATAATGCACATGCAACTAACAATACAAGAAAGTAATATTGGTTGCCTGAATGTCGGTAATGTTTAACCAAAACCACCACTATTCATCAGTGACCAAAATACAAATTTTAATCAAAATCAGAAAAAATATTGTGTGCATATTGCGGGACCTCGCTCTGCTCGTCCTGTAAGTATTCATTTGTTGCATAATAAGACATTTCGCAACTGGTTTCATAAATAGCTATTTCAGGACCGATTCCACCGTTGTGTAAAACAAAGTTTAAAATGACATTTTTACATTAACAATGTCATTTTAATCTCCGTTTAACACAACGGTGGAATCGGCCCTAAGGTAGTTAATTTTGTCATTAACCCTTTGCCAGATTATTTGTTTCAAAAGTACTTATAATATTTGAAAATGATCACCCTTGTTATAGAAAAAAAAAATTAATTCAGGCCTTACTTTAACGTCACTCGAATCAAAAAATGCTAATTTACCAAAAAATCGAAGAGAAATCTTTTACGATTGACACTAATGGCAGATGACAGTTACTTTTAGACAGCTCGCGTTACGTCGTGACGTCATGACCTTAAAAAATTGTAACGGTTTCTTTTCAAAACTTTCAAGTTTTCGGCAGGCCATTTAAAAACGAGTTAACAAGAGCAATAAAATTATGCTACCAGGCAAAAGTGACTCATTCACGTTCCGCAGAGGTATTACTGAAAACGGGTCGAACAGAAGCGCAGGCATGCAGAATTGTCGAAGGAAGTTAGAAGACAAATTCGACGACAACCAAAAGAATGGCAGCACCCACAACGATAGATCGGTATTATCAGTGCTGTCGTTGAACGATAATGCTAGAAAAACGCTGAGAAACGGGGCTGAAAGACTGACGAAAACTTTTAACACGTTTAGAACATCCATAGGAACGTTTACACAGGTATTTTTATCACTTATATTATTCGTTTCAAAAGTGTACCTAGTTTTTATGTCTTTAGAAATTCAAAATATCGACAAAACGTCGGCAAATTTTGGAGGAAGGTCCAATGACTCCTAATGTTGCTGGTACGACTCCATATTCAAGGCAACTTTTAGGACGAACTCCAACTAAAATGTACAGTCCTTTCGGAGTAGAAAGTCCTTATAGCGCTACTACGTACAATATGGAAAATGTGCCTCCTAATTACTATACAAAATAGAAAATATTTTGATCGAAAATATGTATACAGGGTGTTTTAGTAGCATAATAGCTTCACTGAGTTATACAGTATTGAAAATGTCTTGTACAGTTTCGCTTTGTATATAGTGAATCTTATATACTTTGATTTTTTTACATTCCTATTTTCTAGGTACTATTTTTTTACAAACGTTGATCGTTTGTATATTTTTTTGGCTGTACTATTGTATTTTTGTAATTATAAGTATTTTGCAGTATTATTTTTGGTAATATTACTGATTTACTTAATTTAATTATTATATTTTAGTGATATTTATTAGCAGTGAGTTAAAAGTGTATATTCATACATTATTGACGTGCCAATTTTTGTATTTTTGAAAATAATGTCCAGCTAAATTTCCTTGATTAGGAAAGTTCTTTTTTCTTTACTCATTTTTTTATTGTATTTTGTTTGAGACTGATATTGGTATCTTTTTTCTTTTGATAAAATATTTTGTGTGATCTTTGAAAAAAAGTTTATGGTAATTGCGAATAATTAAATTGAGATTAAATACAGATCTTTAAAAAGAAAATTGGTAGTTTTATTTAGAATGTGTGTCAAATATTTGTTTAAATATCTAGGTAGTACTAAAAAATAAAATATAGTGTCGCAAAAAGTTTGCATTATAGCAAATAAATACTTTCTTATTGATTTCTCAAAAAAATTATCTTGATAAAAGTTAGCGCATGACCTAAAACTATATTAAATTAATGGATATATTAATCTCTCCGATCAAAAAATAAATTTGACTGGAAAGTAAATTAACTGTAATGGTTACTTTATAGCAGACCATTAAAAATCAAGAAAGAAGATTTTAACTGTCAAGTATAATCAGTTTCTCGGTGCGAGCTCCGAACTAAAACGAAGATATACGAAGTAGAAAAGCGATGCCAAATTGTCCAAAAGTAGTAAAACTACAGAATTTATCGAAAACCTAAAATGTCAATATCTCTATACGAATTACAAAATAAATAAAATTCACAATTGAGACAACGATTTTTTTAATTTAATAAATAACAAATTCATCCACTATGGTACACATACATTTTGATAAAAATTGTACAGTTTTACTAATACAACCGGGGGCGTCAAAAATAGTAAATTTTCGGCTATAAAAACTGAACACCGATTCCGAATTGAACGCCTGGATGCGTTTGGTCGCATTTATCGTAAATGTACGGGAAGCAATAGTTGATTTCTAAACGTGCCATGTTGCCAAGTCGCAAGGCTATGCCCAAACCATATGATACTCGAACATTGTTCCGTATTATTTCCAGGATGTTTTGACCGGATTTCACTAAAATATTCGATAAATTAAATGTTAGTAATTTTGTTGAACTAGAAAATGTTTGATGACCCTCTTTGTGGCAAAATTGTCTTTTTTTATATTATTTTTAATCTTGAATTTCGTTCCCGAGACTGGATTTCTTATATTCAGATTAAATTTTACGGCTATTTAAGTCTTTTGATAACAAGTTTAAGTCTTAAGAAAGTTCCGTACATTATTTTGAAATTACGTTAAAGTTTCGGTAAAAAAAAATTATTTTTCTCCGTTGGTTACAGAGTTTTGACACTCTGTATATTAATATAATCGAAAAACTGTATGCCGCATCTCTTTAAGCTATCCTGCATACCGTACGATCGATTTTTATCAACAAAGTTACCAATTATTTTTACAGAACTGTCTTCAGATGAATACATTTTAAGATCAACCAGGAACTCCTAGTGTACAAAGAGATTCACCAAACATCCTCTATGACATATTGAACAATTGACCCACCTTCGATATCACCCACATTCCCGGCATTGACGAAGAAATGCGTTCTAAACAAATCTCCAAAGCCGCCTCTACCAGGTCGGAACGGCAACGGCGTAAATAAGTGCAGCCCCCCGGCCCAATACGCTCTCGATCCCAAAGCGTCTCCGTCCGAATGGGGCCCGACGCCGCGCATTTGGAAGCCTCTCATCGACAGAGGTCCGCCCAGGAAGTACATATCGGCCAGGCTGATTTTCAAGTCGTTACTGATGCCAGACATGTAACCACCCATTAGGCATCCTTGGAATACCTAAAAAAATGGAGTATGTAATTCAGAAGCAATCAGAAGTGGGATTGTATTGAAGAAATCAGAAGCGGGATTGTAAGCTAAATAAAGATAAACACAGAACAACTTAGGTCAGGAACCAATAAACCAAATAACGGCAAAATACAGGATAATTCAACAATAAAAGTGAGTCTTGAAAGAAAACCTAATTTAGAAGAGGAACAAAGGAAGAAGGCAAATGAAATTATAAATATAAATGAAGACAGGAAAGATGAAGGATACAAAATAGTGACCAACAGGAAATTTAGAAGACGAAATGAAAAGGAAAAACTAGTCGGAGAAAGAAAATCAGAAAGCAAAGATTTCGCAGTGGAAAAAAAGGTATAGCTGTATTTATTTAGAATTAAAAGAAATATTACAGAAGATGATATAAAAAATTACATAAAGAATCAAACACATTTCAAAGAGGCAAAGATAGAGATCAAAGAATTACCAACTAAGGAGAATCAAACAAAATGTTTCATGTTTGGAATCGATTTCACCTTCAAGGAAGAAATATACAACCCAACGGCATGGCCAAAAAGTGTTGGTTTTAAAAGATTTGGTTTTCAGAAATTTAAAGAATACCAAGATAATAGACAAGCGGATTTTCTATAGGCACAACATTTAAAGAGAACCACTGGGGACAAAAGCAACAAAGGCAAAAAATTAAAAAAAAAAGTAAAGGGGGTGAAACGAAAATTTTTCACCAGAATGTAGTCTTTGGGAAATGCAGTTGACAAACTAGAAGTTTTTGTAAATGCAATTACAGAATACTGGAAATCTATGGAACAATTACAGGAAATTGGTATAAAAAATATAATCTAGCATCAGCTTTCTGTCGGGAAGAAAATAAACATGGAGGAGCAGCAATTTATTGTTACAAAGTACTAAAATTTAAAGAAATAAAAAGAATAACCGAATTGTCAATTAGTGAAGAATTTGAAGTAGCAGCAAGTGAATGTTTTATAGAAAGAGACCAAGTGCTTGCCATTGCAGTTTACAGGCCTAGAAATGGAGACTTTTACGAGTGTTTAAATATTCTTGAACAGCTTTTAACATAGTATGTTTAAAGTTATAATAAATTAGTGTTTATTTTAGGCGACTTTAACATAGATTTAATGGAAGACAAAACCCAGAAAAAGGATTTTGTAAGTTTACTTGATTCATTTAACTTTAAAATATTAATAAACGAACAGACGCGTATCACAATAAACAGAAAAAGTGGCTTAGATAATATTTTATCAAACCATAAGGGTAATTAGTCAAAATTGGTAGTAGAATTACATTGTTCAGATCATACTGCTCAGGTAATAACAGTTCAATTAAGTGATAATGTCAATACGGTTTATTATATACTTATCTTAGATATTTTACAGAGGAAAACATACAAAAATTTCTTTTAGAGCTAAACAAGACTAACTGGGAAGATATAGTCAATGTAAACAGCATGCAAATAGAAAAACAAAGTCCCATTCATTAATATATATTTAGAGAAGTTTAATAAAAATTTTCCATTAAATTATGTAACTGTAAGGAAAACTTGCAAAAAATATCAGCTAACACAAGGTATTATTAATATAAAAAAGCAGCTTGATATAGTACTAATTTTAGCTAGGAACAATGACATGTATAAGGTTCCATACAAATTAATAAAGAAACAATATGATGAATTACTACAGATGAATAAAAAAGATGGTTACGATAAAAGAATCTAACAATAAAACTAAATGTTTATTGGGCATATGTAAAGAAATTACTGGAAATAATGACAAAGAAAATATGGTGATACATGGCGATCCTCTTGAAATCTCAAACAATTACAATATTTTTTTATCAAAAATAGTTCCAAAACTCTTAGATAAACTTCCAGAGATTCCGTACATATGTAGCATCCCAGAAAATAATAAGTCAATTTTTTTAAAACCAATTACACCATCAGAAATAATGGAACTTTCAACCAAAATAAAAAATAAACTCAGTAGTGGGGATGATGGAATTTCAGTAAGTATAATGAAACGTAGTCTACCTGTAATAAAAGATATTTTGACACATATAATTAATAATTCCTTAAAATCGGGTATTTTCCCCAAACAATTAAAGACATTAATGGTAATCCCTATTTTTAAAAATAAAGGTGATCCAGAGTTACTTGAAAATTACAAACCCATTAGTTTGCTACCCGCTTTCTCTAAAGTTTTTGAATTAGTAATGGTGTCAAAAATCACAAGTTTCATGAAGGAAGAAAAGTTATTTAATAATTTCCAGCATGGGTATATTTCAAGGAGATCTACACAAACAGCAATATTTGAATTCACAACTAATATTATAAATTTTTTAGAGAGTAAACAATATGCACTGGGTATCTTTTTAGATTTAGCGAAGGCTTATGACTGTTTAAATCATGATTACTTAAAAATTAAATTAGAAAAATATGGAATTAAAGGGCATGCACTAAAATGGATTGTATCCAGGGCCGCCGAGAGCCAGACCGGGCCCCAGGACAATTCTCCGGATCGGGCCCCGCGACAATTTTATAAAAAAATAAATAACCAAAGGTTTTAAAGCAAAAATTTCTCCTTCTCTACTTCAATTTCTCTAAAAAAAAGGTACTTCCCCCCTCCTGTGTCGAACTTCTGAAAGTAACAAACACCATCGCTACCGGGTTCCCCTTATACCGCTGCCGGGCCCCCATTTGAGCCCGGGCCCCGGGAATTAGTCCCGGCTGCCCCCTCCCCCTCTAGTCGGCCCTGATTGTATCATTTTTAACCAATCGGGAACAAACAGTCAGCATTACGAATGAGGGAAAGCACTTTCAATCGGGAAAAATTAATACCACAGTAGGGATTCCACAAGGAAGCATTATGGGACCACTATTATTTATAATTTACTTAAATGACTTATCATCAGTACCAACTAACACAAAACAAATAATAATAAATTATGTAGATGACTCCAACCTACTAGTGGGAGGGGAAACAATACCAGAGGCAGTGATCAATGGTAATTCACTTTTACAAAGAATAAAGGAATGGTTTTCACAAAACAAGCTGGTACTGAATGCAGAGAAAACTCAATTAATATTATTCAGATCCAAATATAGGCAAATAGATAGACCAAATAATGTTTCCTTGTGCAATCAAGAGCTGGATTTAAGAAATAGCACAAAATTTCTTGGAGTCCATCTGGACGAATATCTTAGCTGGTTGAATCACATAGATAACCTTTCTATTAAGTTAAGTAGGTTAGCATATGGGTTTCGAATCACTAGTAAATATTTGTATAAATAAACAAATTTATCAGTGAATTAATACCAGTTTACAATACAAAAAGCAGGAACTCATGTATCCATATCACCTACTCACGTTAACAAAGAAAAACTCTCGCTACATGGGCACAAAATTGTATAATGCATTACCAGAGAACATAAAAATCATTAACAGTATTAAATTTTTCAAAAAACGCATACGAGAATTATTGATTGGTATGGAACCTTATAGCATGTTGGAATACCTAAATTATAACTTTAATTAGGTTTTCATTAGGTAGTAAACGTGTGACGTCATTTCACAATAATGGTATTTATGTTTATACATACAGAAATCAGAAGTGGGATTATATGAAGAAATCAGAAGTGGGTTTGTATACTAAATGAAGAAATCAGAAGTGGGATTGTATACTAAATGAACAAACGAAGACTCTGATATGGATAAAATACTTACGATATCTGGCAAAATGGAATAGTTGGTTTGCAAGTAGAGATCGTTTTTCAAGAAACCGACATCTCCACCGACGCCTGCGTACTCCGAAGTGAGTTGTAATAAAGAACCCGTTGTGGGGAATATGATTTCGTCCCTCAGGTCTAACGATAGGACGTGTTTGAGAGACGATTTTAAACTCAAACCAGACTCTTTCCTGACGTCAAAAGAGGCATTTCTGGATAGGGTGCTCAAATCTCTGATGTTGCCTTCCCATTGGATGTTGTGTTTTAACTGAAAATAATAGTTAAGGACGAATAATAAGTAATGTTGACAATGTTACAGTAAATTAGTACTTACTAATGACCACGAATAGAAACCTAAATCAAATACCACTCCCTTTTCAAGCATTTTATAGGCTGAAGAAGGAAATTCCATGTGAGATTGAAACATACTTGTAGTTAAACTAAAAATAATTTATTTGTTTTATGTTTTTATCAGTTCATTTAACGTATAATACATAAAAAAATAATTTTTTCTTCAAAAATATGTCTATTAAGTAGCATTTTGAAAGTTATTAATGGGTAAATACAATTTTTCAACAGCTATATACAATTCAGTAGCAATATAAACATATATTTATGTTGTATTGAAAATTTTCTTGGGACATGCATTTAAATAAACATTATTATAATTTAAACATAAAAAAATTACAAGAATACTCACGTTGGACGGTGTTTACCCCTAAAAGGCTTAATAAATGCCAAATTAAAATTGCTAGTTTTCTTTGATCCATGACTATACTCAACTTGCACTCTTTCGCCCCTTCCAAAAATATTTGGCGTCTTTATGCCGATCTGCAGTACACCCTCGTTGTTTCCTACATGTGTACTAACGCCGCCTATTATCCTTTTATGCTCTTTCACATTAAAAGTAACCTAAAATATTTACAAATTAATTTACATTAACTTTCATATAAGATACTTACTTCTAATCCATCAGGAGTAGCTTTGGGTCCCTTACTGGTGTCTATAAATACAGAAATATTCTTGAAGCAACCGAGTTCGTCCAACTTCACTCTTGCCTGAAATTATTTTAAAGATTATAACGATTTTTTTGTTAAGTATTCATACTGACCTTGTGAGCCTTTAACAACACATCTTGAAAGTCTTTAGCTTTGAATAACTCCCTTATGCAATCCTCTATAATATCATTTTTTGTTCTAGACAGCCCATCTATATGTATTTTGTCCACTCTTGCCTAAAATGGAGATTTTAAGATGTACCTATCTATTGACAGAAAAAAGATGAATTAAATAATGATTTAAAATACCTTAACACCTCCTATTTCGATTTCTTTGATTTGTCCTTTATCAGGCAACTCCCTAGCACTGCTCTTTATCTCGGAATGTGCTTCGGTAAAATTTTCTTCAACCTGGAATGTATAGGTTATATTTATTTAGGTTATGCCTACGAATCTAAGATACTCACTTTAGCATGCACGGTCCCCATTTCTGGTTAAAAATATGTATACACGAAATTAAATTTGATACATTTTCACATCCATTCGTCCCTAAAAAATATAAAAATGGATTTTTAAAAATCTGACCGAAGCAAATCCCATTTGATTTGACATAAGTGACATTTATTGAAAGACGTTGCCAACGTTGAAAAATTAATGTAACTGAAAAGTCAATATATTTTGATGGTGTCATCAGCTATAAAAAGATAATTTTTTTCTTTTGATTTATGTTTATAGATGACAGAATCATATAGTCTAGTTCACATAAAATTTATTGCTTTTGATTTAAGAGTTATGTAATGGAGATTTACGTGTTTGGGAATAGCTAGGGATACCAACATATATTTCCAGTTATATCAATTATTTTAGACAGGCCCGGTCTGGCTAGATTTGGGGCCCCTGACGATCTATCACCTCTAGAGCCCCTGTTATTAGGGATATTAAATAACCCCTAGAGGATCGAACAATTAAATGCATATTATTTATAAGAATGCTTTTACGTGTGATTTGCACATTGGAGGAGTACTTTAAAATATTTTTTTCTGAGAAGGGGGTTCCAGACTGAAATTAACATTATCGGATTACATTATTGGGTGGAGGCCCCTGAAAGGTATTTTTCTTAAAACGTGAGATAAATAGAAATCTATTCTTATTACTATTAGTTGTACAGGTAAATTAATAATGCCCTGTCAGTAAATTTAAAGTAACTTCTTTCCAAACATTTTCTCTGTGCTTCTGGGGCCCCTGGCGATCGTATGTTAGCCACCACTTTATTTTTGAATAAAAATAGTAATCTGAACTATTTAAATATTTTTATTACGATAAATATATAACAAATTTTTAAAATATACACTCTTAATTGTTCTCTAATGATTATTTTGAGCCTATCACATAAGATTTTTACCTAATATTAATAATTAATAAAAGTATAAAAAAGATACATTTTTTTGGAACATACAATCTTAACTGAAAGCGTAAATTAACATTATAATTGTACAAAAAGATACTACTAAACCCAAAATAATAGAATCTCGTCTTTTTCTAATATTAATTCTTTGTATTAGACTGTTAATAACTGGATATCTGTTTGAAATATCATTGAATCTCGTCTGGAGACGCTTAAAGGTTTGTCTTTGGGTTGTCAAATGTTCTCTGGTTTCCATTGCTATTGATATTTGTTCATTTACTAATCGATCAGAACTGAAAAAAAAAAAAATTAACAATAGAAAGGTTTTATTCAGTTTTTAGCATTTTAAACTTTGACAGCTTCTCAAACTAAAACCACTAAAAATATCAGTTTAAAGCTTTAGTATGACTTAAAACAAACATTTCTAAATATACATTTAAAATTTTATAATGATACAGCAACTGGTTTATAAATTTATTATATAATTTATTTTTTCAACTTTGTCAACTTGTCAAATTAAAAGCATTATAAATATTAAGTCTGAAATTGTAATATGATGTCAAGAGAATATTTTTAAATAAATATTTAAAATGTTATGACAACAAATTTTCTAGTTTTTAAGTAAATAACAGTTTTCTGAAGATAAGCATGTTATAATCCAACATTCTATTTTAAACTTTGATGGCTTGTCAAAATAAAACCTCTAAAAATAGGAATCTGAAACTTTAGTATTACTTAAAACAAACATTTTTAAATGTACACTTAAAATTTTATAATAATACAACAACTTGTTTTTAGAAAAGTAATAGTTTTCTGAAGGTACGAATTTTATAATATATTTATTATATAATTAATTTTTTCAACTTTGACAACTTGTCAAATTAAAAGCATTATAAATATCAGTCTAAAATTTTAATATGATTCCAATGGAATATTTTAAAATAAATATTTAAAATGTTATGACAATACATTAACTAGTTTTTGAGTAAATAACAGTTTTCTGAAGGTAGGCATGTTATAATCCAGCATTCCATTTTTAAACTTTGACAGCTTGTCAAAATAAAACCGCTAAAAATATGAGTTTGAAACTTTAGTATGACTTAAAACAAACATTTCTAAATATATGTTTAAAATTTTATAATGATACACCAACTTGTTTTTAGAAAAGTAATAGTTTTCTGAAGGTACGAATTTTATAATATATTCATTATAATTTATTTTTTCAACTTTGACAACTTGTCAAATTAAAAGCATTATAAATATCAGCCTGAAATGTTACTATGATATCAATGGAATATTTTTAAACAAATATTTAAAATGTTATGACAATACATTAGCTAGTTTTTGAGTAATTAACAGTTTTCTGAAGGTAGGCATGTTATAATCCAGAATTCCATTTTTAAACTTTGACAGCTTGTCAAAATAAAACCTCTAAAAATGTGAGTCTAAAACTTTAGTATGACTTAAAACAAACATTTCTAAATATACATTTAAAATTTTATAATGATACAGCAACTGGTTTTTGGAAAAGTAATAGTTTTCTGAAGGTACGAATTTTATTATATCCCATTTCTTTTTTCAGCTTTGACAACTTGTCAAACTGAAAGCATTAAAAATATAAGTCTGAAATTTTAATATGATGTAATTAGAATATTTTTAAATACTTGTGTAAAATTTTATTACAATACATTAGTTAATTTTTAAATAATTAACAGTTTTCTGAAGGTAAGTATTCAATTTTTAAACTTTGTCAGCAGCTCAAAATTAAAGAACAGTAACAGTCTGAAACTTTAGCAGGACTTAAAGCAAACATACATGTACATAAAAACTTACTTGTGGACATGCTGATTCTCTTTCAAATATATATCGCGCCTATTATTGACACCGTCAGCTCTAAAACTCTCAGACCCTCTAAGCAAGTCCTCTCTTTGCCTTTGTGACTCTCTTAGAGAGTTGGTCTTTCTATAGTCCCTAGACAAATCTGCCAAAATGTCTTTGTGTCTCTGCAATGTATGCATCATAGCTGCGCCAGTAACTGGTTGTTCAGACAATCGTTCATTAATATTTGATAACTAAAAGAGATGTATTATTACTGGAAAGTTGGTTTAGTTAATTAGTTATAATGTAGCAGGTTATATTATTGTAACATTTATTAACTTACTTTAGTTAGTAACTCTTCTATTTCTATAGACATGGCTTCGAAAGTGTCATCGCCGGATAGCAATGGTATAGTATCTGGGTGACTAGCATTAGGCGTCTTTATTCCAGCTCCCAGCTTGCTAAACGCGACTAGTTTTAAATCTATTTCGTTTTCCAGTTGTCTTGCCTGCTTTCGCAGGTCTAAAAGGTAAAATAAATATTACAAATACGTAGGAAAATTGGAAACACATAACTAAGATTTGTGATGTATTAAGAGTTAATTGATGTTGTTATTGACGGTTAAGGAAGGAAACAACAGTTAATGAAAGGGTGAATAATTGTATTTTTAACTTTTACCCTCGTAAGACAACACTATAGCCATTTCTCACAGAAATTTTGGAAAATAATATTTTTGCCAACTGTTTTGAGTAATTTTATTAGTCTGTCTAATGGGGTGACAGTTGACAGAATGTCGTGTCTCATCTTCTTTTTTTTTTAATAAATAAGACTCTAGCCAGTTTACCGGTTCAAGTAGTATCCCAATTACACTGTTGCCATTTATAAGATTGATCCGATGGCAGACTTGACTCGTACCTAAAACTCTTAAAAGGTTTTGCAGTTCTTCCACTTAAAATTCATGCGATAGGGCTAAAAAGTCATAAAATCTATAGACATGTACGTTGAATTATCAAAATGTAGCAAAGAAAATTGGTGATAACTGTGTTTTCAATATCACCAATCAAAATAAAATTTAGGTACTTGAAAACATTTGTATAAATTATAAAGCAGTAACAAATTAAAAATCTTATTTGTACTTTACCTTTTTTTTAGAATTGCCATTAATTTTTTTGGCTAGCGACTTTTTAGCTTTTATGGTTTACAAATTTGCTGGCTACGATTTTTTTGGCCGTTTTTATCTTTTTGTGGCTTGCGATTTTTTACTTGCTATTTACAAATTTACCCACTTTTCAGTCCTATTAACATTCATTAAATATTGGTTTCAATTTTGATGGTTTAACTCTAAATTTTGATGACGAAGGTTTTTGGGTTGATTTTTTTGGCTTTTTATTTTTGTGTGGCTTGCAATTTTTTTACCTCATAGTTTTTTCTTAGCTCATAATTTACAAATTTATATCTGTATCTGTGTGTGGAGGGTAGGTTACCCCACGGCACTTAGGCCTCATTAGGCCCATAGTGCATCCTCCTGAGGATAACTTAAGAGCTCGCAGGCAACTCTGCAGTTTCATCCCATCCCATCTTTCCTTGAATTTCACTAGGAATGTTCTTTGATTAGGCCTGTCACTACCGATTTTGTCAGGCCAATAAAAGGGCCAGGTCCAAAAAGTATTTGGTTTGCTGCTTTCTTGGCTAGTGAATCAAGACGGTTACCTTTCGATGTGGCGTGACCTTTAATCAATCTTAAGGTGACCACATTGTTGATGGATACTTCTGCCAAAGCTTCGTGACATTCTAGTACTAACCCTGAGTAAATTCGTGGTCTGTTCAGGGTGGGTAGTGCTTGTCTGCTATCTGTATAGATGAGCATATGTTCCTTCCAGTGATATTGTTTCTGGTTATTTCTTTTGCTGCTATGATAATCCCCGTTAGCTCTGAACTACACTGGCACTATTGCTCACAGCCCATTTTATGTTTAAGAATCTGGAGTATATTCCACATCCAGAGCCTTGTTTTGTTTTAAAACCGTCGGTGTAGATATGAATCGTACCTGCCACTTCTGGCTCTTCTATTGTTAGAAGTTAAAATAATTAACTTCAAAATTATTGTTTTTAAATGATTTAGCACCCTGTATAGCCACTTCATAAAACACGTGTTACCATGGTTTTATAACGTTTTATTAAATATCTCGTATACAATGTTTGAAATGTAATTAATTAAGGAACAAAATAAAGAATGTCTTTAAAGGGCATAAGGCCTATCACCTTATAGCGTTCGGCTGGTTGAACGTCAAGTCCCCGCTCTCTCCTGGTCCTGGACACTGAAACGGGTAGACGTGGTATTGTCGACCCCAGTGGCGGCGATATCCTAATTCGCTGACTCTTAACACTATTATAACTCGATGAGATGGAGTCCATGGTCGCTTAAAGCAGTGGGAGGGTATCGAGCGGCTCCTTCCAAAAGCGACGTCTCGCCTCACCAGATCCTACATCAGGTTCTATTCCAATCGTGGGGAGGCGTGTCATTGTTGTCAGAGCAACCTCCTTGATGTAAATATCAAGGGGAGTGAGACTAAGAATGACTTCCATGGCTCTAGTCGGTGTTGTTTTCATGGCTCCTGTTATGTTGAGACATGCTCTTCTTTGAATTTGTTCTAGTTTACGGAGAGCTGTTAATTTTTGGGTTTTCGGTACCCAGACAACTGCACCGTATGTTAGCATAGGTCTTATGATAGCCGTGCAAGTCCACGTGACGACTCTGAGGGAGATATCACAGGTGCGCCCCACGGTTCGGTCGCATTGTTCATAAGCGATGTATGCTCTTTTAACTCTGTTACAAATTTATATTTTACCTGCTACTTACCCACATCTTCATCCAAATTAACATTCATTTTAAATATTTCTTCTAATTTTGGTGGCTGTCGTGTTTTTTTTTTGGCTGTTTATTTTCTGGATTGTGAATTTTTTTGACTGGTAATTTTTTAACTTTGCTTTGTATTCACAAATTTAAATTTTACCTGCTACTTACACCCACTTCTCCTTCCAATTAACATTAAATAAATATTGCTTCTAATTTTGATGGCCTACGTATTTTGTTATATTTTCTTTTGTGGCTTATTTTCTGGCTTGCGATTTTTTGCCCGTCTTAGGATGTTCTGCTTTTTGAGGCTTGTGATTTATGACTTGTAATATTTTAGCTCATAGTTTGTCTTAGCTTGTGATTTACATTTTACCGTCCTACTGCCCACGTCTCCTTTCAATTAATATTAATTGAGTATTGCTTCTAATTTTATTGACAGCCTTTTTTGGTTTGTGATTTTTTTGGCTGTAAATTTTTTTCCTGCGATTTTTTAGGCTTTCTTTTCTTGACTTGTAGTTTAGATTTTACCTGCTATTTCCCCATTTCTCCATCCATCAAATGGAAATTTTCTTAGCTGGCGGTTTTTTGGCATCAATTTTTAAAATTGTAATTTTTTGGCTTGTGATTTTCAAATTTATATTTTACCTGCTATTAAATATTGCTTCTAATTTTGTCGGCTGTGGTTTTTGGGTAGTGACATTTTTGGCTGTTTATTTCCTGGGTTGATTTTTTTGGCAGGTGATTTTTTAGCTTGTAGTTTTTTCTTGGCTTGTGATTTACAAGTATAAATTTTAACTGCTACTTACCCATTTTCTCCGTCAAATTAACATTCTTTAAATATTGCTTCTAATTTTAATGGCCGACGTTTTTCGAGTTATACAGGGTGAAATGCAAATTTTCTTGTCATGAATTTTTATATTGCTTCTCATTTTGTTGGCTGATTTTTGTGTTGTGACTTTTTTTGCTGTTTATTTTCTGGGTTGTAATTTTATTTAGCTGGTGATGTTTTAGCTTGCAATTTTTTCTTTGCTTATCCGCTTCTCCTTCCAATTAACATTAATTGAGTATTACTTATTTTATTGTCAATACTTTTTTTGGCTGTTTGTTTTTGGGCTGTAATTTTTTTGCCTGCTATTTTTTAAGGTTTTCTTTTTTGACTCATAATTTAGAAATTTATATTTTACCTGCTACTTACCCACTTCTCCATCCAATTGACATCCATTAAATGCAAATTTTTTTAGCTGACGGTTTTTTGGCATTAATTTTTAAAATTGTAATTTTTTTGGGTATTATTCTAATTTTATTGACAATACTCTTTTGGTTTGTGGTTTTTTTGGCCGTTTATTTTTGAGCGGTAATTTTTTTGCCTGCTATTTTTTAGGTTTTCTATTTTGACTTGTGTTTAAAAATTTATATTTTAGCTGCTACTTAGCCACTTCTCTATCCAATTGACATCTATTAAATGCAAATTTTCTTGCTTGACAGTTTTCTGGCTTGAATTTTTAATATTGTAATTTTTTTAACGTGTGATTTTCAAAATTATATTTTACCTATTAAATATTGCTTCTAATTTTGTTGGCTGTTTTTTGGGTAATGCTTTTTGGCTGTTTATTTTCTGGGTTGTGATTTTTTAGCTTGTAGTTTTTTCTTGGCTTGTGATTTACAAATTTAAATTTTAACTGCTACTTACCCACTTTCTCCGTCAAACTATCATTCTTTTAATGTTGCTTCTAATTTTAATGGCCAACGTTTTTTGAGTTATGTTATCATTTGGGGTTTATTTTCTGGCTTGTGATTTCTAAATTTATATTTTATCTGCTACTTACCCACGTCTCCATCTAATTAACATCCAATAAATGCAAATTTTCTTGGCTGAAGATTTTTTGGCTTGACTTTTTTAACTTGCGATTTTTTGGCTTGTGATTTTTTAGTTCGTAGTTTCTTTTTGGCTTGTAATTTACAAATTTATATTTTACCTGCTACTTACGCAGTTCTACATCCAATTAACACCCAACAAATGCAAATTTTCTTGGCTGACGATTTATTGGCTTGACTTTTTAACTTGTGATTTTATTTGTCTTGTGATTTTTTAGTTTCTAGTTTCTTCTCGGCTTGTGATTTACAAATCTAATTTTACCTATTACTTACCCACCTCTCAATTCAATTAACATCTATTAAATGCTAATTTTCTTGTCTTTTTTTCTGTAATGATTTTTTTAACTCGGTTTTTTTCTTGGTTTACAGGTGTACAATAATTTACCTGCTACCTGCTTGTGATTTTTTGCTTGCGATTTTTATGCTTGTTTTATGCTTGTGATTTTTTTTGCTTGTGATTTTTTTGGCTTATGATTGTCAAAATTCTATTTTTGAGTTACATTATTTTTTTTACCCCTTAATATTGTTTTCAAATATAATAAAATATACAAATACAAACATTTTTTTCAACCATTTTTTTTTACTTAGCAATCTAAGTAATATATTATTTTTTTTCTTTATTTATCTTTTTAATGTTTTCGATTTGTATTTTTATTTTTTTTTTATCCGAGGGGTACTTTGTTTATTTTTTTTTCTTATAGATAATGATAATAATAACTTTTTAACATCATTAAATTTATACAAACAAAAATATGGTCGAGAATTTTCGTTTCGTATTTCCCAAAATAAAATATGTATAGAAAAAAGTTTTTTCAAGGAAAATTCTCGATTGACAGTATGGCAGAAATTTGGAAAAATATGTCCAAAAATCGATCACTTGGTGTTAAAATATTTTGACAGGACATCACAAAAATCCTGTTGACTAAAAAAATATCAAATCGGTACAATTTCATCCAAATTTCTGCCAAAAAAACGTCAGGCGTTATTAATTCTAAGCTATGAAGTATAACAAACATTTTTTTGTACATAAAATGATTGGTTAATAACCGTCAGTAAAAAAAACAGTCAATCCTATATCTAATTCATCACATTCGACAGTTTTTTTACCAAAACAAATTCAAAAAATCGAAAAAGCAATACAGTGTGTCGAGATGGTAAAAAAAACATCCTGGTAGGTAAAACTGGTGGCTACTATCGCCTCCAAGAGCGGTCCTCCTCGTCTTCGTCGTCGTCGTCCTGCAGGAGAGCCTCTTCGGATATTTCCGGTCCCAACTATTTAAAAACAAAACGTTATCCATAAAAAAATTATATTGCAAAATTTTATAAATTCAACTGGACTATCATCATCAATTCACTTCGTAATAGTCACGGAAAATTTTAGACTTTTTTAAAACATGATGTCGGTGCTATGCCAAAGCAATGAATGTGTAAATTTGTCACTTTCATGTTTTCAGCGAAAAAATATTTATTTTATAGTACTAATAACTATATTAAAATTTTTAAATAGTTAACATAATTATTATACAACGTGATTTATGATATTATTATGAATTTATAACTTTTAAAAAACTAATAAACTGCACATACCTATGCGGATTTGGCAGGGAAACGATATGTTCAAAATAAAAATATATTCAAAGAATAGTAGTAAATCTTAATAATTAATTAGTTAATAATGCAAAAAAGGATTTAATATGAAATTTGTTCTACATAAAACAGGTACTTTTCAATTATAAAGATGCGACAGTTATGAATTACAAATGAACTACTTTTTAGTTAAAAGTAATAAGATGCATTTGAACTACTTCTAGGAAGATGCTGATTTACATTAAAACTAGTCAAATTAAAATGGTAGAGGTGAATTAATTCTCAAATTGGCAATTTCTTGGTAAAAAAAAATAGTAAGATACGTTTGAACTACTCTTCCGAAGCATATTTGAACCAAAAACTACTCAAACTAATATTGCACAGAAGAACTACGTCATAAATGAGGCACTATTTCGTTAAAAATATTAAGATACATTTGAACTACTACTTAAAACAGGTATTTTTTAATTTGACAGATGTGAAAGCGTTGTATTACAGGTCAATAACTTAAATTTACCACTTGCATTTGAACTACTACTAGAAAGAGGCGTAGTTATAATAGTCAAATTAATTTGGTTTAGAATTACTTTTTAAATTTGAATTCATTTTTTTTATTATAAAGAAGCGCCTAGTATTGAATTACAAATGAACTATTTTAATAAATATTTTTATTAAAAAATGTAATAAGATCCATTTGAACTACTCATAAAAAGAGGCAAGTTTACACCAAAACTTGTCAAATTAATAGAGTACAAGTGAACTACTCATAAAAAGAGGCGAGTTTACATCAAAACTTGTCAAATTAATATGATACAAATGAACTACTTAAACGGAACATTTCTTAAAAAAAAAATACGGTACATTTAGACTAATTTAAAGAAGCATATTTGAAAAAAATCTAGTCAAAGTACTATAGTACAGCTGAAGTACTTAAATATATATTTTTTAATTATAAAGAAGCAGCAGTGATGAATTACAAATGAACTACTTAAAATCGGCATTTTTTAATTAAAAGTAATAAGGTACATTTGAACTACTCCTGGAAAGATTTTTTACACTAAAATTAGTCAAATTAATACAGTACAGGTAAACTACTTCCTAAATTTACAATTTCTTGGTTAAAAATGCCAAAATACATTTGAACTACTTCTTAATAATCAAAAAGATGCGAAAGTATTGTACTTATAGCCAACAACTTAAATCGATCACTTCTTTAGTTAAATGTACCAAGATGCATTTGAACAACCCTTGTAAGAAAGGTATTTATAATAAATCTAGTCAAATTAATACGGTTCAGGTTAAATACTTCTTAAATGACCATTTATTGGTTAAAAACAATATAAGATACAATTAAACTACTCCTAAAAACAGGTATTTTTTTAATTACAAAGATGTAATAAGATGCATTTGAACTACTCCTAGAAAGAAGTGAATTAATAATTTCTTATTTAAAATGATAAGGTACATTTGAACTACTCTTTTAAACAGATCAAATACTTAAATCGTCCATTTTTTTCAATAAAATTAACAAGATCCATTTGAACTACTCCTAAAAAGAAGCTACTTTAATGCACTAAAATTAGTCAAATACAGTACAGGTGAACTATTTCCTAAATTGACCATTTCTTGGTAAAAAATAATAATATACATTTGAACTACACCTTAAAACAGGAATTTTTACAGATACTTAAATCGTCCATTTTTCATGAAAATTAACAAGAACCATTTGATCTACTCCTTGAAAGCAGCCTATTTATAATAAATCTAGTCAAATTAATAAGATTCAGGCAAATTACTTCTTAAATGGCCATTTCTTAGTTAAAAATAATAAGATACATTTGAACTACTCCTTAAAATGTCCTTTTTTTTTGTTAAAATTAATAAGATAAATGTGGCCTACTCCTAGCATGACGTGAGTTGCAAATTATTATGGTACAGGAGAATTACCTCTTAAACTGACAATTTCTTGGTTAAAAATTATAAAATACATTTGAACTATTTTTTTTAAATTATAAATATGCGACAGTGATAAAGTACAAATGAACTACTTAAATCGACCATTTTTTCGTAAAATGTAATAGGATGCATTTGAACTACTCTTGGAAAGAAGCAAGTTCGCACTAAATCAATCAAATTAATATAGTGCAGGTGAACTACTTCTTAAAATGATCATGTCTTGGTTAAAAATGACAAGGTATATTCGAACTATTTATTAAAACAGGAAGTTTTTCATTTAAAAATATGCGACGTGAATAATTACAAATGAACTACTTAAATCGACCATTGTTTTATCTTTAAATGTTATAAGTTGCATTTGAACTATTCCTAGAAAGAAGTGAGTTTATACTAAAACCTGCAAATTAATATGGTACAGGTGAACTACTTATTGTACTGACCATTTATGAATTACAAATGAACTACTTAAATCGACAATTGTTTTACCTTTAAATGTAATAAGATGCATTTGAACTACTCCTAGAAAGAAGCGAGTTTGCACTAAAACCAATCAAATTAATATGGTACATTTGAACTACTCTTCTAAATATGCCAAAAAAACTAGTCAAGGTACTGTAGTAAAGCAGAAATACTATTTAAAACAAATATATTGAAGTCAATAAATAATAATATTAACTATTCTGCAGAAAAATGTTTTAGACAAAAAAGGTGGGGAATTTCATTAACCTCAAAAAAGATAAACATGAATTTTATGACAAAAATGTCATTATGAAATATATTTGCAGAGATGATTAAAATTTTTAAGAAACATCTCAAAAAAATATAGACTTTTACTGTACTATTACAAAATAAAATAATAATAGCCCAGTGGAATTTAAATATTTATAAGAAATTATACCCAAACGGTTTCAAAATTATTATTTTCGATTGACTTACCTCTTCATCGCCGTCAAGTAGACTAGAATCGATTAATTGCTCCTCTTCGGTTTCCGAGAGTATCACCGTCCTGGTAGAGCCGGTACTTCGCTGCCTATTCAACTGTTTGCTGTTGCTCCATGTTATCGACAAAGTACGGTCCTAAAAAGTACAAAAATATAAATTAATCATTGGTGAAACAATATTCGACGATGTATGAGCCTTACCTGGAAATTTTTTCCTTTCAATAAGGCCATTTCGGCTTCTTTTCGAGTTTTGTAGTTCAACGTAATGCTGGGGAGGGAGGAATCTACTTCGTAATCGGCTATCTCGCCGTATTGCTGTAAAAAATGATAATTTTTATAAAACATTTGAATTGAAGATGTTTTTTGAACAATTTTTGAACTTTTAGTACTTTTTTTTAACACAATTTGATTTTATTACAAACTGAACAACACTAGGACTTATTATATATATATATATATTATATATATATATTTTTTCTTTTTAGTTCACATAATCAAAACTAGAACTTTAGAACCAAATTTTGAACTTTGGGTACTTTTCTTAAGACTTTAAACAGATTATTTTTTTAATAAATTCCGAAACTGAAAAATTATAAATTTTATAAAATTTTTGAGTTTAAATAATCAAAAATAGAACTTTAATAGTGTTTTTTAGAGCAAATTTTGAAGTTTTAAGTACTTTTTTGAGCAAAATTCAATTTTATTACAGATTCAACAAAATTAGGACTATAAACAGTATTTTTAAGCAAATTACAAAAGAAAACAAAAATTTTGAGTTTAAATTATCAAAACTAGAACTTTAATAGGACTTTTTTCGAACAATTTTGAATTTTAAGTACTTTTTTGTAGATTGAACAAAATTAGGACTTTAAACAAATTATTTCTGAGCAAATTCTGAAATTTTTGAGGTTTAATGATCAAAATAAAACTTCAATAGGGTTTTTTCGAGCATGTTTTAAAGTTTAATTACTTTTTTACAGATTAAACGAAACTAGTACTCTAATTGAACTTTTTTTTAGCAAATTTCGAAATTAAAAAAAAAAAAAGATTTTTATAAAAATTTTGAGTTAAAATAAACAAAAATAGAACTTTAATATGGGTTTTTGAGCAAAATTTGAACTTTTAAATACATTTTTTAGTACAATTTAATTTTATTAGAGATTGAGCAAACTAGGACTTTAAACAGATTTTTTTTGAGCAAATTACGGAATCCTAAAAAATGATAATTTTTATAAAATTTCTGAGTTTAAATAAGCAAAACCAGGATTGCTTCAAGCAAATTTTGAACCTTAAGTACTTTTTGTGAGTACAATTTGATATTATTAGATTGAGCAAAACTAGGACTAAAAGAGATTTTTTTTTGAGCAAATCCTCGAAATCCTAAAAAAAATGGATAATTTTTATACAATTTCTGAGTATAAACAAAACTAGGATTTTTATCAAGCAAATTTTGAACTTTAAGTACTTTTTGAGTACAATTTCATTTTATTAGAGATTCAGCAAAACTAGGACTTTAAAACCGATTTTTTTGAGCAAATTGAATTCCTAAAAAAATGATAAACAAAATTAGGATTTTTTCAAGCAAATTTTGAACTTTAAGTACTTTTTGTGAGTATGATTTGATTTTATTAGAAATTGAACAAAACTAGGACTCTAAACATATTTTTTTGAGCAAATCTCGAAATTCTAAAACATCATTTTTATAAAATTTCTGAGTTTAAACAAAATTAGGATTATTTCAAGCAAATTTTGAACTTTTAGTGCTTTTTGTAAGCACAATTTGATTTTATTAGAAATTAAGCAAAAACTAGGACTTTAAACAGATTTTTTTGAGCAAATCTCATAATCCTAAAAAAATTGCAATTTTTATAAAATTTCTGAGTATAAATAAACAAAATTAGGATTTTTTCAAGCAAATTTTGAACTTTAAGTACTTTTTGTGAAGACAATTTGATTTTATTAGAGAATGAACAAAAACTAGGACTTTAAACAGATTTTTTTGAGCAAATCTCATAATCCTAAAAAAATTGCAATTTTTATAAAATTTCTGAGTATAAATAAACAAAATTAGGATTTTTTTCAAGCAAATTTTGAACTTTAAGTACTTTTTGTGAGCACAATTTGATTTATTAGAGATTGAACAAAAACTACGACTTTAAACAAATTTTTTTTGATCAAGTTTTGAAACATACTATTTTTGAGATTAAACTATCAAAACTAGAATTTTGAATTTTAATTACTTTTTAGAGTACAATTTGATTTTATTTTGAGCAAATTCCAAAACTAAAAAAATATTTTTTTTATACAAATTCTGACTTTACAAAGATTTTTTTTGAGCAAATTCCAAAACTAAATGTTTTTTTTTTGAGCTAAAACTGTCCGCTTGTCAATCTACTTACTTGGAAGTGACTCAAAACGCTGTCTTGCTCATCGGTCTCGTAACCTGAAACAAGAAGCCTCGTAGGTCTATGATCTACGGTGTGTTTTTGGAAAGCCGCCGCCACTGGAGCCGTCATAGCAGTCAAGGATGTCGCCGAGGGCGTCCTGTTGATGCGCAAATTTGGTTTTGGTTCTGAAAATTTAAAACGGTTGATACGTTCAATATTTGCGTGATATTTTTGAGCAAAAATGAGTTTTTTGAGCAATTTTTTTTTGACTAAAATCAATTTTATTTCCACTAATGAATAACCTGCGATACAACCAGATTTATATCCATTAGAAACATAAATTTCTTGTAATTTTTAAAAGAATATCAAACGAAACTCACTTAGATTGTTTTTGCTGAGCAAATGTCGGCTGACGATCGGGTATCTTCTGCCGACGCCTCTGCCTCTGGTCGGTTTAACGCTACATGCAACCTTTGCCCTTAGTTCGGCCAGTTTCTTCACTAGCTCAGTCGTATCGGCGCCCTCTTGTTGCTTGGTGATCAGATCCAATTCGGCGTCCAACAGTTCTTTCTGCGTTTCTTCTTTGGTCTTTTTGACGGGAGCGTTTTTGGCCGCCAAAGCGGCCGATTCGAGATCCTTCTTTATCTCCTCGATGGCCTCTTGGGTTTTCTTGATGGTTTCTTTGATCACGTCTCGTTGTGGGCCAGCCGGAACTGAAAGGACGTGGAAGAATTTAGTTAAAAAAATATCTGCGCAATTTACGTCAAAAAATCCGCACCAACTAAATAACCTTCCCAATTTAAGTCTGCGCCATGTTTGTCCACAATTTTTGTTTAAATATTTACACAATTGTAAACTAAATGTACGCGCAATTTTGTATAAATATATACGCATTTTTGTTCAAAAAAAAAAAAAAAAAATTGCATTTGAACTACTAGAAACGAGTTTACATTAAAACCTGTCAAATGAGTATGATATAGGTGAAGTTTGCAAAAATCGACTAGTTTTTGATAAATGTAAAAAGATGCATTTGAACTACTCCTAGAAAGAAGCGAGTTTACACTAATATCTGTCAAACTATTATGCGAATTTTTTTTCCAAAAACCTTCGTCCCTTTGGTACAAACAACTGCGCAATTTTGATTTAAATATTTGCGCAATTTTTATCAAAAAATGCTTAATTTTTGTCTAAAAACCTGCGCCACTTTTCTCCAATATTATGCCAATTTTTTAGTTAAATATTACAAGATGCATTTGAACTACTTCGATAAAGAAGCGCGTTTACACTAAAATATATACAAAGTCTAAGCATATGTGTAATTTTTGTTACAAAAGTGTTAACTTTTTTTGTACAAATACCTGCGGCGTTTTGTTTTAAATATCTGCGCTAGTTTTGTCCAAATTATTGCCCAACAGTTATCTAAAAATCTGTACCACTAACGTCCAAAATCGACCAATTTTTAATTAAATGTAACAAGATGCATTTGAACTACTCCTAGAAAGAAGCGGGTTTACACTATTGCCTGTCAAATAAATTTGCGCAATTTTGTCTAAATATATAAGCAGTACAAAAATCTTCGCCTATTTTGTTCAAGCACCTGCGTAATTTTTGTTTAAATATTTTCGCAATTTTTACCTACGTTTGTTCTAAAACTGACCACTGCATTTGAATTGCTCCTAAAATAAAACGGGTTTACATTAAAACCTGTCAAATTATTATTGCGCAATTTTGTCCCAAAGTCCCAAAATTTTCGCCCGTTTTGTACAATTACATGTACAATTTTAGTTTAAATATCTGAGCAATTTTTATCTAAATGCGCAATTTCTAAAATAAAGCGAGTTTACACAAAAATCTGTCAAATTATTAAATGCGCAATTTCGTCTAAAAATCTACCAATTTTGGTTTAAATATTTGCGCAATTTTAATTAAAATAGCTGCACAATTTTTATATAAATAAATGAGCATTTTCTCTAAAAAAAAAATATATGCCACTTTGGACAGAAAATAGATCAATTTTTAGTTAACAACAAGATGCATGTCAACTACTCTTAGAAATAAGCAGGTTTACACTAAAACCTGTCAAATCATTATGCGCAATTTTTTTCTTATTGCACAACAAGACACATTTGAACTACTAAAAAAGCGAGTTTACATTAAAACCTGTCAAATCAATATGCGCAATTTTGTCTAAATATATGCACAATTTGTGCCCAACAATCTTCGCCTTTTCTATAAACAACTGCGCAATTTTAGTTTAAATATCGGCGCAATTTTTAATAAATAGGCAATTTTTGTCTAGGAATCATTGCCATGTATATGTCCAAAACTGATAAATTTTTGTGAAAAAATTTGCGCAACTTTTGTCCAAAATTTGACCGCACTATTTTAAATGTAACAAGACACGTTTGAACTACTAAAAAGAAGTGAGTTTACACTACAACCTGTCAAATTAATATGCGCAAATTTGTCTAAATTTATACGCAACTTTTGTCCAAAAATATTCGCCTATTTTGTAAAAACTGCGCAATTTTTTGTCTAAAAAATTGCGCAATTTTTGTCTAGAAATCAGTGCCATTTATGTGTTCAAAAACTGACCAATTTTTTGTCTAAAAAATTGCGCAACTTTTGTCTAAAATTTGACCACACCAAGTTAAATGTAACAAGACACATTTGAACTACTAGAAAGAAGCGAGTTTACACTGAAACCTGCCAAATTTTTATGCGTAATTTCGTCTAAATATATACACAATTTTTGTCCAAAAATCTTCGCCTATTTTGTACAAACTGCGCAATTTTTAATAAATGAACAATTTTTGTCTAGAAATCAGTGCCATTTATGTGTCCAAAAACTGACAAATTTTTGTCTAAAAATTTGCGCAACTTTTGTCCAAAATTTGACCACACCAAGTTAAATGTAAAAAGACACATTTGAACTACTAGAAAGAAGCGAGTTTACACTAAAAATTGTCAAATTATTGTTCGCAATTTTATTAAAATATATGCTCAATTTTTATCCAAAAATCTTCACCTCTTTTGTACAAACAACTGCGCAATTTTACTTTAGATATCAGCACAATAATAAATGAGCAATTTTTGTCTAGAAAACTGTCATTTATATGTCCAAAAACTGAAAAAGTTGTCTAAAAATATGCGCAACTTTTGTACAAAATTTGACCACTCTAAGTCAAATGTAACAAAACTACTACTAAAAAGCTAGTTTACACTAAAACTCGTCAAATTAGTATGCGCATTTTTGTCCAAATATGTGCACAATGTGTCCAACAATCTTCGATTCTTTTCTACAAACTGTACAATTTTAGTTTAAATATCGACACAATTTTTAATAAATGAGCAATGTTTGTCTATAAATCAGTGCCATTTATATGTCCAAAAAACGGACAAATTTTTGTCAAAAAATTTGCGCAACTTTTGTTCAAAATTTGATCACACTAAGTTAAATATAGCAAGACACGTTTGAACTACTGGAAAAAAACGAGTTTACACTAAAACTTGTTAAATTATTATGCGCAATTTTGTATAAATATATGCTCAATTTTTATCCAAAAATTTTAGCCTCTTTTGTATTAACAACTGCGCAATTTTACTTTAGATATCGGCGCAATTATTAATAAATGAACAATTTTTATCTAGAAAACTATCATTTATATGTCCAAAAACTGACAAATTTATGTCTAAAAATCTGCGCAACTTTTGTCCAAAATCTCAGTAACAAGACATTTGAATTACTAGAAAGAAGCGAGTTTTTACTAAAACCTTCAAATAGGCGCAATTTTCGTCCAAAAATCTTCGCCTCTTTTGTAATAACACATGCAAAATTTTAATTTAAATATTTGCGCAATTTTTATCTAAATAAATGCGCAATTTTTGTTGAAAAATGTGTTCCACTTTTGTCCAAAAACTTAACACTATTTTAGTCACATGTAACAATATGCATTTGAACTACTTCTAGAAAGAAGCTAGTTTATACCAAAACTTGCTAACTTAATATGCGCAATTTTATCTAAATATAGGATTAATTTTTGTCCAAAAATCTTTGTTTCATCTGCATAACATCTTTTATGCGCAATTTCTATGTAAATAAATGCACAATTTTTGTCTAAAAATCTGCACCACTTTTGTCTAAAAATAGAACACTTTTTTTAGTTAAATATAACAAGATGCATTTGAACTACTTCTTAAAAGAGGTAAGTTTACATTAAAAGCTGTCAAATTAATAGGTCTAATTTTGCCTTAAACATATGTGCAATTTTTGTCCAAAAAATGTTCACTATATTTGTTCAAAAATCTGGGCAATATTACTAATAAATATCCCAGCAATTTTTGTCTAAATATGTGCGCAATTTTTGTTCAAAAATCTGCGCCACTTTGGTGCGCAATTATTATCTAAGTCTGTACCAGCTTTGTACGAAAATCTGCGCAATTTTTGAGCCACCCGCAAATATTATTATTATAAAGCAAACTTACGTTTCTCCATCTTCTCGATCAACACCTTCTGCTGCGACAGCTGCTTATCGAGCAACTCCTGCTTCTTTTTGCGCAGATCGCTCTGTATCTTCAGCACCTGCTTCCGTTGCACGTCCTGGTTCTTCTTGACCTTCACCTGCGTCGCTATCAACTCCTGGTTCTTCTTTATCGCCTCGTTGGCCTCCTTTTTGCTCTCCTCTTTGGTGACCGCTTTCAGCTTAAGCTCGTCCTCGGTGAGGGGCGGCGAATCGCCGGGATTCTCGTCGGCCTTCGGTTGCACTAGATTCAAAACTTTGTTAGTGTTCGGCGGAACAGGCGATGTGCCCCCGAGGCGGTCCTTGACGGAGCGCTGGTGCGCCGGAGGCACGTTCTCCTGTTTACCTTCGCCGAGCGGCGGTTGGTTGACGTTGTGCCAAAAGACCTTGATGAAGCGGTTGTTGAGGACGGCCTCGGTGCTGCGGTAGGCGGCGTTCGCTTCCGCGTGACTAGAAAAGGTGATCAGGGCTGCTTCGGAGTCGCCTTCGTAATGTACCTGTCAATAAAAATTAATATTATTTTTTTTAAAGCTTCCTTTTTTCCAAAAAAAATTTTTTTGCAGTAGGTAGTCATTTTTCAGATAGAAATTACATTTTTTTGGTAGTAGTGTCAATTTTTGTTTAGATGTCATTTTTTTTTTTTTTTTCATTATTATATGCCTCTTTTTAGCCAGAAGTTTAATTTTTGTCAGAAATGTGTCTTTTTTTATCAGAAATATGATTTTCAAAAGAAAACAGACACATGGTTGTTTGTAGTAATGTCATTTTTGTTTCAATTGTGTCATTTTATTTACCAGAAAATATTTTTTTTTTTGTTAGATATGCCTATTTAGCTAGAAGGTAGAAATGTCTTTTTTTGGGAATAGTCATTTATCAGAAAAAAGATACTTTTTTTTAATATTGTCATTTTTTGTTCAATGTGTCATTTTATTTACAAGAAGAGAATTTTTGTCATATTATGTGCCTATTTTACTTAGAAATAAAATTTGTTTTGTCACAATGTCATTTTTTTACAGAATAGTCATTTTTCAGAAAAAAGAGGCATGGTTTTCAGTAGTATTCTTTCTTAGCTTAGATGTGTCATATTATTTACTGAAAGAGAGTATTTTTTTTTACCAGAAATGTAATATTTCAGAGAAAACACACATGGTTGTTTATAGTAATGTCATTTTTAGTTCAGTTGTGTCATTTTATTTATCAGAATTTTTTTTTTTGTTATATGTGCCTGTTTAGCTAGAAGGTAGAAATGTCTTTTTTTTTTTGGGGAATAGTGTTTTTTTTTTTTGTAATATTGTCATTTTTTCCTCAGACGTGTCATTTTATTTACAGAAGATTTTTTTTGTCATGTGTGCTTTTTTTTGGCAAAATTGTTATTTCTCGTAGAAAAGAAACATAATTTTTGGTAGTATTGTCATTTTATTTACCAGAAGAGAATTTCTTTGTCATCTTATGTGCCTATTTTAGTTAGAAATTAAATTTGTTTCGTCACAATGTCATTTTTTTTATGAAAAAATCATTTTTCAGAGAGAAAAGGCATGGTTTTCAGTAGAGTATTGTCTTTTTTGGCTCAGATGTGTCATATTATTTACTTAAACAGTTTTTTGTGTTTCTTTTTACCAGAAATTTAATTTTTCCGAGAAAACAGACACATGGTTGTTTGTAGTAATGCCATTTTTGGTTCAGTTGTGTCATTTTATTTACCAGATTTTTTTTTTATTGTTAAATGTGCCTGTTTTAGCTAGAATGTAGAAATGTCTTTTTTGGGGAATGGTCATTTTTCAGAAAAAAAAAAAAGACTTTTTGTAATATTCTCATTTTTTGCTCAGATGTGTCATTTTATTTACCAGAAGATATTTTTTTGTCATATCTGTCTTTTTTTTTGGCTGAATAGTTGTTCTCACAGAAAAGAGACATAATTTTTGGTAGTAATGTCACTTTAGTTACCAGAAGAGAATTTTTTGTAATATTATGTGTCTATTTTAGTTAGAAATTAAATTTGTTTTGTCGCAATGTAATTTTTTTTATGGAATAGTCATTTTTCAGAGATAAAAGGCATGGTTTTGACTAGTATTATCTTTTTTGTAGTATTTTTTTTTTTACCAGAAATGTAATTTTTCAGAAAAAAAAAAAAACACATGGTTGTTTATAGTAATGTCATTTTTGATCAGGGTGTCATTTTATTTGTGTTTGTTATTATGTGCCTATTTAGCTTGAAGGTAGAAATGTCTTTTCTTAGGGAATAGTCGTCTTTAAAAAAAAAAGACATTTTTTTTGTGACATTGTAATTTTTTACTCAGATGTCATTTTATTTTTTTGTCATGCCTTTTTTTTAACTATATGTGTAATTTTTTGTTAAAAATGTATTTTTTTGGCAGAATAGTTTTCTTTCAGAGAAATAGACATAATTTTTGGTAGTATTGTCATTTTTTGCCCAGATGTGTCATTTTATTTACCAGAAGAGAATTTTTTGTCATATTATATGCCTTTTTTGGTTAGAAATGTGATTTTTTGTCACAATGTCCTTTTTTTATGGAATAATACTTTGTCAGAAATATTTTTTTATGGCTGAATAGCCATATTTTTTACAGAATATTCATTTTTTAGAGAGAAAAGGCATGGTTTGAGTAGTATTGTTTTTTTTTGCTTAGATGTGTCATATTATTTATTATTTACTGAAAGTGAGTATTTTTGTTTTGTCATTTTTGCCAGAAATTTCATTTTTTTGGCTGAACAGCCATTTTTCAGAAATAAGTGATTTGTCACTTTATTTATCAGAAGATACTTTTTGTCAGAAATGTTTTTTTTTTTTGAAAGAATAGCCATTTTTTAGACAGAAGAGTCATGGTTTTTGGTAATATTGTCATTTTTTGATCAGACATATCATTTTATTTACCAAAAGAGAAATTTTTTGTCAAATGTTCCTGTTTTAGCTAGAAACTGAAATAGTCATTTTTAGAAAGTAATTTGGTTTTTGGTAGTATTGTCATTTTTTGCTCAAATGTGTCATTTTATTTAAGATAAGATAAATTCTGTCATGTGCTTTTTTTCACTAGAAGTATGTTTTGTCAGATATGTAGTTTTTTTGGAGGAATAGTAATTTTTTAGAGAAAAGAGGCATGATTTTTGGTAGTATTGTCAGTTTTTGCTCAGATGTGTCATTTTATATAGCAGAAGGGACATATTTTTTTGTCATATGTGCCAATTTTTAGCCAGATGTGTAATTTTATTAGCAAGAAGAGACATTGGTTATGTGTCTTTTTGTCAGAACCGTAGTTTCTGTCAGAATTTTTTTTTGGCTGAACAGTCATTTTTGGCATTGTGCCTCTTTTAGCTAGAAGCATAATTTTTCGTCAGAATTGTCTTTTTTTAGAGAAAAGAAACAGGGTTTTTGGTAGTATTGTTTTTTTTTTGTTCAGATGTGTAATTTTATTAGCCAGAAGAGACTTTTTTGTCATGTGTCTTTTTTTGTCAGAACTTTCAATTTTGTCAGAAATCTTTTTTATTGCTGAACAATCATTTTTGGCATTATTATCATTTTTTGTTCAAATGTGCCATTTCATTTATCAGAAGAAAAATATTTTTGTCATGTGTCATTTTTTTAGTAAAAAATGTAATTTTTTACCAGAAAACTCTCATTTTGGTAAAAGTATAATTTATTGTCAGAAATAATTTTTTTTTTAGAGGAATAGTCATTTTACCAAAGAAAGACAAGGTTTTTGGTAGTATTGGCTTTTTTGCTCAGATGTGTCATTTTATTAGCAAGAAGGGACTTTTTTTTGTTATATGTGCCTTTTTGTCAAAACCGCCAGTTTCTGTTAGCATTTTTTTTTTTTGGCTGAACAGTCATTTTTGGCATTCCCTTTTAGCTAGGAGTGTAATTTTTTGTCAGAAATGTCTTTTTTTGGTAGTATTATCTTTTTTGTTCAGATGTGTCATCCTATTAGCCAGAAGATACATTTTTTTGTTATATGTGTCTTTTCTGTCAGAACTGTAATTATTTGGCTGAATTAACTTTTGGAATTGTTTTTGGTAGTATCATTTTTTGCTCTGATGTACCATTTTATTTACCAAAAGAAAAATATTTTTGTTAAATGTGCCTTTTTTAACTAGATGCGTATTTTTTTGTCAGAAATGTCTCATTTTGACAGAATGGTCATTTAGGTGGGAAAAGAGACATGGTTTTTGGTAGTAGTGTAATTTTATTAACCAGAAAATAATTTTTGTGCCATTTTTTAGCTAGAAGTGTAATTTTTGAACAGAAACGTCTGTTTTTTTAACAATATTGTAATTTTTTGTTCAAATGTGACATTTTATTTACCAGAAGAAATTTTTTTTTGTCATAAATACATTCTTTTAGCTAAAAGTGTATAAAAAATATCTTTTTTTTTTTTAGCAGAATAGATGTGGTTTTTAGTATGATTGTCAATTTTTGCTTAAATATGTCATTTTATTTACCAGAAAAGACAACTTTTTGTCATGTGCGCCTTTCAGCTAAAATGTGTTTTTTTTTTTGGTGGAATAATCAATTTTCTGAGAGAAGAGACATTGTTTTTCATAGTATTGTCTATTTTTATCCAGATATGCCATTTTTTCTCATAATGTGCTATTTTTGTCTAAAATATCTTTTTTTGTCTGAACAGTAATTTTTCAGTAAGAAGTAGCATTTTTTTGGTAGTATTATAATTCTTTTGTTCAAATGAGGGTTTTTAATTGGCAGAACAACACATTTTTGTTTTCTCCTGAATACTACTAACCTGTATATTGACGATTTTGCCGAACTTCCCGAAATGATTGTTCAAATGGGTGATGCTGTTCAATCCCTGCGGCACTTTTTTCAATTCCAGCGAACAATTTTGCGGATTCTTCGCGCGCGGTCCGAGCCGATTGAAGTCGAACACCTTCTTCTTGTACATGTTTTCGTGGTCCATGTTGTTGACGAAATTGCCGGGCGGGTGGTGATTGTACATGGGCGTGTACGTGTCCGGTTGTTTGTTATCCATCACTGGCACCGGTATCAATTCGCGATTGTGGTTGGGCGGGGGCGCGAACGGCCCCATGGGCGGTACCTAGAAAACCATCGATTGTATAGAGTTTATTTTTTTCAGAAACAAAACTATGGTCAATATAATAAGCCAATCGATAGAACGTTAAAATTGGCCAACATGAATTATTTAGAAATTTTTTGAATCAGTTTCGAGTCATATAAAACTTAGAAAGTAATAAGATGCATTTGAACTATTCCTAGAAAGAAGCGAAGGAAATAAATAAGATAGGGAGTAAATGGATGTATTATGTTTAAGGGGAACTGTTTATATTTTTGTTTTTTTTTTATTTTCTTTTTTACTGTCAAATCAAAATTTAATATGTATAATTTGTTTTTAAATGGGATCTTCCTGTAAAACAAATAAACATTTGAACTACTTAAAAGAAGCGTTCCGAAATCGACAATTTTTTCTTATAAAGTAATACGATGCATTTGAACTACTCCTCAAAAAAGCTAATTTAGCAAAAAACTTGTCCAACTAACACGTTACAAAAGAACTATTTATAAATCGATCATTATTTCATTAAAAATAATAAGATACATTTGAACTAATTCTTAAAACAGTTATTGTTTAATTATAAAGATGCGACAGTGATGAATTACAAATTAACTACTTCAATCGATCAGTTCTTTTCAGTTAAGGATAATAAGAAACATTTGAATTACTTCTTAAAAGCATATGTACACAAGAAACTGATCAAACTAATATTGTACAGAAAAACTACATTATAAATCAGCCATTATTTCGTTAAAAACAACAGGATGTACTTGAACTACTCCTTGAAACAAGTTATTTTTAATTACAAAAATGTAAGTGTTCTATTACAGGTAAAGTACTTAAATCATCCATTTTTTCTTTAAAAGTAACAAGATACATTTGAACTACTAGAAAGAAGCGAGTTTACACTAAAACATGTCAAATTAAAATGGTACATTTGAACTACTTCTTAAACTAACAATTTCTTGATTAAAAATAATATGGTTTATTTGAATTACTTCTCTAAAGCTTATTTTTCCAAAAGCTAGTCAAATTCCTATGGCATAGATGAACTACTCCTTAAAACAAGTAACTTTTTTAATTATAAAGATGTGACAGTGATGAATTACAAATGAACTACTTAAATGTTAAGAATAATAAAATGCTAATATACACTAAAAATATTTTTTACTTGATTATTTCTTGGTTAAAAATGATAAGATATATTTGAACTACTTCTTCAAAGCATATCTATAAAAAAAATTGAAAAACTAATATTGTACAGAAGAACTACATTATAAATCAGCCATTATTTCCTTAAAATTAATAAGATACATTTGAACTACTTGAAACAAGTTATTTTTTAATTACAAAAATGTAAATGTATTACAGGTAAAGTACTTAATTCGTCCATTTTTTCTTTAAAAGTAACAAGATGCATTTGAACTACTGGAAAGAAGCGAGTTTTCATTAAAACATGTCAAATTAATATGGTACAGGTGAACTACTTCTTAACCTAACCATTTCTCAGTGCGTTTGAACTACTCCTCTAAAGAAGTGAATTTTTTCAAAAACTAGTCAAATTACTATGATACAGATGAACTACTCCTTAAAACAAGTATCTTTTCAATTATAAAGATTTGATACAGTGATGAATTACAAATGAACTACTTAAATTGAACATTTTTTTCATCGCCTCTTTTGTACAAACCCTTGCACAATTTAAGTTTAATTTTTATTTAAATAAGAGATGCAATTTTTGTCTAAATTTCTACACAATTGTTATCTAATTATATGCGCAATTTTGTCTAAATATATGCACAATTTTTGTCCTGAAGTTCTCAGAGAATGATACAGACCCCAAACTAAATTATCATAATTTTTGTCTCAAAATCTGGGCACTTCTGTCCAAAAATTGAGTAATTTTTTTAGCTAAATGTTACAAGATGCATTCGAACTACTTCGAAAATGAAGCGATTTATACTAAACTCATCAAGTTGATACACGCAATTTTATCTAAATATAAGCGCATTTTTTTTCCAAAAACCTTCCCCCTTTTAAAAACATTTGAACTACCCTAAGAAAAATGCTAATTAACACTAAAGCTAGTTAAATTAATATGGTACAGGTAAACTACTTCTTAAACTGACCATTTTATGGTCAAAAATAATAAGATATGTTTGAACTACTCCTCTAAAAAAATCGTATTTTGATAAGGTACATTAGAACTATTTCTTTAAAGCGTATTTATAAAACAAACCAGTCAAAGTACTATGGTACAAAAGAACTACTCCTAAAATCATTTTTTTTTTAATTATGAAGATAGCACAGTGTGATACAAATGAACTACTTAAATCGACCATATTTTCGTTATATGTCATCTTATTACATTAGTAGTTTCTTTTAATTACATATAAAGATGCAACAGTGATGAATTACAGGTGAACTACTTAAATTGACCATTTTTTTTGTGAATTGTAATAAGATACATTTAAACTACTCCTAGAAAGAAACGAGTTTACATTAAAACCTGTCAAATGAGTATGGTACAGGTGAACCAATTTTTAAATTAATAATTTTTTGATTAAAAATTATAAGGTACAATTGAACTACTTATCTAAAGAAGCGTATTTGCAAAAAAAACTGGTCAAAGTAATATAATACAAAAGAACTAGTTTTTTCTAATTATGAATATACCAATAGTGATAAATTAATAATAATAATGATGACTTTATTGCTTTCAATACATACAAATTATTACACAAAATTATATAGATATACATAAATACTGAAAGACAAAAGGCGACTTTCGCACTTACTGGCGAGTTCAAATATTGAGCCAGCAAATAAGCAGCTCTCTTATAAATGAACTACTTAAATCAACCATATTTTCGTTAAATGAAATAAGATGCATTTGAACTACTCCTAGAAAGAAACGAGTAAAACCTGTCAAATTAATATGGTAAATTGAACTATTTTTAAAATTACCATTTATTGGTTAAAAATGAAAAGATACGTTTGAACTACTCCTTTAAAGAAGCATATTTGCCAAAAAACTAGTCAAAGTAGTATGGTATAGAAGAATACAGTACATAAAAACAGGTAGTTTTTTAATTGCATATAAAGATCGCTTTGTGTGAATTATAATAAGATTCATTTGAACTACTCCTAAAAAGAAGTGAATTTATACTAAGAAACTATCAAATTAATATGGTACATGAAAACTACTTCTCAAATTGGCATTTCTTGGTTAAAAATGTTAGACATAGGTTTTTTTTTATTTCATTTGTGAGATGTACCCAATATTCCTTTTTTTTTGTTAAATGTAATAAGAACTACTCCTAGAGAGAGGAGAATTTACATTAAAACTTGTCAAATTAATATGGTAAAGGTAAATTGGCTATTTCTTGTATATAAATAATAAGATACATTTGAACTACTAAGTACTTAAAACTTGTATTAAAAAATAATTAACTAAATATATAAAAAATAAAAATATAAATGATCAAAAATACCTAGTTAACGTTAATAATTATATAATTTTTATCTAAAGCAAAAACAAAAAATGTATAATTTATATTTCATTTTAGCAGTAAGTTTTAAATTTTAAACATTTAATGATTTAATTTTTATTATTTACTTTATTGTATTCCTACTAACAAAGATTCATTCATTCTCTAACGTAGAAAAAGTTCTAGCACTTACTCTCGCTATCCCCATAGGTCTGGGCCCTCGGAAGCGTCCGTCCCTCCAAATGTGCGGCGCCTGCGGATTGTACGGGTGGTCGTGTTGCAGCGGCATCCGCTGCCCCATCATCGGATGACCTGGAGCATTTAGAACTGGTGTTGGTATAACGCCGGATGATACGACGGCCGGCGTACCATTCGGGTTATAAGTTAGTACGCGCGTTAGGGCTGTATCCTCTAGCACAACTGGGTCGATGCCGTGGTCGAAAGGGCACATTTCGCCGCGCATACAGTACCCTAAAACATCCCAAGCATATGATGCGGAATTTAGAAACAAAAAAAAAAAAAAACAAAAATGCGAGATGTAAATGTTTAATCTGATGACGTGCAGTTTTTTGTTAAGGTGATATCAACGTTTAATTCATTATAGTCAAGCGTTTGATGGTAAAAATAGGCTATTATTACCTCAGAATTCTTTCAGACTACACTGATTTGGATGAAAATTTAAAATTAAAAAAGGAGCGCTAAAAAAGGAGGGTGAAAAAAGGAGGAAAAAAAAAGGAGGGCAAAAAAAAGAGGACAAAAAAAGGATGGCAAAAAAGAGGACAAAAAAAGGTATGAAAAAAAGGAAGGCAAAAAAATCAGCGCACGAAGGGTGCAAAAGAACGCGGAAAAAGCGAGAAAAACGAGCGCCCGAAGGGCGCAAAAAGTTGTCAAAAAAAAAACTACTCTTTGACAAATCTTAATTGGATTAAAAAAACTGCATAAATGATGTTATGAAGATGAATTAATTCCATAAACCATTTATAAGCAGAAAACCACCAAAAAATATTAAGAAACATTTGAACTACTCTTAGAATAACTTGCAATTGGATAAAAAAAACTGCACTAATAAAACTGATACTAATTCTGCAAGCTAGGTACTACTATATATAATTAAAAAAATATACCAAAAATAATTAGGTACATTTGAACTACCCTTTGACAAATCGTAATTGGATTAAAAAAAAATCGCATAAATGATGATATGATGATGAACTAATTCCATAAACTACTATTTATAAGCACCAAAAAATAATAAGAAACATTCGAACTACTCTTAGCATAACTTGTAATTGGATAAACAAAAACTGCACTAATGAAATTGATGTTATAAATATGAATTAATTCTGCAAGCTAGGTACTACTATATATAATTAAAAAAAATACCAAAAATAATAAGGTACATTTGAACTACTCTTTGACAAATCATAACTGGATTAAAAAAATCGAATAAATGATGTTATGAAGATGAACTAATTTCACAAACTACTATTTATAAGCAGAAAACCCCCAAAAAATAATAAGATACATTTGAACTACTCTTAGAATCAATTGTAATTAGATAAAAAAAAACTGCACTAATAAAGTTGATGTTATAAAGATTAACTAATTCTGCAAGCTAGGTACTACTATATATAAGTAAAAAAATACCAAAAATAATAAGGTACATTTGAACTACTCTTTGACAAATCGTAATTGGATTAAAAAACTGCATAAATGATGATATGAAGATGAACTAATTCCACAAACTAATATTTATAAGCAGAAAACTTCAAATACGACAATTCTACAAGTAGAATCCTATCAAAAATAATTTAATACATTTAAATAACTCTGAAAAAATCGTGATAAAAACATCTGCAATTATAAGTAGAAAATTCCCAAAAAATAATAAGGTATAATTGAACTACTCTTTGAAAAAGGAGCTGATTTTAAAGGTCTTTTTTTAAGCATTTTAAAAAGCTCTCAATTTGTTATTTTACATTGAAAAGTTTTAATTCAGTTTTTAATTACATAAAAAAAAATATTTTTGGTAAAATTGAACTACTTTTTGAAAAATCGTCTATTGAATAAAAAAACTGTAATAATAATGTGACGAAGATGAATTAATTTCAAAAACTACTATTTAAAAGTAAAAAACTACCAAAAAAATAGTATGGTACATTTGAACTAATTTTTGTAAAATTGTAATTGAATAAAAATCTATAATAATAATGTTATAAAGATGAACTAAATCCACAAGCTACTTATAAGCAGAAAACTACAAAAAAATAATAAGGCACATTTGAACTACTGTTGTATAATCTCGATTCATTTATGCATCAACCGCTATTCTCAGCGTTTCAATTTCCTTCAAATAACAAGTGAATGGTTTTTCTTGTCAAATTCTTACCTACAACTTGTAAAATTTATACTTTTTCGTTAAAGGTTTTATGATACTTTGTTATCGAATTCTTAAAATTGTTTAAAAGTTATATATATAAGTAATATGTGAACTTTGAATTAACGACCTCAACTTCAAACCAGCAGTTTCACTCTTAGTGATAATGTATTACTGGAATCAGTCTACATATAGGTAATTCTTGATCTATGGCTTAGATATAATCGGCAGGAACTTTAGGCCTTATTTCCCAAAATTTCATGTCAATCAGTTAAGTCCGAAAGAATTTGAACCCAAAAATCATCAAACACTGGACTATAGTAAATAATGCATATTAGTTGTAAATGTACGTTTATTTGGAAAAAATAAATATTTATTTTAGAGAATTAAACTGCAAGACAGTATTATACTTAAAAAAAACTGTTTATTAGTGGCATTGAACTAATTATTTTATGGAAATAAACGTCCATTTACTGCAGGTAAGCGTAAACAAATAAGAATTTATTTAATCCCTTTAGTACATATAAATGAAAGCTGCAAAATATTTATTTTAAAACCAATTAAAAAACAATATCTCAAAGCACTGAACGTTTATTTACTGGTTATAACTCAGCGTTTACTGTAAACTGTTCATTTGTGGATATGTGGAGATAAAATGTAACACAGATGAAAAAAAAAAAAAAAAAAAAAGTTAGTGAATGCAAATTAATAATTGAGTGAGAAAGTGGATAAATGACTTAAATTGCAGAAATATATTTTTTGAGTAGGTAATGAATGATTTTTAGTGAAAAATGTCTTTAAAATTCGGTTTTATGAGTTGCTAAGAAGGATTATGAACTAATTAGGCACCCATACCAGACGAGTGCAATACATATGTGCTTAATTCCCTCATCAATAAATAATCAGGATTTTTTTTTAATTTTACAATTCCTCGTTTAATTGAAACCTCTACAACTAACGGTGAAAGAATAGATAATATTCACAGATAGGTTCAAAATGGGTCAATGTCAAAATTAATACTTCATAATAAAAATAAACATTGTTAATTTCTTTTGGTACCTTTTTCGTCGAAATCTCTGCACCTCTTTTTGCCGCCGCCAGCTGGTACAACGACGCTGGGCACGGTCTGTGATCCCGGTCTGACTCCGTCCAGATCAGGGGGATTGGCGTCCGGCGTAGGTGTCGCCGGTCTGGAGCTGTTGTCTTTCTCTTTATCTTTGAGAGAATCTCTACGGTCTCGTTTTTCCAACGATCTGGATCTACTGCGGCTTGCTGATGACCTGTTTCTGTACCTGTCAGCGAAAATGGTATTTGTAGAAAACTACCAAAAATAGTAAGGTACATTTGAACTACTCTTTGAAATATCGCAAATGAATAAAAATATGCAATAATGATGTCGAATTGCTTCTTCAAAGGTGACACAAGTAAAAAAATGAAAATTGTAAGCAAATGAAATTAAAAATAGTTAAAATGATTTTATAATTTACTGTTTTTAGTGAAATATCTTAGTCATTATTATAAAATTTTGTATAAAAACGTTGACCTTTTTTAAGTTGTGCCGTTTTTTATCATTATCATTATAAAAAATATTGATAACATTAATAAAAACTGTAAAGTGGTGGTATAGAAACATTTACTCTTTATTTATTGTAAATAAAAATTGTTATTTAACAGAAGAAAAAAAACTGCAAACACAAAAATAATAATGCTATAAATCACAAACAATAAAAATAATTTCGAAAACATTACAATAATAAAAAAAATTTTAATGTGTAAAGAAAAACTCGAGAATTTTAAAAACATTAGCGACGTCTATCTCATAGTTGTAACGAACTTGTGATATTTTTTCAGAAGAAAATTATAAGATTTTTATTAAATTTGCTGATATAAAACAAAAACTGGTGCTTTTTGAGGAGGCGGTGCAATGTTAAACAGATGAATTAATTCCACAAGCTATTACTTAGGAATAAAAATTACCAAAAATAATAAGGTACATTTGAACTACTCTTAAAAAAATCGTAATTAGATTAAAAAATTCAATAATGATGTTATGAAGATGAAACTAATTCCACAAGCTACTATTTAAAGTAAAAACTACCAAAAGTAATAAGATACATTTGAACTACTCTATAAAAAATCGCCTTTTAAATAAAAAACTAAAATAATGTTATGAAGATGAACTAAATCCACAGGTAACTATTTATAAGCAGAAAACTAGCAAAACATAATAAGGACATTTGTACTCTATGAAAAATCCCAATTTTATAAAAAACTGCAATAATAATGTTTTGAAGATGAACTATTTTCTTAATCTAATATTTATAAGAAAACCACAAAAATAAATACGGTACATTTGAACTACTCTTTGAAAAATCGTAATTGGAATAAAAAACTGCAATAATGATGTCATGATGATGAACTAATTCCACAGGGTACTATTTATAAGTAGAAAAATACCAAAAAGAATATGGTACATTTGAACTACTCTTTGAAAAATCGTCTATTTAATAAAAAAACTGCAATAATAATGCTATGAAGATGAACTCATTCCACAAACTACTATTTAAAAGTAAAAACTTTAAAAAATATGGTACATTTGAACTACTCTTTGAAAAATCGTAATTGGAATAAAAAACTGCAATAATGATGTCATGATGATGAACTAATTCCACAGGGTACTATTTATAAGTAGAAAAATACCAAAAAGAATATGGTACATTTGAACTACTCTTTGAAAAATCGTTTATTTAATAAAAAAAAACTGCAATAATAAGGCTATGAAGATGAACTCATTCCACAAACTACTATTTAAAAGTAAAAACTTTAAAAAATATGGTACTTTTGAACTACTTTTTGAAAAATCGTCTATTTAATAAAAAAAAAAAAACTGCAATAATAATGCTATGAAGATGAACTCATTCCACAAACTACTATTTAAAAGTAAAAACTTTAAAAAATATGGTACATTTGAACTACTTTTTGAAAAATTGTAATGGAATAAAAATCTGCAATAATGATGTTATGAAGATGAACTAAATCCACAAGCTACTATTTATAAGCAGAAAACGACCAAAAAATAATAAGGTACACTCGAACTACTCTCTGAAAAATCGCAATTATATAAAAAACAGCAATAATAATAATAATAATAATGATGTGTTGAAGATGAACTATTTCCACAATCTACTATTTACAAGTAGAAAATTTACAAAAAATTATAGGGTATATTTGAACTACTCTTTGAAAAAACATAATTAGAATTAAAAAAACTACAATAATGATGTCATGATGATGAAATAATTCCACAGAATACTATTTATATAAGAAAAATACCAAAAAAGAAAATGGTACATTAGAACTAATCTTTTAAAAATCGTCTATTGAAGACAAAAACTGCAATAATGATGTTATCAAGATGAACTAATCCCAAACTACTATTTAAAAGCAAAAACTACCAAAAAATAATATGGTACATTTGAACTACTTTTTGAAAAGTGTAATTGAATAAAAATCTGCAATATTGACGTTATGAAGATGAACTAAATGGACAAGCTACTATTTATAAGTAGAAAACTAACAAAAAAAATAAGGTACATTTGGACTACTCTATGAAAAATTCAAATCTTATAAAAAACTGTCATAATTTTTTGAAGATGAACTATTTCTAGAATCTACTGTTTATAAGTTAAAAACTACAAAAAAAATTTACGGTATATTTGAAAAATCGTAATTAGAATAAAAACTGCAATAATGATGTCATGATAATGAACTAATTCCAGACTACTATTTATAAAAAAAAAAAAAAAAAATACCAAAAACAATATGGTACGTTAGAACTATTATTTTAAAAAATTGTCTATTGAATTAAAAAACTGCCACAATGATGTTATGAAAATGAACTATTCCCAAACTACTATTTAAAAGAAAAAACTATCAAAAAATAATATGGTACATTTGAACTACTTTTTAAAAAAAATTGTATTTGAATAAAAATATGCAATAATGATGTTATAAGGATGAACTAAATGGACAAGCTACTATTTATAAGCAGTAAACTACCAAAAAATAATAAGGTAAATTTGAACTACTCTTTAAAAAAACGCAATTTAATAAAAAAACTGCAATAATAACAATGTGCTGAAGATGGAACTATTTTCAAAATATAGGTACCATTTATAAGTAGAAAACTACCTAAAATAATATGGTATATTTGAACTACTTTTTGAAAAATTGTATTTATACTAAAAAACTGCAATAATGATGAACTAATTCCTCAAGCTACTTTTATAAGTGAAAAACTACCAATGGTACATTTGAACTATGAAAAATCGTCTAATTAATAAACAACTGAAATAATCATGTTATAAAGATGAACTAATTCTACAAACTATTTAAGAGTAAAAATTACAAAAAATTAGTATGGTACATTTGAACTAATTTTTGAAAAATTGTTATTAAATAAAAATCCAAAAGCTACTATTTATAAAATAAAATACATTTGAACTACTCTTTGAAAAATCATAATCAGATTAAAAAACTTCAATGATGATCTTATGAAGATGAACCAAGTCCGCATTATACTATTTTTAGGTAAAAAGCTAGCAAAAATAATAAAGTGCATTTTAAAACACAAAAATGACATTACACATGAATTACTTTCCTAATTAAGTCATTTATGACTTAAAAATGGCCAAAACTAAACAGGTAGATTTGAACTAGAGCTTAAAAATTGTTATTAAATTAAATTCACATGAATTATTTTTATAATCTACCATTTATGACTAAAAAATAAGGTACTATTCAACTACTTCTTGAAGTTATATATAAAAAGAGAAAAATGAAGTAGTCAATATGAATTAATTTTTTAATCTAATATTAATTTGAGTAGTTCAAATGTACCTTTTTTAAGTACATTTGAATTACTAAATGAAAATTGTTATTATTTAAAAAGAAACAGGCAAAAAAAGATGTACACATGAATCACGTTCCAAATTTACCATTTATTAGTAGAAAACATACCAAAAAAACAATAAGGTATAAACTCACCTGATTCTATGAGTATGCCTAGGACTTCTAGACCTTGATCTGACCCTTATAGGTGATGGAGTTCTTGACAATCTTCTTCTGTCATACCTCCTGGGTGGTGATTTATTCCTCCACACCCTAGGTCTGTCTAGTCTATCAGGTCTATCCAGTCTATCAGGTCTATCTGGCCTATCCCTCTTCTCCCTATCTATCCTGTGTTGGTCTCGATCCAGGCGATCCCTTGATTTCTCCCGTGACCTAGATCTTTTCGCCCTATCCCAAGACCTCGATCTTGATCTACTACGTGACCTGGACCTGTGTCGAATCGGCGACCGCCTCCGTGGCGGTCGGTCTAGAGTAGGCGGTCGATCTACAGTTGGGGGGCGCTCTTCACGTTCCTATTCAAGACATTTAAATTTAAAAAATTGAACAAAATCAATAAAAAAACTATTAAAACTTACAGCGTCTGAATTTTTTCTTAGTTCTCTATCTCGTTTCACTTCGGGCTCCTTCAGATCCTTTTTGGTGTTGCCATTCACCACCTCATTCAAATTTGGCAATTCGCTGGGCTGCACTATGACCTTTGCGGCCTCTTTAGCAGCTGGTTTGGCAGCAGCAACATTTGGATTGGGTGGATTGGCGTTTGGTATCACTGGGACATTTATGTAATCTTTAGTGGCTAGAGTTTGGAACACTAGGTCCACAAACGCTTCTGTTTCTGCAACTCAAATTAAATTGTATACCAAAAAGTACTACAGTGATATTATTAGTTTAATACTAATAAATGATCTACAAATTACAATTTTACTTATAATATCAATGAAATAGTATCAAGATTTTCAAGTTCAATTATATTACCAGTTTCTCTACATACAATTACATGTCTTTTAGGTTAAATGTTTCTAAAATATCATTTGCAAGAATTAAAAAGAAAAATTACATGTACATCATAAGTAATAATGAATAAATATCCCAAAAATTGATCAAAATTACACACAAAAAGTTCATAAAATCTAAATTGATTGATTTAATTTAGAAACCATTGCTACCTACCATTTTGAATCGAGAAATGTTAAAAATAGGATACATACCTCCTTCTAAAAAAACATCTAGCTGTCCGATCATAGATTTTCTAAGTTCATCTTCTGATTTATCCTTCTTAATCAAAGCTAATACATATTTAGCCAATGCAGCTGGGTCGGCTTCACACCTACAAAATGAATAATTAAAGTAATAATTACTACACTTAATCTACAGATATTCAAATAACCATATCAGCGTTTATGTATATTAGTTTGCAACTTTTATAAGCCTAAAGTAAATAATAACGTTACGAGGTAGCTAAAAAATAATTTAAAAAGATCGAAAATGGGGGTCATCTTACATGGGCTTCAAAACAGCTGTTAACCATGTTTTGAAGGCATCTATTTGATCTACTATCATTCTGAGGCGTTAATTGACATTTATTCGATAGAAATGCGATGAAAAAATAAGATTTTGTACGGATATTCACTAATTTTTTGTAAAAATTGCTGACAAAATAGCAAAACTTCAATCACCTCTCGCTGTCTAAGAAAGTTGTGCTACCAACCGAATGAGCGTCAAACAAAAAAAATTACTAGTTTAATTATAGCAGACCACCAACCAAGAAAATTAAAGTTCCTAAAATAGTTGACGGGATTCAAAATATGAAATTATTAATAGAAATCCAAATAAAATCAATCCTTTGGTAGATTTTATAAATCCAACCCCTGTCATGGTGTATTTTCGTTTATTTAACTTCAAATAGGCCCATACCAAGCAATAAATTAAGCCCATTTCATTGGGTAAAAACATGTTTTTTTTATTGCGCACATTCCCATAGCTAATTAAATAAGAAACTAGTAATTAATTTTGTACTACTTTGTTTACAACAAATTATTCGCCAGAAAATTATACAGGTGATGTAATTTAATGGTCAAGTGTTAAGGTAACCCAAAACAAGTTTCGTAATGATTTTTTCGCCAAGCATAATGAAAATTAACTTGGACCGTTAAGGTCAAATGAAATAATCCTCATACATTCTTCATGCGTTTTTTTCACATACAAGATGTATTATCCAGCAGTTATAAACTTTATTTTTATTTAAAATACATATGAACGAAGTTTTGTTTATTTTGTAAAAATTGTTTGTGTTATTTCTTGTTAAAAAAAACTCTTTTTATTATTGGTAAGTTACCTACCTATTTATATCTAGGAAAAAAAAATTGTTTTTATTGCGCTATTATGTGTATTATTTTAATAGTAATTAATTGTTTATCTAGTAAAATAAAATAGTTATTGAAATTAGTTATAATCCCTCATTAATTTGCGATTAAAACTTTTCAACATTTTTTAAACTGCTTGTGGCTAATATTCCGAACAGAGTTAAAACTTCAAATTACTTCTATGACTGTATACTAATAAAATCAATATAAATACTTATAATGATTAATAATTAGCAAAAAATGTGTTTTTTAATATTTTAATGTCGAAATTTGATTATCAAATCGGGTAAATTGGTAGCTAACTATTTTTGCCAACTTGATTGGAACATTAGACATAATTTGATATTTGTGAGGTTAGATTTTTTAGAGACAAGTTTGTATATTTTCTAGTTTTAAATTTATTTATCTAGAAATTTAGGGCATTTCAGTTTCTTATCTAAACTCTTATCGTTTTACATTACATAATAGAATGGGTGACACAGATGCCGATGCTAAACAGCAAACTATAGATGAAGAAATTGAAAACTTGTCTCACGAAGATTTGTTGGAGATAACTCAAAGTAGCATTCGAAGGCTTATCACTTCTGATCCTTTACTGAGCGATTTGCCTCCTGACGTTACTTTTGAAGAGGTCGTAGCTCAGATTGCTGTCGCACAAGGACAATCCATAACTGTTATTGTCGACAGGTATTCTGAGTCTCCCCTGAATGTTGTGGTAAGTAACTACCAGTTTTTGCCTAATTGTAATGTTGTTACCATTTTTTTTGTTTTAACGGTTTTTTGAGCGCCTATTTTAAATAAAAAAAGAACTAGTATTAAAAAAAAATGAAATAAAATACTTATTTTATTCAAAATTAACAAAAGTTGTAATGTAACGTGAAATAATTTAAGTGTAAACACATGGTGGTGCATTTTGAGTTGCACATTATTTAATTTTTTTTGCAGTGACACATTTTGGTATTTAAAATTGACTATTAGCAGACTCCTACAAACATTTATGAATCCATGTCACTCTAAATTGAAATTCTATTTATAAAGCTGATTAAAGTTAGATTGATGTTACGGTTAAGAAATCTGACTATCCATTTCCAACAAATCTTTCATCATTATTTGATGCCTCTGCCCCCCGTTAGGCATTTTGCAAAGGGACTTAAAATTAAAAGTCTGCAGAATAGTATATTACATTAAGTGTGGAAAGTGATATAAGTCAAATGTGACAATTACACAAAAAGAAAAATCACTTTTACACAAGTGATGTACAATATTTTTCAAAAATAATGTTATTAAAAAAATGTAAAACCAGGAAATGTGGCCATAAAGGTTCCATCAAGATGTGGCTGGTTTTAGATTTGGTTTTTTATATGCCTTGTTGAATAATATTTAAAATGTTTTACAGATGGTGTTTCCTTAAAATTAAAAACATTGTGATTCAATTTACAAACAATTTCATAGGATAAACATAAAAAACATTGGGTACAAAAAAAAAATAGAATACAATAATGTAAATCATTAGTTCTTTTTTTTTTAACAAATAAGATGAACAACTTTTTTAATATTAATGATTACTCACTTATTTGAACAGTAATTAAAAGAGTACAAAATAATTAGCAGAAAGATTAACTGTGGGGGTTATATTATGATAAATAACATGTAAAACAGTTGTATTTTTCTATTTTCATATTTTTCCTAGTAAAAAAATAAAAAAGTGCTTTATCGGGAATTGAACCCGCATCGCGACATTGTCGCGACATGCGGAGTTGAAAAAGTTGCATTACATTTTTTGCTTTAAGAATCTTTATTCAAATATTTACAATTATCTACATCCTCACTTTAAAATACCTTCTTCATACATCTCTTGGTACATTCTGATTGAGTTTCTATGTCACTGAATGTATAGCAGTCCCCTTAACCCTTGGATATTATATTGCTTTTATGTGTGTTGTAACGGCCCACCCCCGGTACCCCCTATTTGTTCGTTGTTTTACTCACTGAAATATTATTTACCTCACAAGTTTATTTTACTTTAAATTCTATACTTACTGTATTTGGCCTTTTTCCTTAAATTGTAGAAGTGATTGTCTAGTTAATTAATTGATAATTTATATACCCACATTGTGATAATCTTAATTAAGGTAAACCAGGATTCGATGCAAAGCTTGGTGCAAATTGATAAATAAAACCATACAAAATTATATTTAAACCCTTTTATTATTTTCATTCTTTAAATGTAATTCAATAACTTGCAAAGTATATTACAATTGGTACTATTTACTGAAGTATCACCTGAGTCCCATTCAAACACAGTCCATATTCATTGGCTATCAATATATATTTGATTTAGGTTAATGACCAACGGAGCTAACGAACAGCATTAATTCGCCAGTTGGTTAACTACTGTGTTGTTGTTTATATTCTTATTTAAGTAGATGACCAACGAAGTTAACGAACAACGCCAATTCGCCAGTTGGTTAACTATTGTGTTAATGTTGATTTGATTCTATTCTAGATATACACAGGTTGCACCCTCCTAGGTAAATATTTTGATGAGTATAGAGGTGATGACCAACGGAAGTAACGAACAGCGCCAATTCGCCAGTTGGTTACTTTACTATGTTGATTTCACATATACTTTGTTTCAAACCTTGTAGAATGGGTTGCTTATCATATAGGTGTCCCCCATTGAGCTAACAAACAGTGTATTCACAGTTGGTTAACTTACTATTAAATTTTACCATCTTGGTTTGTACAATTTATCCAAGATAGCACATCCCTGTATATTTGTAAAATATTGATTTTTATAATTTTTATTGAAATGACTTAATATAACCTTGTATATTTCTTAATATTGATTTTTATTGAAATTACCTAATACAACCCTGTATATTTCTTAATATTGATTTTTATAATTTCTATTGAAATACTCAAAATGCATCCATCGAAAACAGATGTTATCCTAACTGTCTTTCGGGTGTATGACCTGAAGGCCATGTGGTTTAATGTTCACATTGATAATATTTCAAAGCACATGTCAGGCCCTACGTTTAAACAAGACCCTGGTGGCATCTCAAAGACAGTCACTATTGAAATTACAGACATTTGGGTTGTCTAAACTAGACATGATGTACGTCGCAGCGTTGAGCGTCGCCTTGCGTTGAGACGTCTAGCGTCGTGACGGGGAGGAAGGTATTTATTTCGTGACTGTGTCGGGACAGATATATGGTAGGAAACACTTAGGTGGTGCTACGCGACGAAACGCGTCGACAAGGATATTACGATGGAAATATTTAGGGACGGCAAGCGTCGAGAAGTATAGCGATGGGACGTTGGGCGTCAAAATGAATATAATGTAGGAGATACTTAGATGGTGCGGAATGTGAAAGCGTTCTGACGTAGAAAGGTAGGAAAGTAGGGCGTCCGGACGTCGAGCGTGGAGACGTTGGGCGTCGGGATGAAAAACGCCCAGCGTCATGGCGGAGAGGAAGGTATTTATTTCTGTATTGCTTCGGGACGGATATAAGGTAGGAAATAATATGGTGTGGGACGTGACAGCGTTCTTAGGTTGTAGGGGCGAAGAAAGGTAGGGAAGTAGGGCGGCGGGACGTGAAAACGTTTGATAGGTCATCGGGACGTAGGAGCGTCGATAGGAGGTAGGGTAGGAAAAGCATCGGTCAAGAAGAGCGTGGATTTAGGAAAGGTACTGAATAATGAACTTGAAATATAACTAAATTTGAAAAGCAACTGAATTAGACTGGATTTAAAATAAGAATGATTATCGAGTTCCTCGGGATATACCTGTTTTAATGCCCTTTTGTGACCTCAATTTGTCGTAAATCCGGTTGGAACGAATTTGGGTGGATAAAAAAAGGGTGGTAGATTTATTGCATGTGTTGAGAAATTTTCGGAATTTTATGTCGATATCATGTCCAAATCAATGTTAATATGTGAACCGACTTAAGATAAGCGCTATAACTGTTTTAATGATTATTTCATCGTGAAAAAAATTAGTTCTATTTTCATGCTTTTTACTTCGTGAAAAGAAATATGTTTATTGAAGGGAGTTTGGTCGAATTCTCTAAAAGATTTTTCGTAAAAATAAAAAAAATTGATTTCAATAAGAATGTTACTTTTCTTTAAAAAAATGGAATTAACAAATTATGTAGGTACCTGGGTCAGATAGGTCACAAAAATAAAAATGCTATTATTTATCGATTCTACACAAGAATAAATTTTAATGTATATTTAATCTCAATAACTAAAAAATATACTGACAGTTAGTTTGACAGAATTGTCACTTATTTAAAAATTTTTAAAATAATAATAATAGCCGGGTGACCAAAATATGAATTGTGATTGGTGGATTTTATATTTGTGCAGTGATTTTACTAGGTACAATGGATATGAAATATATTCGTTCAGTTGAAGGCAATGGCTTACTTTTTCGTTTTTCGTGTAAAAAAATATGTTGTCACGAACATCATTGCATAATTTGCGCAGTTTTGGGTAAGACATTTTCCAAAGTGACTGAAAATTATAAGCTTTTTGCAGAAATGAATTCTTTTGGCTGAAATAATCTGAAAACGAATACTTGGAGATTTGAAAAGAAGCTTGTCGCAGCTTGGGATCGAACCCAGACACCCATGTTAGCTAGACATTTAGACATGCGCCCTTTCCACTAAATAATCCACGACATCGACTGTCGAGATTCCTAGACAGAAATTTGATGTGTTAGTTATGACCAGACGGTATTCAAGTTCGTTTTCAAATTATTTTGTTTATAAAATTCCGTATTATTTAATATGCCTGTGACATCATACTTAAATTTTGATCAGCAATCAACTGCTGATTTTTATGAAAAAGGCAGAAAATCCGAGAAAACTTCAGATTGAAAGAAAAGTCGACAGGACTTTTGAAATGTCGTCAAAAGCTATACCCAGACATTTGGTCACCATAAATTAGCTTGACCCATGTAATTTCTTATTAACAATAGGTTCCCGACATTCACCAAATTGGTTATTCGTTTTTTAAAATAGTTGGACTTTGCTCATATGCTTACAATATTAAGTAAAATCGATTGAAGCAAGATCAAGACAGCTAATATGTTTTTATTCGTCCTTGTAGCGATATATTTATTTACATTTAAAAGTTTTTTTTAAGTATTTGAGATTTCACAGATTGCTAGGCCACTTGTGAGGTGAGGTTTGTGGATGATATACGTAAGTAGTGAAATGTGTGTTTTAATTTTTTCGCGATATTTTCGTTTATTAGTGTACTAGTAACATTTGGATCTTTCATGGAAAGAATATCTAAAATAATTATAAATTATTTTTGACAGTAGGTATTTTAGTTTGATTTGCAAATAATTACGAGGGTCGTGCTGAAATTATTTCTATTTACTATTGGAAAATCTATTTTTTTTACTGTAAGGGAACAGAAAAGTATGTCAAAGAAGAAAGTAGAGCACCTAGGGAATTTTTAGTTGAAACCTCTGCTTCATTTTAAATACCCTATAACAAAATTTTATAGACCACCTTAGTTTTTAATTTTTTTTTCTAAAAACATTTTTAGGCTTTTGAAATAATATAGAACAATCGAAATAAAATAGCTATTTTCTTTGATAGCTTTGAACGAAATTTTTAAGATTTTTTCTAAGAATAACCATATTTTTAGGCAAAAATTTAAAAAAAAATCACCCAACATACTCATCACATAAGTTACTGATGGGCAAATTTTAAAAAAAAATCTGGTAAGCTGTCTTTAAAAAAATTCACGTAAGTAAAAAGTTATCTTTCATCAGATTTTGATCAAAATTGTTCTATGGGATGTCTATGCCATTGTTTATTAGGAGAATTTTTACAAACATTTTGAATTTACAGTTTCACAATAAATTATCTCCAAAACTTTTATAAACGTACAAAATTAGCGTATTTCCTGTTATTATCACTGTTTATTGCTTTACACATACCTAAGATTTATTCTAAATGCTGAAAAATGGTAAAAAGTCAATAATGTTTTAATTAAATTAATATTTTTAAAATTAGTACCGAGAAAACACAGTCCAGTCGAGGGAATTAAAATTTCTGAATCTACCTACTTGAATGTATCTTGAATGGCGATAGTTTTGCGATGTTGCCAAATCGATTTAAAAATCAGAGAATAAAGTACATTACAGAATGGTCAATAAAACAGGAAACGTTATAATTAATTGTGGGATTATTTATTGATTAAACAAATGTCCGGCGACAAAGAACATTGTAAACAGTCATGGTCAATTTTTTTGTAGAAATATGACATTTTTGGTTTCAATATTTAATAAACTTCTCTATGAAATGAATACCAGAACAAATGCAGAGAAATTCAATTTAGAAATTGTCCGTTTATTATTTACTGCAAAAAAATAAAGCTCCAGTTTCTAAAATGAGCGAATAGCATTTTCTGGTGATAATCTTTGTGCACTATCAACTATACAGGGTGACCCATTAGTGTGAATAAGTTGAATATGTGTGGCACTATTAGAGGTATAAAAATTATTTTCGAATATACAGGGTGTTCAATAACATTAGAATGGAACAAACTTGTGCTATTTTTAATGGATAAATAATAAATTATAGGTAGTTAGATTAATAATTAAGTGTTTTTGCTATTAACAAGTGAATGATTTTTTTGTCATGTAAATTTAAAAATCTCTCAAAACTTTTAACTTTATGTTTAGAAAATGTTTAATTGATGTGAAAGTATTATAAAATTAGGGTGGACAATTTAAAATAAAAAATGAGGAAATGATGTGTTGACCATTGTTTCTTTTGCAATATACATGTTATTTAAATCAATAAGAATTTTATATAAAAATGAATTGTAGCGTGTGAAACATCTTGTGTAATCTCATACGATTTGATATTATAATGGGAAGAGCAAGGATACCTAATTCAAATATAAAATCTGTGGCTTTTGAGACATATAATAACTTCAAACAAAAGTGTAATAAAGTGGACTTATCGATATTTTATCAAACTATAACAGATTTACTAGCAATGCCAAGGGCGGCTTCAGGGGGCTATAGGAGCTATGCCCCCCCCCCCCCCCCAGATGAAAATTCTTACGATTTATGGGCCTTTTACTCAAAGAAATATGCTAAAAAGGGAATGGCTAAAGGCAATGCCCCCCCCCCCGAAAATTCGTCTTGGAGCCGCCCTTGAGCAGTGCTGGACTCAAATGAAAATTCATAAAAAATATTTATATTAGTTTTTTGAAGTTAACATATTATGTCTCCCAAATGCTCCAGAAATAAATTACTGGTTGATCCATTTATAAAACAAGTTTGTTATAGTCTAAAGTTATTAAACACCCTGTATATTCTACTAATTTAAAAATATAGAGTTTAATACTGCCAATCGTTCTGCAAATGTTTTTCAATAGTGCCAGAAATATTGAACTTTTCACAGTAATGGATCACCCTGTATAATTTAAATATTTTAAATGAATACCGAACATTTTCTCAAAGTTTAGCGTATCAGGAGACCATAAAAAATTCTTCCTCTGGAATGGCGAGAAAATGAGTTTAATTTTTATATTTGTTCAGAGTAGATTAGTGATTCTACTCGAGCTGATTATAATCCAACGTTCTGTTGAGCAAATAGCCCTGGAAGTAGTTGTTTGTGGTTATAAGAAGGCCGGACAGATTCTGGAGGAATAGCACTCGCCATTTATTTGTTTTTACCAAGTTTTATGCCTCATATTTCACAAATTGGTCATATACTTTTATACTTTATTATTACTAAATTAAAAATAAAGGTAATTTAAAAAAATTACGCAATGCAACTGACGAAATTTGAAAATTCTAGAAAGAAAAATAATTTTTTTCTCGTGTTTCTCGTTTCCTTTTGAATCATACCGAATATGGTTTGTAAACTATACATTTTTAAATAATAGCTCCAGTTTGGTGGCTGACCTGGTTCATAAAAATAAATTAAAAGTTCTTTGATGTTTATCTCATAATATTTTGTTTACCACATTTTGTTCCGTTGTTTTGTAATAATTCAAAATTATGCGAAATTTGTCACATACCGTGTTTGATTACATATTGAAAAATTCTAGAATTATAGATTTTTGATATTTACAATTTACATAGGACTGTGCGTTATACCTACATAAATAATAACTCAAAACCTTACATATTAGTTTTTCGGAAATTCCAACCCCGACGAGATTTTTTGGGAAATAATCGAGGCATTTTATTTGCATTCTTAATGACGTCTAACAAGAAAACTATAAAATAAATGTCCAAAACTTTTAAAACACTAGTTATATTTATGTTGTTTACAAAAGAAAAGAGAATTATTTCACAAGAATTTCTTTTTAAAAATTAAGTTCTGACTCGAAATACAACTGATACAAGTTATTACAAACTGAATTGAATTTTTACATATATTTCTTCTCATCATGCACCTAAAATGTGTTTACATTAATACTATAAAAATATTACATCCCAATAAGCTTATCGCATTTCATTTTTGGGATGCATCGATTTATTAAACATATATCGATTATGTTAGTAATATTACACCTATACAATATTGTCATGATATCCCTAATCCGACCCTGTGCCTGTGTACGCACGCGGCCTTCACATGGCAACCAATTCGTGATCGAAGCAACGCTGACGTGTGGAAACAGCCAGACCGCGTCTCGAATGTAAAAGAATACGACGGAATGTCTGCCGCTGAAGCACTGGAAGCGACTGGAATGGCGGAGAGTGCCGCTTAGTCATAAAAAGGAATGTTCGAGAGCCTCTCGTATTTTCCAGTAGCGGATTTGGACTAATATAAATAGCCGACGTGTCCGCGCTGAGTTTAGTTTAATGTAGAACATTGTATTGAAAAGTTAAAGTGTAAGAAATAAATTAGAATTGTTAGTGTCTAAATATTACATAAATTAACATAGTACGTCTGAAATAAATTGTAAATAGTGTGTTTTTAAATAAATAAACTTTAAATAAATTAGACTTTCGTCACAATATTACAACCTATACATATTAGTAGTTTTTAGAATACATGTTTCAAAAGTAAAAATTCTTGTATTCTGCAGTTTGCCAAACCTGGTTAGGGTATAGACTTTTTGTTAGGTACCAATTCATATAAATTTATACAACACAGCTGAATAGTTGACCGCCTTATCCGATGTATGTGTATGTTTACAAGATTGATTTGGTCCAGCATCGAATGGTTTCAAGGCGAGGAAGGAGTCTATGGTACGCCCGACAAAATGATAACATGGCCCTATTTTCTTTTACTTATATCTCTTATTGTTTAAGATAAAATTATGATTTGAAAACCGTTAGAATTCTTAATATGTCACTAATATGTAGATGGTGCTGGCTACTTTCTAAATTGTCTGTGTGGCCCATATTAAATGCATGGCCCATAGTCGGACCAGTCCCTCTAATAATTGGAAAGTTGTAACAACCAAGAAGCCTAAAGATCACCACTTGTCACTAAATGTAACAACCGACTAACCTAAAAACCATTTGTAACTACTGATAGGTCTTTTTAACTACTGTTGTTAATATACTATTAAGGGATTAAGGCAGCACTGTCACCAGCCAAAGGATCCTGAAGTCCAGAAGGAACATCAATTCCCCAGTGGCAAATAAATATAATAGAAAAATTAAATTAAAAAAACAAAAAAATTATCCCTTAATAGCATAGTCGAGCGGTTATTGGCAACTATTTTAAGACTCTTTTAGACCTAAGGGAATAGAAACGCCGAGGCTTCTCAAATGCTCGGAATATTTGCCTGGTTTAGAAAGGGGGAGGAGAGATTAATAATAAGTATTAAAAAATTAACAAATGTATATTTAAAATAAGTACAAAAGTGACTAGTATTCTAAAGAAGAAATTACTCAAATTATAATTAGGGAATAAAACACTATTTGATAATATATCCAAACTTTGTATATAGATTTATGACACTAGATGAACACCTAATTGAACTATAAGTTTGGACATAGCCCGAAACAAGAGTTTTTAACCGCAGTCCTAACTCGAGAATCCTTTTTTCTGTCTTGTCTCTCTCTATATAAACCCAAAATTTACGTGATAGTTTTATTTTTAAAAATGTCACGCTCTACCTTGAATTCTCTAGTTCAATGTAAGCCATTGAATAGATTAATATTTGTTTTATTTCCATACGTGTGTTCCTTTTGTATTTTTAATTTAAAATATTATAAATTTCTGGACTGGCAAACTTTTAGGGTGATAGGGGACATTAAAATAAACAAGTTTTGTTCTAAAAATGTATATCCGAAAACTCTTCGCTTCTAAGATAAAAGTTTTAAATAAAAATCAAGTTTTATTCAATATCTCGAAAATATTTTAATCCATTTCAATACAAATTTTAAAGTTTGTTGATATCTAATGAATTATCTTTTGAACCTTTTAGCGTGTATCCAAAATGTCCATAAGCGTTATATATATAAGTTCCTGCTGGAAAAGAATATCACACTGTATATTTTAAAATTTTTATAATGTTTTTAATAAAATAAATAGCCAGTAGGTATATTCTTATTTATTTCAATCATTATTTGGAAATTGGAGTAAATATACCTATCTATTTATAATAGATTATGCGGGGTCAATGTCACTAACAGATTCTTGCGATAAATATTTATCCCAAGTAGGTACCTGCGACCCTAATTACACAGTTAAATATTTAATTCCCCATAAAACCTTGCTATAGAATTGGTAGATTAACTAACAATATATTTCTACAAATACAGTTATTTTCTACCAGACGAACTTAATTGAAAACATAAAATAAAAGTATGGTTGCGTATATTATTTTGCTGAACGACTTTTGCGATATAATGGACAAAATATTGAGGTTAAAGATTATAACTACATCTACGTAGGAAAGGATTAATTAAAATTCAAATTTAAATCATGTTATATAAAACCGGAAGTGCTGTGGCATCCTTAAAGACAAAATATAGTTCTCGGCTGAATATAGACAAAGAACTGAGAGTGGTTATTTGTAATATAAAACCTTCTTTTGGAAAATGCTGTGCGAGATAGAATCATTATTAAAGCTATTTTTAATTTAGTTCTGATTAGTTTATTATTAGTTTCATTTGGCATTTGACAGTACCTACTGATACAATCATACTTATAATAATTAAATAGTATATTAGTTTAAACGTGTACTGTACTTACGAAATTTTTTGTAATGTCAGAATGAATATCATTTTGCTTTTATTTTTGTGAATAACATTTTTACTTTCCTATCTGTATACAGATATAAGGAAAGTATAGGAATCATGATTTTTTTCGACCTTGAATTTTCGACGGATTTTTACGTTTTGAGGTCCCCTGAATCCGTTTTGACTATTTTCGCGATGATGTCTCTGTGTGTGTGTCGCATAACTCATGAACCGATACACAGAAAAACACCAAATTTCAAACTTAAGCTTTGTTCCAGCGTCCAATGTGCTGATTAGATTTTGGTCAGTGTCGGAACATCTGGGGGGTACTTTATAGGTGGTCATTTTTATATTTTATGGAATATATCTGTTATTTACGTTTGGGGAAGAAAATTCTTCAAATAAAAGTTACTTCTTATATTATTATCTAAAATTTTTGTTCTATACAAAATTTTCCTAAAATGGACCGTATTGGAGAAATTTGACAAAATGTAAAAAAATATTTTTTTATAAAAATTGTTCAAACAAAAGTTGTTTGTAATATAATTCTCTATTTTTATCCTATACATAATTTCTCTAAAATGGACCGTATTCAAGATATTTGAGAAAATGTGTAAATTTCGAAATTTGAAGAAAACTCAAAAACGGATAAAGAAAAAAAACATTAAATTTTAAACTTGAGTTTTATTTCGGCCTGACGTGAAATGATTAGATTTTGGACAAAGTCGGAACATCTGCCCCCCCCAGATGTAAAGATAAAGTACCCCCTACTTTATGGGGGGGCGTTTTTATATTTTATGGAATATATCTGTTATTTATGTTTGGAGAAAAAAATTGTTCAAATAAAAGTTATTTCTAATATAATTATCTATAATTTTTGTCTAATGTCAAAATTTCCTGAAATGGTCCGTATTCGAGAAATTTGACAAAATGTGCAAAATTCCGATTTTTATGAAAATTGTTGAAATAAAAGTTGTTTGCGATATCGATCTCTATAATTTTTCTTTATACATGATTTTTCTAAAATGGACCGTAATGGAAAAATTGTAGGAAAAGTGCTAAATTTAAATTTTTCAGTATTTTCATTTTCAATGAATATCTATAGAAAAATGTTTCGAGGTAGATGAATGTGGAAAATGTATATATTTATTTTATCCTCTAAACATTTATGGATGTGCTGCAATAGATTGTACAAAATAACCGGAAAAAGCCTGTAATAACTAGATAGGAAAGTCATGTGTTGGACACATCAGATTTTTTAAATAGTAATTATAGTTTTTTTTTTTCATTTTGATGTGCTGGGGGATGGCGCACCCCACAGGTTGAGAAACGCTGTATTAAGGGATAATTTTGTTTTTTTTAATTTTATCTTTTTTGCTACTGGTGAAGGGATGTTCCTTCTGGACTCCAGGAGCTTTTGGCTGGTAACAGTGCTGCCTTCATCCCTTAATAGTATATTAATTACAGTAGTTAGACCTATTAATTGTTTTCAATAATCTGCTTTAATATCTACATGTATTTCCACCCAGTACCTTTGTGTAATAGTATTATTCGATAAACTCTGGTATTTTGTTAACAGATACCCCAAAAAGGCACCTCAGTCCTGGACCTAAAGAAAGCCTACAGGCGCGCGTTCACTCTAAAGCAACAGCGTCAAAGAATCAAAACGAAAATCAGTTGGAACTATGTCTGGAGGACCTACCACTTCCAGAACATCCAAAACGGACAAGTCATGAGAGACGACAACCGAGAGGTGTCAGAATACGGTAAATTCGACGATAAATTTGTAATTATTTTACTGTAAAACGATCTTTTAGGAATAGTCAATAGGTCTCAAATCAGATTCGTGAAGCGGCTGAGGAAGGACTCGTCAAAGAGCGAGTCATGCTGACTAAATATGTCAATAAAACGTTCGAATTTAAAGTGGAGCCCCATTTTGGCTCTCGTAATTATCCCTCTGGCAGGTATGGTTCTCAAAAATCTACAAATTGCTAGATAAACGAATTTTCTATTTTTTTTATAGCTCTTGAGGGCAGTAGATACCCCTGGCTGGATCAAATCGCTAGGCAGGAACAATTATTAGTAGGCTGTGATAATATGGGATTGAGATATAAGAAAAAATTAGCTATAGATAAATTGAATCACATTCTGGTCGATCATAATCACAAATTGTTGTATTGCTACGTTCCTAAAGTTGCTTGTACGAATTGGAAGAGGGTAAGTGCTCTAATGATGTGTCGAATTGTCACTCGTCATCAATAAACCATTTCAGGTCCTTATGGTTTTGACTGGCGACTCGGATACCAAACATCCCGTTCAAATATCGGCCAACGTGGCCCATATGGATAATTCGACTTTAAAATTGTCCCAATTGACGCAAGCAGAGGCGGATTCATGTTTAAGAGATTACACGTTATTTTTAGTAGTCAGGCATCCATTCGAAAGGCTGCTTTCGGCTTATAGAAACAAGTTCTTAGACAATACGCCTACCAATAAGTATTTTAAAGTAAGTATTTAAGTTTTTTTTTTTACATTTTAGTTAAATGTCAATTGTCAGCTGTATTTGAAGGAGTTTTTCCTGGGCTAATCTGACTTTGTCTCCAATACTGCCCAATTTTAGTTCAAAGTAGTCTGTTAATAATTGTCAATGTTCTTCTGGTTCTTTTTACGATTGACATAAATTTTAACTCGAAATGTCAGTTGTCAAAAGCGTTTTGTTCAATTATTTTACATTTTTATCCTAAAAATTTTCTTTTTTTTCGTAGTATCGATATGGAAAGTACATAATTCAGAAATACCGCAAAAATCCCGCGCCTGAAGACTTGGAATCGGGCGCGAACGTGACTTTCAGAGAATTCATTCGATATCTTATAAAGGAAGGAGTTCTCAGCAACGAACATTGGGCGCCAGTTTACGAGCTATGTTTGCCTTGCACGTTGAACTACACCTTCGTCAGTCATTACGAAACCATCTTAGACGACGCCGCCACCATTTTGAACATGGTTAACGCGCCATCTGTGTCGTTTCCGGTGACTAGATCGAAGAGGACGAAAGATAATTTGAGATTTTATTTTCAGCAATTGAGTATTTACGAGATTGAGGCTTTGTATAGGTTGTACGAAGCTGATTTTAAATTGTTCGGGTACGGGTTAGAAGATTTGTTGGGTTACGATCTAGCTTGACTTTTACTTTATATTTGATCATTTAGAAAAATGTTTAATAGTAGGAAATTTTAACGTTGTAACTTAATTTTAGTGACAAAAATTATTAGTTCTATTTGCAGCTCTGGTCGTTAAGAAATATACTAAAAGCTTAAAATTACATTTTTTTATTACAAATGTTATTTTAAGCTGCGCTTGTTTCTGAACGAGTAGCTGTGCAAACGGCCTTTAATAATTTGATTGTTTCTGTTCCATTTTTATTGTGTAGACTGTCAATTGTCGTTAAGCGATTGACAAGTGACATACGATTGTTTAATGTGTATTTTGCATAAAAGAAACTTTAAATAGTTTGTTTTGATGTGTAAATATTGTATATTTTAAATAAATGAAGGCTCTCTTTGTAAATGTTTTGTACAATTTTTTACTTTTTTTTCTAATGAAAAATAAATTTATATAACTGAAATTGTCTTTTATTCGTCTCCTTGACATGTGTCATTTGCTGTTAATACTTGTAATAAATGACGTTTGACAGATGACGTAAATATGGGTATAAACAATATACAATAGTGCAAATGGCCCTTAATAATTTGACTATCTTGGTTCCATTTTTATTATGTAGACTGTCAATTGTCGTTAATCGATTGACAAGTGACATAAGATTGTTTAATGTCTATTTTGAATGAAAGAAACTTTAGTTTGTTTCCATGTGTAAATATTGTATATTTTAAATAAATGAAAGCTCTTTGTAAATGTTTTGTACATTTTTTTACTTTTTTGTAATGAAAAATAAATCTATACGACTGAAATTGTATTTTATTCGAGCGACGTTGACTTATGTAATTTTCTATTAATATCACATGTAACGAATGACATTTGATAGATGACGTAAATATAGGTATAGTTGTGCAAATGGCCCTTAATAATTTGATTGTTTTGATTCCACTCTTATTGTGTAGACTGTCAATTGTCATTAAGCGATTGACAAGTGACAAGATTTTTTCTGTCTTTAAATGTGTATTTTGCTTAAAATATGTTTTCATGTGTAAATATTGTATATTTTAAATAAATGAAAGCTCTCTTTGTAAATGTTTTATTTTTCTAATATAAAATAAATCGATACAACTGAAATTGTCTATTATTCGGGTGACATTGACATGTGTCATTTGGTATTAATACTTGTAATAAATGACGTTTGACAGATGACGTAAGTATAAATTTAAAAATGCAAATAATTCAATCAAAACTTTTATTTTTAAAATTAATTTACATACATATTATAATTTTAACAATGGTATATAAAAAAAATCACATTTTTTTATCATTTCATTCAATTAATTGTCAGTCCACTTTTATTATACAGGCTGTCACATTAATTACACTTATTAATTATAGGTATTTACAGTAAAATTCCAAGTTAAAAATAATAAAAAATCGTCATTCGATTAAAAAAGTAACATACAAATAATGCTGGGTTAATACAGCCAGATTTAATTTCATATAATTTAAGATTCGGTATCATCTGCATTTCTATTTACTATACCATCTTCTTCAACCCTATTGTATCTTCTGCTATTGATGAAGGTTTTTATTTGTATTATTAATGATCTGCCAGTAATACCGTTGTATAGTGACAGACCGGCGAGAAGAAGCACAAATCCGAGTAACTAGAACAAAAATACTTCAATGATATATCAACATTCACGTTTAGAAAATATTTAAAAAACATTAAATAAAAATTACACTGTAACCGGGTGTTAACAGAATACAACAGAAATGAAAACCTCTTTAGTGGTACGTACACCAGGGAGGCTATTTTCAAAGTATGGGAGCACCCATTTCTCTCAAGATTCTCATCAGAAATGTCAATGTGGAAACGATGTTTATAAAGGCCTCGAGGATTAAAATTCTTAAGAGAATTTTAATTATCTCTAAGGCTAAGTTCGGTTTGGCGTTCGCTGTACTTCGAGTGCACTCGGTATGCCTCAATTGTGGTCGTTTTGGCACTCAGAGCGTACTCTTTTGTGTTCGGCTTGCCACAGATCACGTACTCGGAGCGCGAGTTGGCCGATGGAGATCGGCGAGTATCTGTAAGAATGTGTCAAAAATGTCAAATGTCAATATTCTGATCGGCGATTAATCAGTTTTACACGTATTATTTCTTGTTTGTTTTTGTTATAACTGTTTCCTATTTGATTAAAATTATTTTTTTACAGTCCATACACACAAACAAAAGTGTATTCAAGTGTAAACTATCACTAGTGTCATTTGTCATTCCTCTTGTGTTCGTTTTGAGATTGTAAAAAGAGCGAACTCTGGCTATGACGTCACGCACTCCGTGCGCGCTCTGTCCGATCCGCCAAGTTCCAAACCGAACTTACCCTAAATAAACCGAGAGAAACAGTCAGTGAGTTCACACCTGGCCCTAAGGGCTCTAAAAATACGTTGACGTATGACATTTCTCTAGAGAGAAATGAATTCTCTCGAGTTTGAAAATAGCCCCCCTGTAGACAATAGCGAACTATTTGTCCTTGTTATATTACAGAAATTTAAGAGGGAGAGAAACTATGATCCACGCCAGATTATTTAACCCATTTTTTTTATAACCTAGCTTTAATTTCAGTTAACGAGTTAACAACTTTTATTTCGAATAAATTGCCCCCCCCCCCCCGTCTTTTTTGTAATGGCGAGGCAGGTACGTTACGTCATCGGCGCCGATCGAATGCTAGATAGTTAGATTAAAGCTCTCTGCCCACTACAGCGTACCATACCATGACCATAACAGGAAAGTGCCAGGCACGAAAGAAAGCACTCCGGTCACTACTGGGCCCAGTGCAACGAACCAACAGCGTTTTTTCCTCACATACAACATAGCTTGTAATGGACGGTGCGTATCGGTGCCTGCAAAATATTCTCGCCGTGAAATTGTTAACGGTCCTGTCATGGCACGCTACGATGTTGGCCGGTGACGGAACGGTCTAGTGGACGTTGTCGCGTATCAAAACATGTAAAGAATATTTGTTTGTATGTGTCGATACGGTTACGGTCCTAGTATGGTCAGGAGTAATGGGCCGTATCCACACATACAAACAAATATTCTTTGCATGTTATGCGACAACGCCCACTAGACAGGAACGTCAACAATTTCACAGCAAGAATATTTTGCAGGTACCGACACGCACCGTCCATAGCAAGCTATGTTGTCAAGCCAGTGTGCGCAGGTGGCCCACAGCGTTTTAGCCGCGTGTGTACCGCGTTATAATGATAATAATTTCCTAATAGGCATTGTATTTTAAAAGAAATTTACAACACCGTAAACTATATTATACATATAGATTGTAGTTCCCTCGACGACTGCTTCCGCGATACACAAAAACAAAATAATAAACACTTATACAACTGTGAAATCCGACAACCGGGGGTTGATAATTAATTTAAATGATTCTTATATATTACATAATATTGTATTCAAATTATTATTTCGAATTCAAACAACATCCCGGCATCTCCCGACTCGTAGGCGCCGTTTAATTACTTCTGGAAAAAAAAATCGACGTGTAAACTGTAACGGCTGATAGCAAAACACCAGATGTAAAACGATAGGGCCATATACCGGAATAAATACAGGGCTTTATAGTTTTTATACACCGAATTCACAGTCGTTCTCTTTCCGATACATTTGCATATATGGGAAATTTAAGTATAAATACCACGGTTTCTGTGGGCTGGGGGATTAGCTTTTTCAACTTCACCGAGTCAAGTTAACAAAAAACGCAAATATCCACGTTACCGCTACGGTGACTCCTTTTTCTTTATATTCTTCAAATATAATTAAAAAGAGATATCGCTACCCTTACGGTGACCGCGCTTTTGTTATATTTTGAGAAAGGAAATAAAAGATATCGACGGGGTAGAGAAATTAGTTTCTATAAACGACGGCTTCTGCATAGATATCCAGTTGTCTTTAAGATGACCAGATTTTTCTTATATTTTATATATAAGTAAAAGGAGATATATAGTCAAGTTGACCAAGCAGATATACGTTGAATAGAACTAGATTTCGCGCCTAGAACTGTTTTGTAAGGTTGTATCTACCGAGCGACTAAAATATTGGCGTAACTGATACTGCTGATACCACGCTAGTCTAGTTAAACGCCAGATATTTTATATCTCCGATTCAACATTATAAAATGTTACTAAATGATTAAAAGTACTACTCTAGGCGACGTTCGTAGTGGATTTCGTCACCCTTAAAGCCTTGGTTTTTAAGAACCTTCCGTCACGAAATTTTCCGACGAAGTTCGTCGACAGAATGCGTTCGCGAATTCCTTTCGCAAAGTTCGTACGATACCGTGTTTTTTAAGAAGACAGATTGACCGTTTAATTGGACGGAAATGATCAATTTCAGTACGCAAATAAGAAGTTTACAATCTGTGCTGTGGCTATGGAGGGATTTTACAGATTTTATTAGAGGAAGAATTTGCTGATGAAGAAGACGAGTTGCTGCTGGAGATAATTAAAAAATAAAAAAAAAACACTTTAAAAAAAAAAAATCAGAAGGAGTCTATGAAGTACTAAGTAAACGACATTTTTTTAAAAAATGAAAAATTTCGAGAATATTTTTTATTGACGCCAGTTTTATTTGATGATGTTCTAAGTTATATTAGAAATGATATAGAAACGAAACCTTGCAATAGGCACACAGAAGAAAAACTAAGTATAACTTTAAGGTAAGTTAGTTTAACAATGACTATAGAATAAGTAAAATTAACCAAAAATATTTGGTTGTGCCTCCACTGAAAAATTGCCGTATGTTTGCTCATGATGGGGTGTATTACTGCCGTCGCCGATCGCGATGGAACTGGGTGTATGTGGTATGGTACCAGACGGTGATGTAACTGCGCTACTAGAAGAATGTATGGAGTATGTTGGTGAAGATAACTGTAGATAGAAAACTGATCTCTGTTGGTGCTGTCCATACATGTGCAATTGTTTTCCATATATTTTCTTTTAATTGTATGTCCCTGTAACTTTTGTTTTTGACACCATACGAAGGAGGGTGTTTTTCACCAGATCTATCATTTTCTCCTCATTTTCGTTGGAAAATTGGAGCTGTTGATAACTTTTATTGGGCATTTTTTATAATTTTAATGTCCATACCTCACAAATTTCAAACAAGAACTGACAGCGGAATTGAGCTGACACCAAATATGTTTTGATTCCAACGGACAACGCCAGCGCATTCCGTTAAAAATAAACGCGCAACAGGTGTTAAAAAACGGATGGTTTGGATAGTACATTTTTAAATACGGCGAACTTCGCGAACGCATTCCGTCGACGATAAATAATAATAATAATAATAATAATACTCTCCCTAATTCACCCCCTTACGAGTGAATTTCAACCCCTGAAGTCGACTGAACGACTTGTGTAGGGGAAGGGACGGACGGCTATTATTATTATTATTATTTGCCGTGGCGCTCCGGGGCGACTTAAAGATGATTGATGGTGTCATTTGACTTACAGGTGAGGAAAACCCGGAAAACCTCACCCACCATCATCGAACTTCGTCGGCAAAGTTCGCGACGGAATGTTCTTAAAAATCAAGCCTTGAGGCTGACCCGACGAACTTGCGCCAGGTAGACGCTTTTATCAGCGGTATACTTTTTTTCTGTAAGGTTCCTTTTACGTAGAATTAAAACGATAATCGCACTATTAAAGTAATCAAACTAGTATTTAATATTCATATATTCCGGGGGAGAGTTTAGACTAACATTGATGGATTACAGGTATCACTTTATTACTTTTATATTCATTAGCGGGAAAATTCGCGTCTGTGTGTTATTGTCATATTTTGGTATTCATTGATAAACGTTTACTGTGGGAAAAATTATATAGTTTTTATATTGTGCTAAATTATACTATTTAGAGAATCGATAGTGATGTTGTGATAAATATTAATTGTTGTTAAGTCGGTCAACACTCTCAAGTAATAAATTAAATCATTTAAATTTATGGCCAAAGGGCGGAATTGTAAAGTTTTGGTTGCCTGTAAACAGTACCTACCTGCCCCTTTCAGTAAAGAGGAAACGGACTTTCGATTTTACTTTTAAATGGCAAACATATGTAGATTAGTAGGGTAAATGCCTTGATTTGTATATATTTTAAAGTTAGATGTGGTTAAAAAAAAACGTTTTCTGTCCTTTATTGTAAAACAAAATTGGGTAGACGAATGTGTCATTTTAGCCGTAAGGAGTGTTAGTTTTGTAGATTGATTTTTCGGGAAAAAGGGGATATGTACAGCGGCGGGTAGAATCATGAATATTGAGGAGGGTCGAATTTATTTGAACATATTCACATATCTTTAGCGGGACATTACGCGGAAGTAGTCGGTATGTTTGTTATTTATTTAGAGTAAATAGGTGAAATTGTGTTTGTGGACTACCTAACGTATCCTCAGAACTGCGATTAATAACAATGATTTGTCGATCGACAGAGCAAAAGAGCCTTACGCCGAAAAAGAGCCTTAGGTCACCATAGACCGCCAGGGACCTCAATAGTAAGGGCTTAAAAATGGTATTTCCCTTGCGGCTATATAAATTAAAGCCTGATAGAGGCAGGATGGATTTCTACTGAGATACCCCAAAAGTGGGCCTGACGGGCGTCCCCCTTTATATCAGGTGTTCTACTGAGTATGTCAGTACATTACGGCATTGGAATATTAGTGAGAGGCGTGACGCACGGTGAGGTAAATCTACACTTCGGTTTTTACACATATTACTCTATCCCTCGCGGAACTCTGCGTGCTACCGCTGTACTCTCTTATTAAACAATGCGGAATTCAGTATTTCCGTGGAAAGGTGTGATTGTATATTAGGAGAGAAACAAATATACCAAAGTACTTCCGACTTTTATTTTACCCTTTTATGGGAACTAAAAGCTCTGAGGTTAGAAATGACACATAGGAAAGCCTACATAACCATAATGTTAAGCTTAAAAACGGCACATAATCTAAATGTCCAGCTGTACCAAAGAATATATGTTAAATAAACAGTATTCAAAAGTAGTCTGTATTTACTTTGTTCTTCCTCCATTACAGCTACACTGAACTCTAAACGTAATTCTGTGGGTTTTAACATCACTTCATGGGGATCCACTAGACGAAATTTAGGCCAAGGTTAAGGGTATTTGGAACACTAGGTTAGGGCCCAGTTTTCCAAGTTACATAATGCTGAATTAGATATGTACTGTGTTCAAAGCTACATCTCCGGTCTCTTTAATCTAAGTTTTTGTCAAAAGGGTAATAATAAATATTTTTTTCTATTGCTTTTTTGCAAATTATTTAAAATCTGAGCAGCCATTTTTATTTTTTTGTTTGTGCTCAACATAGCAAAAGAAAATTCGTTAAGAATTTATTGGGTTTTCACAATCAAATTAAGTTAGGATAAAAAAAAGATTTCGTTCATTAAATATTGCAATAAATTTGATTTATTCTGGACATTTTTTTGATGGCGTTCCTTTAAGGATTTGGTTCATTAAATTTTGCAATAAATTTGATTTGTTTTGATCATTTGGGTGAGGATTTAATTTAATTATTGTAACTGATTTAATAACGTTTCATTTTAATTATAGAGTCAGTAAAATATCAATTAGTTTCTGAAGTTATTTAAATTGGGTTTACTCTCATTTCGTATAAACGAAAATGAGACGTCGAATACCTCTTTTGTTTTTTGACCATGGACCTCAGATCTATGATCCTGGAACCTCAAAAGATTTTTTGTCTTGTCTTATTTCTGAGATGCACTATCACTGAAGAGCCCTAATCACATCACCATTTCAAACTAAGGAACTTAGTCCATTTTAAGTAGATTGTAGCTTCAGGAGGCCACAATTTAAGAATAAATACCTAAGCAGACACAGATATTAAAAAGACCTCATAGTCAAGTAGATACTCAGCAACCACCTAAATTCTGCACCTAAGAAATATTGAGTCGTCTTGCTTACTCATGAGATAAGTTTTTTGCTGTGTGGGAACATTTTCGTAGCCAGAATTCTATGGAAAGTACCAATCAAATCCAATTTGAAGAGATGAAAATTTGTAAAGGCACACAGTCAATTTTTTCAATTTTCACATTCCTTTTTTTTGGCAATAAAAATTAAAACCACCTAAGGCCCTTAAAGTCTTTTTAATTGAAGGCTGTTTCTACTCAGATGAATTTTTAAATTATTTATAAATTTTTATTATATTTTTCAAACCTATGTAAACATTGTATGTTTTATTATAAAAAAAACATGTTTGTAATTTTTTGTGACATGTCTCGTATCACTCAAAGATTATTATCTAAGATATTAATAAAAATAGTTATCAAAGTGGTTAATTTTGGACCTAATAACCAATATTTCAATTAAAATCGTACAATACCCTTACTATTGGACATCTATTGATATCTGTATCAACTTTCAATGTCTGTTTAAATGTCAACTATCAGAAGCAATTATATAGGCAGAATGGAGATCTAAAGATGGTGTAAAGAAGTGAAATTGCCTGAAAACTTGTAAAAACTCACCTGTAACCAGTGAAAGTGCTGTCCGAAGAAAGCCAAACTGAATACCCAAATTATGATAGTCCTTACACTGTCCAATACCATTCTAGTGGTAGCTGACAGCTCCTTTGTGACACTGATACCAGCAAAATTGAAGAAAGCAATGGAAAATATCGTACCTGAAACAGTTTAATTTGTATCGAAGATGGGTATTATTAAAAAAAAAACTAACCTAAAACAGCTAATGTTAATTTCCAGCTATGCCCGATTTGAACTAGGGCATCTATGGGATCTTCCAAGCGATCCCCAATGTTTGTGGTAACTGGAGGACCAGCTCTGATGAAATAGAATGGAATTTGGAGGAAAACTAACACACAAAAGCCAAAAAGTCCTAAAAATTATTAAACCAATAGAGACTATAATAAATAAAAAATAAAACATTTTTTTACCTTCCCAACCAACTGCTTGTAGAGGAGGAATGTCCTGGCCTGCTACGAATTTTTCTTCAACCACCATTTGGATAGATTGAATAATTTGGGCTATCACAATCAACATATCACCTAAAAAATTATTATAGAGATTGTGAATTTAAATATATTTTTTCTCTATAATAACAAACCTGTAATTATATCATTCCTAGACTTATTATCAGTCCCTTTATATATAAAATCGGCAATTCCAACAATGGCAAGCCCTATTATAACCAAAAAGATTCCACTCCACTGTCTCCTATTCAAAATTCTGTCCAAGAAACCCGTACTGAGAAGTCCCACAAAAACTATTACAGACCCTCTGAACATTTGGAAACTTGAGGCGTAGGTTAAATTAAGCCCTATGTACATAATCGAGGTTGCTGTCATATCACACATGGCAGGTATGAAAAGAATAAAAGGGTTGAAGTTTCGGTTCCCTTTGGTCAATTCATTGACATCTTCAGTTCCGTCCTGTACATAAATTTGTTTATCATTATATGTAAATCTAATCTATAAATTTGCCAAAACCTACCGATCTTCTACTGTAGTACCGATATAAGATTTTAAAGGTTAAAAGACATGCTAATTCGCCTAAAAACATTGTACTAGCTTGGAAAAAAGGGTGATCGAATTTCTTTAAAACCCCATCTCTGCCTACCGATTTTATATCGTCCGCCCATCTAAAAGGAAAATTATTTGTAATTTTACAATATGTAATTAAAATTTAATAAAAGAAAATTATGATTCAGTGAAATAAAATATTAAATTCTTCGGAACTTTGGACGTGATCTTTTATGTAAACAAAAATTATCCAAAGGTAATTTGATACGTACAAAAGAAATGAAAAATAGATAACCTTAAAAAACTTACTTTGTACTTATCGTATTAATACTCCCAGTAACAACCATAACAACTGCCAACAATTTTTGGTAATTCGTCCACGCCATTTTCGTACAACTCACCTTATACCTACTAATTAAAAATTAAGATAAAAATCACAATTTGGGGGAGTTACATAGGCACGAACGTAATCGTGAACTTTTCTGCAACAAATTAAAATATTTATTATTTATTTACACAAGATTACGAATTTTATTTTGCCTACGTCAATGAAACTGTCAACTGTCACAATAAAAGTCATTCAGGAAAATTAGAGAACTACAATTCAACGATAATTATATAAAATACATATAAACCGATAGATGTCGCTAATACAATTTTACTTTTGAAATTAATTAACATCACATTTATTTTGATAAAATATCAAAAACACTATGTACTGGTACTATGTACTGGTGTTTATGAAAAATCAATATCTAGTAAAGATTTCAAATAAAAAATATGGGAACCATTGAAAAACAGGAAATTTGGTATTTACTATTTCTCCCTGTCTAAGAGTTTTAGACAGTTATTTGAAGATGGCGCTATATCTATTTTTCATTCTTAAATCAATTAAAGTTAACAAATAATAATGAGAATATTGTACATTGTACACAATATAAATAATCAATATTTAAAGCAATAAACTTTTTGGAAGGCACAAAGTCAATAAAACGGAAAGAAACACAAATGAAAATTTCTGGACTAAAAACGGCGACGAAATCTCTCAAAATCACAATCAGAGATCACAATTAAATATATTTGTTCAATAATATGAAAGATGGCACCACCTATACTACATTTATGAATAAAATGTCTTTTTTTTTTTATTTAAATTTGAGATGTCCTTACTAAATTTTAAAAGAGTTGTTTCAAGTTTAACATCTCTAATTTTTAATATAAATAGTATTTTTTGGCGCTCGATTACTCGATACATAAAATTTGAGGTACTGAATATCCTGTTGCCAAATATCTCAATTTAGTTTTTAGCTGCTGGGAGTATATGCTTTAACGCATAGTTGTAGGTATCTTTTTTTAGCAATTTTTAACTGAACTTTAGAAAGTAGTTCTTCAAATTTTTTTTCTGACGTATTCTTCAACATCTTCGGCTGCATGTTCTTGTAAATGTGTTCCTGAAATAGGAACGTACCTATTAACAGGGGCGGAAAAGGGGGGCGAATGGGGGTAATTTCTCTAACAAGGATGTTTATACCTGCTTTTTATTAGTACTAAAATATATTATGCAAAATCAAGTGTTAAATATTAGCACCACCCACCTAGACTTAAACTGTGGATGCGCCACTGTATTTTAATGATATTCTTCATTAGTTTTTTTAGAAGAACTGTCATGAAAATCCTAAAGCCGACCCTGTCTAAAACAACTTGGCACCCGACTCATGCTCGAAACGACGGAATCTCCCAGGAATGCCGCTGACGCACTAGAAACGTCTAGAACAGGCGGAGAGTGCCGTTGAGTCAGAGATGGAATTTTCGGGACCGTCTAGAGTATTCTGGTTACAGAGTTGGCTTGATATAAATATCGCGAGTTTGAAGACGGCCGCTCTTATTTTGACATCTGAGCATGCGTAGATTACTTACATTTTAGAACTGACTTTAATAAAGATTGTGCCTGTCTTTAATTGTGGATGTTTAAGGACAGCAGTAAGTGGCAACTTTATAGCTTTCGGGTACGTTCGCCGACATTCGTATCCGTTCGAAGTTTTTTAATATTAAATATTAATACAATAGTCATCTAAACCTTCTAAAATTATAATTTCTAATGCATCTTCAATATTATGTACTATTAATTAGGCATTCCAAACAAATGAATTGCCAGTGGGCAGGTTTGGTAGATCTGACGGTTGCGACATACGATGTATTCTATCTACAATACGTAAAATCATGAATAATGGATTACATTTAAATATTTTATGTCAAACACAATAAAAATATTAACTAAAAAACTGCTTGTACATTTTTTTAAAAACTGGTAGGATTGGCGACTGATATTTCGAATAAAAATAGCGTCCAAGATGCAAGACTATGTCGCTACCCCCCTTAGATATACGAGACCTTCCCACTGGCAGGTATTGTTTGACAGGTCGTTGGAATGCCTAATATGCATTTCTTTCTTTTCGTTTCGAAATGGCTGGCGTGCGTGTGTGTTTATAACATTTCTTAAAATATAAACTAAACTTTAATATTTCTATTGTGAATATTCTGTGTATTTCATCCTAATTGCAACAATTTTGCTAGGTATGTATTTTGATTTAATTTTCTTTAATTTGACTTTCAAAATCGCTAAGCGTCATCGTCGAGTTGATTTGAACTGTTCTCAGGTGGCATTTTCTTAAAAGAATTTGATTAATTATGATTCAAAATTTCATTTTGAGATCCATAAATGCATTTATCTTTATTACCCCCACAATTCTATTTCGAAAATTCTAGCAAGGACGTAATTTTGAAATAATTTACCTAGAATCTAGTGCGCTCTGTTGTGTCTGTCAATTTGCAAGACAAATCTTGATTATGTCGTATAGAATTTTTTTAATAAATACTTAGTTATTTTTATGGTAATTAGATAAAGATTTTGAAGTAGTTTGTAAGGCAGATCTAAGAGACTAAATTAATATTATAGGTATAAGGTAAGAGTTACTGGCATCTTATTTTTTTAGGTAGAAATATCTGTTACAATATTTAAGATTCTATAAATTATAAATAATTCATACCTAGGTATAATGAAAGATTTTTTATGGATTTGTTTGGGTATTTGTATAGTCGGTAGATAAATATATCATAAAAATACATGGGGTACACGTAGGTATGGTAGATAAATAAATGTACCTATAGGTAAATTAAACTAAATAGTTCTGATTAGATTGAAAATTATTAAGAAGAGGGTGTTAAAAGAAATTGTATCAAATAATATTTTATTATTAAAATATTTTAATAAATATTTTGGGTGGAATCCAAGTTTTTCGTTGTATTGTGAGCTAAGTACACGCGACTAAAAAATGTTTTGGTTATAATATATACAGGGTAGCTATTAAAAGTTGTATTTGCTCTTATTTTTCCCTATTTCTTTCGGAAATGAAAGAAAATTATTAGAAGGAAACGCATTTTTCATTTAAAAAATTTAATTTTTGGATTTATTTGATTTGCTATTAAAGAATATGAAAATTTAATTTACAAAAAGTAAGCACCATAATATGGAAAATGTATCGATATCAGTGTTGAATCTAAGGGTAGGAATAAACCGAATATTATTTGTTTATTATGTAATATTATACCAGATATCCCATTTTTCGCTATTTTGAATATTTTTTAAATTATTTATTTTAAATATATGATATTTTTAATAAAATATTAGTTAGCCAGATCTAATTTGTAACACCACGTGTTATTATACAGGGTGGTCCATATTTGTGGAATATATTAATTATTGGCTTATTACGTTTTGAAAAAAATCCTTGAACAGGTCGATTTTAATTACTAAAATAAGATTTTTTAAACAAAATTATTTATCTCCGCCTTCAACCCCTTCGGAATAAAAGTCACCTCTTTAATTTTTTTAAATAGAAAGGGTTAGCGTGTGATACCTCATTTCAAAGGGTTTTTAATTCCCTATTCAGCAGTATAAGATTTTTTATTTTTTGTACATTTATATTCAAGAAACATCAATTTTTATTTTTAACTATTCTATTAATAATACTAAAATTTTATGGTATTAAATGTTCAAAATGACTGCCGTTAACTTCTTGACAATAACCAATGCGGTTATTAATTTCTTGAAGAACATTTTGTATGACGTCCGGGCCAATTTTTTCAATTTCTTCGGTGATTCTTTCTTTTAATTCGTCAATAGTCTCCGGTCGATTTAAATACACTTGAGACTTTAAGTGGCACCAGAGAAAATAATCAAGCGGCGTTAAATCGGGAGATCGAGGTGGCCATATAATGGCTCCACGCCTGCCAATCCATCTGTTAGGAAATACTTCATCCAAGTAGTCTCTCACTCCACGTGCAAAATGTGGTGGAAGCAAACATTTCTATCTGTTTCATCTGGATTGTTATTATCAGGATACAGAACTTGTAATTGAGGTACCAAAAAATTTGTTAAAAAATATAAATATCCTTCTCCTGTCAGATAGTCATCAAAAAGGTAAGGCCCAATGATTTTATTTTCAATAATACCACACCACACATTCACTTTTTACTTTCCTATCTGTATACAGATATAAGGAAAGTATAGGAATCATGATTTTTTTCGACCTCGAGTTTTCGACGGATTTTTACGTTTTGAGGTCCCCTGAATCCGTTTTGACTATTTTCGCGATGATGTCTGTCTGTCTGTGTGTGTGTGTGTGTGTGTGTGTGTGTGTGTGTGTGTGTGTGTGTGTGTGTGTGTGTGTGTGTGTGTGTGTGTGTGTGTGTGTGTGTGTGTGTGTGTGTGTGTGTGTGTGTGTGTGTGTGTGTGTGTGTGTGTGTGTGTGTGTGTGTGTGTGTGTGTGTGTGTGTGTGTGTGTGTGTGTGTGTGTGTGTGTGTGTGTGTGTGTGTGTGTGTGTGTGTGTGTGTGTGTGTGTGTGTGTGTGTGTGTGTGTGTGTGTGTGTGTGTGTGTGTGTGTGTGTGTGTGTGTGTGTGTGTGTGTGTGTGTGTGTGTGTGTGTGTGTGTGTGTGTGTGTGTGTGTGTGTGTGTGTGTGTGTGTGTGTGTGTGTGTGTGTGTGTGTGTGTGTGTGTGTGTGTGTGTGTGTGTGTGTGTGTGTGTGTGTGTGTGTGTGTGTGTGTGTGTGTGTGTGTGTGTGTGTGTGTGTGTGTGTGTGTGTGTGTGTGTGTGTGTGTGTGTGTGTGTGTGTGTGTGTGTGTGTGTGTGTGTGTGTGTGTGTGTGTGTGTGTGTGTGTGTGTGTGTGTGTGTGTGTGTGTGTGTGTGTGTGTGTGTGTGTGTGTGTGTGTGTGTGTGTGTGTGTGTGTGTGTGTGTGTGTGTGTGTGTGTGTGTGTGTGTGTGTGTGTGTGTGTGTGTGTGTGTGTGTGTGTGTGTGTGTGTGTGTGTGTGTGTGTGTGTGTGTGTGTGTGTGTGTGTGTGTGTGTGTGTGTGTGTGTGTGTGTGTGTGTGTGTGTGTGTGTGTGTGTGTGTGTGTGTGTGTGTGTGTGTGTGTGTGTGTGTGTGTGTGTGTGTGTGGGTGGGTGGGTGGGTGCGTGCGTGCGTGCGTGCGTGCGTGCGTGCGTGCGTGCGTGCGTGCGTGCGTGCGTGCGTGCGTGCGTGCGTGCGTGGGTGCGTGCGTGCGTGCGTGCGTGCGTGCGTGCGTGCGTGCGTGCGTGCGTGCGTGCGTGCGTGCGTGCGTGCGTGCGTGCGTGCGTGCGTGCGTGCGTGCGTGCGTGCGTGCGTGCGTGCGTGCGTGCGTGTGTGTGTATAACGCATAACTCATGAACCGATACACAAAAAAACACCAAATTTTAAACTTAAGCTTTGTTTCAGCGTCCAATGAGCTGATTAGATTTTGGGCAGAGTCGGAACATCTGGGGGGGTACTTTATAGGTGGTCATTTTTATATTTTATGGAATATATCTGTTATTTACGTTTGGAGAAGAAAATTCTTCAAATAAAAGTTACTTCTAATATAATTATCTATAATTTTTGTTTTATGCAAAATTTTCCTAAAATGGTCCGTATTCGAGAAATTTGAGAAAATGTAAAAAAAATAATTTTTTATAAAAATTGTTCAAATAAAAGTTGTTTGTAATATAATTCTCTATAATTTTTATTCCATACATAATTTCTTTAAAATGGACCGTATTCGAGATATTTGAGAAAATGTGTAAATTTCGAATTTTGAAGAAAACTCAAAAACGGATAAAGAAAAAAACATTAAATTTTAAACTTAAGGTTTATTTCGGCCTGACGTGAAATGATTATATTTTGGACAAAGTCGGAACATCTGGGGGGGTACTTTATAGAAGGCCGTTTTTATATTTTATGGAATATATCTGTTATTTATGTTTGGAGAAGAAAATTGTTCAATTAAAAGTTACTTCAAATATTATTATCTATAATTTTTGTGTTTTGTCAAAATTTCCTAAAATGGTCCGTATTCGGGAAATTTGACAAAATGTGCAAAATTCTGAATTTTATGAAAGTTTTTGAAATAAAAGTTGTTTGCGCTATCGATCTCTATAATTTTTGTTTATACATGATTTTTCTAAAATGGACCGTAATGAAAAAATTGTAGGAAATTTTAATTTTTCAGTATTTTCGTTTTCCATGAATATCTATAGAAAAATGTTTCGAGGTAGATGTATGTGGACAATGTATATATTTAGTTTATCCTCTAAACATTTATAGAGATGCTGCAATAGGTTGTACAAAATAACCGGAAAAAGCCTATAATAACTAGATAGGAAAGTCATGTGTTGGACACATCAGATTTTTTAGGAAACTGAGTGTGAGTCTCCATTATCCAATGAGGATTTTCTCTGCTCCAATAACGAGAATTGTGTCGGTTGACAGTACCATTTAAGTAAAACGTTGCTTCGTCCGAAAAAAGTATTTTCTGTAAAAACTGCACATCTGCCTGACATCTGTTCATTATTTGTTCACAGAATTATAGCCTTCGGTCTGGATCGTCCTCAGATAACTCCTGTACCAACTGAATTTTATAGGGATGGTACTGTTCTTTGTGTAAAACACGCAAAATTGTTGTTTTACTGACGTTGTGTTCGGCAGCAAGTTGTCTAGTAGATTTATGCGGATTTTCTTCAAGGGCTATCATAACATCTAATCGTTTATCCTCATCATCTTCAGGGGTTCTTCCTGCGTTACGAACTTGCTTCACATGCCCAGTACTATGAAATTTCTTTGCTACTTTGCTAACTGTAGACTGTGAAATATTATATCCTGGATATTTATTATTAAATAATTCACATACCTCTCTATGCGTTCGTTTTCTATTGTCACAACCAAGTATTATTAAAATATCTATTCTCTGACTGTTCATAAAATTGAACTAATTAAATAGTATAAATTATAATCGTCAATTGTAAATAAATGTTCCTTGCTTATTCCCTTGTAGCAGAATAGCAAAAGTTTTTCATAAAAAGCTCGGTTTAACTTTTTATTGCCATTTTTTTACATGGTCTAAGATAAGATAGAAATATTATTAATAGAATAGTTCGGGGGCTGGTTAAAAGCTTTAAAAATAAAAATTGATGTGTCTTGAATATAAATGTACAAAAAACAAAAAATCTTATACTGCTGAATAGGGAATTAAAAACCCTTTAAAATAAGGTATCACACGCTACCCATTTCTATTTAAAATTAAAATTAAAGGGGTGACTTTTACTCCGAAGGGGTTAAAGGGGGAAATAAATAATTTCGTTCAGAAAATGTCATTTTAGAAATAAAAATCGACATGTTCAAGGATTTTCCTCAAAATGTAATAATAAAGCCAATAACTAATATATTCCACAAATATGGACCACCCTGTATATAATGAGACATAAAAACTGTTCCATAATATGTAAAACTTTTATTTTTCTTTGTAAAAATGTATCAGTCGATAAGAGTATCGAATCTAAAGGGGGATTACACCGAATATTATCTGTTTAATATTTTTGGCTATACCGGTTGTCCCATTTTTTGCCATTTTGAATATTTTTTTAAAAATAATATTTATAAATTAGATTTCTTTGGTAAAGTAATAGTTAATTGCATCCAGCTTGTAAAATCGTATGATTTATACAGTAAAAGTCAAAAACATCATATAATGCAAAACTTTTTTCCTCTATAAAAATATATCAGTCGAATATATGTTGCCTAGCCCTTTTGACGCCCTTGTGCAAATTTAAAATATCGCCCCAAAGGACCCCGCACACCGGTAATGGAAAAGTGGTGACCTGTTAAATGTCATACATTTTCAGTGCTTGACCTCTTAAGTAATAATGTTCATGGGACCATTTATATCCTGTGACTGTTTTTTGAGATACAGGATGTTAAACTTAAGAAATGCCACTTATTTAATAACGTTTCAGGAGAAAGCTAATCGATTATAATTTTTTGTGCAAAATATTATTGTAATATGTTTTGGCATTCTACGAATATAAAAAGAGGTCAAAAATTAGTTTCCTTCACAGGGTGGGTCACAAATAAGTAATGTCTAATGATATTATAAAAGATGTTAGGTGCCATTTATATAGGGTGATTCGTAAATATCGACATAGGCCAATGTATTTTTTTATAAGTATTAATGTAAAACGCAGTATTTTTACGGGACTTCTATGTATTCACCACATGCACAATTATCCAATTCATTGACTACAAGGTGATTTAATAAATACATTTATAGTTAATTTATCGTATGTGTCAAAAGAAAAATTTTTTTAAGCACCCTATACTTTTTGATTAGTCCTGTAAAAGTATACATATTTTTTCACTGGCGCATCATCCATCCTGTAGAAGATATTTTCCAAATTATAGCTTTTTTCCGATTGGTTTTTGAGATATAGGGTGTTTAACTTAGAAAATTACCCTTTTTATTACCAGTTACTACAGGAAAAAGTTAATCAATTAAAATTTTATGTGTCTACTATTATTTTAACATCCTTTGGCACCACCCCACGAATATACACAGGAGTCCAAAAATATTTGTCTCTACAGGGTGAATCGTAAATAATTTATTTTTTAGTAAATACACGGAAAAAAAATTGTAGAACAAATTTCTACAATTATAGACTTTTTCTCTACAATAAATAGTACATATAGGGACAGGGACAATTTGTTGTAAAAATTTCTAAATATTTGTAGAGAATTTATTGTAGAGTTATTATCTACAATATGTAGTAAAAATATCCATATGTATCATAAGAATTCTTCTACAAATTGTTATAATTTTTGCTATTCATTTATTATTATTATTATTATTATACATTGATAAAGGCTGAGGACACAAGTCCTATGATAGCCTAAAAACAAAATAGAAAAATTCTAACAAAGTAAACACACTGAAACAAAAATAACACTAAAAATTGAATAAAAATGTTAATTAAACAAACACGCGTCTAACTTATTTTTAAAGACGTTAACTGTTATGGCACCAACAACTTCGTCGCTGAGGTCGTTCCATACATTAAATACCCGGTTGGAAAGGAATGATTGTCTGTGCTTCGTTTTTAGGTTTTCCTTTTTTAATTTTAGTTCGTGACCACGTAGACGAGAGTCAGTATTTAACAAAAAAATGTCACTAAGATTTCCGTAATTATATTTAAGTATTCTAAAAGTAAGAATTAAGTCCCCTCGTAGTCGACGATTCGCAAAAGTTGACAAGTTTGACAATTGTAGTCTTTCTGCATATGATGGTCGGACTGCTCCAAAGGTCATTCTGGTAGCCCGGCGTTGAACATTTTCTAAAAGGTTCTGGTCTCGCACAAGAAGCGGACACCAAACTACACCTGCATATTCTAATAAAGGTCGAACATAAATCTTAAATAATTTGATGTATGTATGAAAGGATACCTTTGCAAAAGTCTTTTGAAGCAAATATAACATCGAATTTGCACGTTTACATGTTTTTAGAATGTGTTCAGACCATGTTAGTTCTGACGTCACTAAAACTCCTAAATCTACATACGAAGACACTTGCGCTAAATTATGGCTACCGAGCGAGTAACCAAGACGTGGATTATTTTTGCCGATATGTAACACCACGCACTTGTTTATATTTAACGGGAGAAGCCAGTCCGAGCACCAATCACTTATTGAATTTAAGTCAGCTTGAATATTATCGTAGTCTACTAAGGGGTTTCCGTAAAATTTTGCGTCATCTGCATAAAATGCTCTTTGAGACTGGATATGGTAAGGTAGATCACTCGAATAAGTTATAAAAAGAAGCGGACCCAGTATCGAGCCTTGGGGGACACCACTTGTCACTAATCTATCTGATGAGTAGGACTGACCAACTTTGACTCGGAAGCTCCTATTTCCTAGATAATTGTGAATCCATGACAATAATTTTCCTCGAATACCAAATGACTCGAGTTTGTGCTGCAGTCTGACGAAAGGGACCCTATCAAAAGCCTTTGCAAAATCGAGATAAATTACATCAGTTGGTTGTTTGCATTCGAGTGAGCGAGACCAATCGTTAATACAGCATAAAATATTTGTTGTGGTAGATTTACCCTTAACAAACCCGTTTCATGAAAATTAATATGAAAATTTTACACAATAAATAGTAAAAATTCACACAAATTGTAGTAATGTTTAATAAAATTCTTAGTAGTATTCCACAATTATTATAATTATAACCTAGAAATGTTCCTTAATAAAATAATTTATTGTTTTAATAAAAAAGATACAAAGTTTTAATTACATTATGTAAAAAATAACAGTAATAATAGCTCCCTCAGTCTCAGTAGGTTTTACTGCACCTGAAAAATATGAAATAAAAATTAATACCTATTGAACTGCTCATACTTATAAAACGGTATCTATAACCTTTACAGTGATTGGGATATTAAATGACAACGTCGGAAAACTAAAAAAAAAAATGAGAAAGGAGGTGTCACAATTAAATCGAAAAAACATCATCGAACTTGGCACAACATTCGATCATTGGCCATAACTATCTTTATTAAAATAATCTACTAAGGTTATTTAAATTAGTTATCTAAAGGTAAATTATTCAGAAACAATAATAAATGTACTTACCACTTAAAGAAGTTATTATTAAAATTTTCTCGAACCATCACTGCTTATAATATAATAATGTGTTATATATGTACCATGCTCTGTATTGTGAACATGGCGAACGACTACTGCTGTCTGACCATTTATGGTCGACGTCAGAAAATGTTGGCCAATAGCAGAATTCTGTTTTATTCACATGACTAAGAATTTCTACAATATTGTAGAATATTTTTCAACAAAATTGAATTTTTATTATAAGATGGGATGCAAAGTATTACTATTTTTTGTAGAGAAAATTACTATTTTTTATAGAGATAATTATTAATGTTTATTTTAACAGAACTTAGTAGTAGTAATTACGATAATTGTAATAAATTTCTATTTCTACAAACAATAGTAAAATATACTAAACATTGTGGTCTTTTTTTCTATTGTTGTAGCATTTTATTCGACAATTCAATTGCTACAATAATGAATAGTTTTTAACTATAAATTATAGTAAAATTTTCTACAAAAAGTTAAGTATTTTTCTACAAGTCTACTACTACAATATTGTAGTAAAATTTTCTAGTCACGTTTTTTTCCGTGTATTTTCACCTTCTGGAACAATAAAAGTAATTATCAAAATCACGTTCACCTATAAAGGAAAATAATTTTTGACCTTCTTTTCTATTCTCCATCTTCTATATACTCTAGACCTGTCTAATGCAAACCTTGAATATATCTACTAATTAAATACTGTCGATGACAAGGTTAATTATTTTACAAACACAATAGTGCAATTATTTAATAAGCATGTTCCTTTAAAAACTATCAAAGTCACTAAAAATAAAGCTCCGTGGCTTACTGCAAACTTAAAACTAATGAAGTCCCTACGTGACAAAGCACTAAATAAAACCGGCCAAGATGCAATAAACGAGAATCTGGTGGGAATAATGATTTGCCACATAAAAATGTTAACAATTTGGTCTCTTAGTTGTAATGTCTTTGATTATTAGTATTATAGCGTTATGGTTTAAAGAATGTTATTTTTGATATAGTTCAATGGCGTGCTGTTCTCAAGAAGAAATTCTTAAAAATAAATATACAGCTTGACCACCTTATTTCAAATTTCTTTATATATTTATTCAATTTCTAATTAATAATTCTGTCTAATTTTGCTGTTTTTCCTCTTTTTAGTGCCTCAAAATCAACATGTCGAATCGCTATTAGTCCGAAAAATGTAACGGGTAGGAGTGTGTTGGAGTTGCTAGTATATACATTAATTTAACCCGGTTTTAAAATTAGTATTTTTATTTCGAAAAGCAACTCGTGTTTGTCGGCATCGTCTCTGCCTATGTGATACACGCAAAGATCATCTTTCTGTGTTTTATTGCATAGACATCGACGATGCGGTGTATTTGAAATCGTTTCTTCTGACAATAAAGACGTTGGATCTTCAGAACTTTATACCTTCCGAATTTATCTTGTGCGGAATAAGTATTTTATTGAAAATTATTCTGCGGTTTTTAGTTTTTCGAAAGGTGTAAATTCTGCATAGATCGAACGGACGAGGCTGCAGAAATACTGGTCGGCGATGGTTTTGCGATTTTTATTAAACTCAAATGAACTTATTTGGAAAATAGAACCATATTTTTTTGTATAAATAGACTTGGTAATAAATACTTTTTTAAGAGATAATTCACTAAATTTATTTAAAAAAAAACATTGTTATTTAATTAATAAAGCACTGGGCACTATACAAAAATATCTACTAATTTCAGTTATGGAAATGGAAATATTATGTAAAAATGGAAGATCTTAAGATTCTTTTTTATCAAGCAAACCCTTATTTTACCGTGTTTTTTAAACAACTTCCATGAAATCTGTACCCCAGAGTCCAAAAAATTAATTTTTCAGGACATCATTTTTAATGTGTTTATTTTAGACTGTGGACTGTGGGCTTAGCATAGTTAAAAATAAGCTAAGCATAAGTTGCATAACAACCAGATAAAAAATACAAAATGATATTGAAATTTCTTGGTTACCGAGTAAAAAATTTTGAGTTTAATAATATCCTGGAAGCATCGAAGGCTTGCTATTAGAAACGGAATGATACGTTGAGTAATTGAGGTTAGAATGCAAGCTCGTCGCCGGGACCAGAAGATTTCCGGAGTTAAATGTACCGGGTGACGCGCAAAAATGATTTTTGTAACGAAAAGAAGGACCTTGGATGGGGGAGAGATGAGAGACAGATTGAAACAGGAAACTTCGTTGATTTTATATAGAGGTGAGTGTTTATTAATTTCTTATTTAATAAGTTTGCATATTTGAGTAAAAAGAAATTTGTTCGAGCCCTTTCAGCCTAAATCCTTTCAAAAATAAAGGCAGAAAAAATATTAAACTAACTAAATATTTTAGCCCTTAAAAACCCTACAAAATGGTTTTTTTACAAAGATTGATAGCATAAAAACTAAGCGAGTTTTAGACCCTGGGTTTTGGCGCCCCTAAAGGATGGCGCCCGTGTGCATTGCACACTTTGTACATATGGTAGCGGGGGCCCTGTAGATGGCCTCCACGATCACCAGATCTATCAATTTTAGATTTTACAAAGATGTGCCAATTTTGTATTAGAGAAAATGGTCGTCATTTTGTACATCACTTTCAAAAATTTGTTTATACTTTTTTTTTTAATAATATTATTTTATATTATGCTACAAAACTTATTGTTATAAAAAACTCTACAGGTATTTTTTTTATAAAAAGAAACCCCTATGTATTCGTAATGTATCCAATTCTCTCTTAGTAATATGTAACTTTCACTTGTTTATTATTGTTATCCATGGTCTACTATTAAATTATGCATTTAATTTTAAAAAATTCTCATTTATTTGCTTGTTTCTATAAATATACAGGGTGTTCCATTTAAAAAAAAAACATAAGTTTGCTTTATAACTCAAAAATAGTAAATACGTAACAAAAATTATCTACACCATTTCTACGGAAAAAATCTATAAGAATATTATTTTATCTTTTCAAAAAGTTAAATGATAACACAACATTTTCAAAAATGCCGTTTATCTTAAAAACTAAAAGGGTTATGTTAACGACATTTTTAGTTTTAAACCCGCAACTCTCTATCTTTAAAAATAACGGAGATACCTCTATAGATTTTGGTAGATTAAAAACGTAGATATCAAAATCATTAACAGAATAGTTTTTGTATGGCTCATACATTACATCACACTAATACAATTTAATATTTGCTTGTTTTAATAAAATTTCCATTTAAAAAGTAGTGGTTTTTGGCACACTGTGACACAACTCACTTCCAAAAATTCACACCTTTTGAGTTAATACCATGAATGTGATAAGCAAACAACCCTATACTAGTCGTCAAAACTATTTTATGTAGGGTTGTTTTCTTATCTTATTAATGATATTAACTCAAAAGATGTGAATTTAAAGTTGTATAACTTTTGAAGCAAGGGTGCGAATTCAATTTGGAATTAATTCGTGGTTCTGATGTAACAAATTTCGCCATCAATTCAATTAGAGAAATTGCAGACGGTACAAATGCAAAACAGTTGCAAGCAAGGTATGTCAACGGTCAACTCGGTTGACGATACACATTGAGATTAATTATTATCGATGAAGTTTGTAAATTGGCGTTGGAGAGGGACGTGTCTGTTGCCGTTCTCTGCTGATTATTGTCGCTATCCTGTTGATGTGACCTCACAGCAACTTGAGATTTGGAACTAATTTTCAATTCGAATAGTTAAATGGACGAAAACTAACAATTACAAAAGTAGGTAGAATTCTCTGGATAACATTTCTGTTTACGAAAATACGATAATTGATGTGAAATTTAAATAAAAGAAAATACAAATCTCTAAGTCATATCCCAAATTTTTTTTTATTAAACAATGGGGAAAAATATGAACTAAGGTATTAAACGTTAAAATGTTAAGTCATACTTAAACACTGTAATTACCATTTATTCGCTGATGATACCCAATTATACTACTCTTTTAAGTATTTTAATTTAAATGTATATACAGAGTGTCCCAAAAGTCTGGAAACGGCCAATTGCTAATCCTAACTGTACAAAATTTGGGGTACACCTATTTTGGGATACGGTGATTCCAGATTTGATATTTGCAATGTTACCAGGTTTGCCGTTTCTCTTAAGTTATTAGTCACTTTGGTATTTCAAATTTATCACCCTGTATATTCAGTCATTATTGGAATCTCCTATTGAATACGAGTTTAACCATATGTAACACTTATGATTTTATCTAGTCTGGAAGGTCTTAAATAAATAGAATAAGTCTGGCAACGCCTGTCTCAATAAATTTTTTAATACAAACTAATTTCAACTACATTGAAACATAACAATTGAAAAATATCATTTTTAACATAATGGTGACTTTATCAAGTGTTTAAAATGTGCTCCATTTGTGAGTTGAAAGTACCCTAATGGATGGTAGAATGCGTCTACCACATTTCTCCATGATTGTTTTATTTATTTAAGACCTTCCAAACTACATAAATCAAGTGTTACATATGGTTAAACTCGTATTGAATAGGAGATTCCAATAATGATTGAATATACAGGGTGATGAATTTTGAAAAACCAAAGTGACTAATAATATAAGAGAAACGGCAAATCTGGCAACTTTGCAAATATCAAATCTGGAATCCCCGTATCCCAAAATAGGTGTACTCCAAATTTTGTACAATTAGGATTAGCAAATTACGAGATAATTGGCCGTTTCCAGACTTTTGGGCCACTCCGTATACAGGATATTAATTCTGATATATACGAAATCTTTAATGTATTTAAAAATTATTCATTAAATATTTATCCTAATAAATCTGAGCAATGATTTTTTGTAATGAGTCAATTAGGGCTGTTCCTACGGTAACTGCCGTCCGTGTGTGAGCAAAATTCTCAGCCCCCCTTTTATATCATATGAATTAGAAATATGTTTACCCTAAATAAAACAATCAAGTATAGAAATTATAAGAAATTTGGTTATTTTTTAATTTTACAACCTAACATACTAATAAATTATTAATTTACTATTTAATAACTAAATAAATACATACACAAAAATATCTACTAATAATACTTAACGAGTTAGTCAAAAAGCCTAGATAAACTTTGCTTTTATTGCTTTTTTTAACCCCCCAATTTATTTAGAATTTTTTCAGAATCAATGAGCTTCTTTTTATAGAGCTTTATTTTTATTAAACATTTCATGTTAATGCAGCTTTTCATTTTTGAGCTATGATTTTTTTTTAATTTCAACCTCTCTTAACCCCACAGTAAAACAAACATAAATATAATACGTTTCCAAAACAAAATATTAAGAACAATAGTAAACGTCCCTTGGTATGTTAGAAACTCAGATCTACACCACAGCTTATACAATACAGCTCCACAACTCCGTGTCGGCGCCTTTGATTTGGTGGTCGAGAACCAAGCGAGACGGAATGGTGCTATCTCTGTTAGATTCGACGGAAAAGTCGGGCCCGGATTAAAAAATATTTATATTAATGAAATAATTGAAGACGTTGGCGTAATAAGGTTGGTTACAAGCCACATTAACTAAGTTTTAAAAAATTAAGTTTTAAATTTGTTTTAAACCTGTCAAATATAATTAAAAAAATATTTAAATATAAATATTACGAAAAATAGCACATCTTTCGGATTAGAGGTAAAATAATTTGTATGTGGCTAGTAATATCCTCGTTAACAGATGTGTTGAGCTAAAACAGTCACTTTAGGACAAATTGTGGCTTGGATCCTTTTTACACCATAGGCTTCAATTGTTAACGAATTTTGTCACGCCCGTGGATGCAAATCAAGTGCTACCTCGTGTGTGTTACTCATCGCGCAAAGGGTTTATACTTTTAGATAAACGAATTCTTTGATTGAGGTCTGGGAACTCTATGGTATTCTGGAATTATAACGAATCGGTCACTTGTGCTTTTATTTTAACAGTATTGGTTTTATTTAGATGTATTCTTATTCATTGGAATACAGATTTGTAGAAGTAATACTTTGACAGTTTTTATTAATATAATATATTTAATTTTTATCTGACTATACCCAAGTAGAGAATTTTGAAACTTTATAGTAATGTGAAATTTGAATTACAATATTACACGAAATTACATAAATAGTACTAATTTTACGTAGGTACTAAATTTGTACTAAGAAAAAGTAAATTTTTATAAGAAAACTTGAAAAGTAAATTAATTTAGTACCTATTTCTGATGTAAAACTTAAACCAAGAAAACAAATAAATAGTAGTTTGTTTAACAAGAGTGGATATGATAGCCATATCACACGAAGACGAAGTTTGAGCACGACGCCGTAGGCGGATTTTTCAATCGTTTGATTGTGATATGGACAATCCACTTGACTTATACAGTATATTTTTTCTACGACCCACTAACGAAAATCTACAAATTTAAAAAATTATTTTAGGTTATTTAGACAAAATAACTAATTTTAAAATAATGTACAAATTTTACTAATTTATAAAATAAAATAAACATGAAAAAAAAAAAAATGATTTAATTTAATTTAATTTAATTAGTCCTCGGCCTAGATTCGATCCCGGGCTTTTCGCGTGGAAGGCAGATGCTCTGTCCTCATCTTCACCGACAATTTTAGGATTTTAGTTTTAATACTCGTAATTAAATTAGTATCATGTAGTTTCATTAAAATTTAATTTTTTTTTAAAATGTGGACCCAATAAAAACAAAAATGCTATTATTTATTATTTTTTCTACACTCACATGTATATTAAGTGTAGCCAATTCTTCAAAATTATTTTGAAATATCTTTTCAATATTGAAAATGAGTTCTACAAATTCATCATTTGGCAGTTGCGGATTTCCAAATGTATCTGAATTGACGTTATCATATGCCCTTAAAAAGCAATAAAAAGAAAAATCATTTAATTCATCGTGATCTTTGTTACATTTAAGACAGGTATCACAGGAGTGGATCCGCAAGGCTTTTATTAAAAGGTAACCACACACGTACCTAATAACATTTTTCTGTAGCAACTCATCTTTACAATTATTTAGGCTGTTAAGAATTTCATCATAAAATAAAATACATGGTGTTCCATTTAAAAAACATACATTTTAATTTACCAGGCAAAAACGCGACACCCTGTATATTCAAAGATATTTTTAAAATATGTAGGTATTTTTCAAATCCATATAACTTTTATTTAAAACTTTTTTGCGTGTCTACAACACAAATATTGACGCACTAATGGGACACCCTGTATAAATTATATTTTTAACAATGAACATTTCTTATAATGTGGTATTTATCGGTTTGGGCCCTTGGGAAAACGAAAGAATGTTTTCTTGCAGGTATAGCCTTATTAAAACAGCTTTTGACTGCACAAACAGAATGATGTCTTTTTTTTTACTCATTCCTCTCACAGCTAAAGAGTCACCAAAATAATAACAGTACTTTTAACTTAACACAACAGAGAGCTTAAACAAAATCAACGAAATTATAGGCTCAACGAAATTATGCAATCAACGAAATTATACGCACGGCCCAATACCTTACCTAAGTACGCTTCTGAACACCAAAGCCGTATTTTCCGTCCGAAGGCGGAGCTTAAGCGATGCGCGACGGAATCGACGCAAACCGTTGCCGCCAAGAGAGTGTTTTAGCTGTATTGTATAAGCTGTGTCTACACAGAGATCTGAGAATGCCTACGGTCGAAGAAGAGAGGAAAACTATCGCAAAAAACATGGTCACGTCAATACTGAAGTTCCACAGTTCCTGGACAGACCGATACCTAATGAGAAGGCTCAGAAGGATCAAACCATTTGAATCAGTGATGTGAAAGTGTGTTAAAGCGGAGCACAGTGTATAGTAATCAGAACAGAAAGGAGCAAATACCATTGGGTGAACTCTTAGTTTTAAGCCTTTTAAGTTTAATTACAAATTGATAGTTGGCTGAAATATAGCTAGGTGCAATGCAGACTAACAAAAAAAATGTTGTGGCGCTCTGAGGCGACTAAAAGATGATTGATCATGGAGACTACACAAGGAGCACGCACTCCATGTATAACAAGCGTACTGTGTTAAACAGAGCATTTTAGGAGGGCGCTAGTGTTCCATAAGTACCAAAATGGCATAAGAGAATGAGGCGGTAGTTTGAAATAAAATAAATAATTCTAATTAATTATTAATTAATTAATTAATTAATTATTTATAACTCTAATTATATTTATTTAATTTAATAACATTTGACACGTGTTTACGTTAATTAAATAATAGGTTACTTTATTTTCACGCTAACTTCACATTTGTTTATTCCTCTATATTCACACCGGTACAAAAGAAAAATTAGCGACGCTAGTGGTGAAAACAGAAAGCTTTATTTATACGATAAAGCGCGGACATACTCTGGCAAATGCCACACTTGAGTGCGTGCTCCTTGTGTAGTCTCCATGTGATTGATGTTGACTTACTTATAAATGAGCAAAACTTGGAAAACCCCAGTCACCATCATCGAACGGTAACGCATGGCGATTTTTATATTCTTGATGTCATATCAACAGAAATTAAATTTTATGCTAATACGGCATCCATCAAATCTTATAATGAACCAAATAAATTAATTAAAAATTCACATGATCAACTGTAGGATTCGAAGCCAGTGCGTCTCTCTATCACAAAATTACTTGCAAATGAATGCGCCTAAGACACCTATGCCACCGAGACAAAAGACATCGAACGGATGAACAAAGTGTAAGAATGATTTTATTTTCTATACAAATTTAATAAGTTTTATTTTACAAAACACTCGGTTTTTAAACGCACGAAATATTTGTCTTCCAAAATAGTCACAGCCTATGTTTATGTTAACATTATTAAGATACGAAGGTATCGGATTACGAATCTGGAAACTAAGGGTAAAATATCAAGCAGGCATAGAGTATAGATCATTTAAAATTTTAAATATGGCGGGACAAAATAAAAGTTCGTTCTAATAATAATAAACTGGTGAATAATTATAATTTTTGTGAGTGGCTATTTGCTGAATAGAGTGAGTTTTTCTCACTGTTTTATCAATTAGTTTTGTTTTAATTTGTGTAATCAAGTTATTTTGCAAATTATATTACCCAATTATTATCCATCAATTTTTTATAGTTAATTTGTCAATTCTGACGTAAAGATATTTTGTCAAGTATCGGGAAAACCTTATATTCTAAATTAACGGGGTTATATTAAATAATTAAAATTTATTTGACTATTTATTTATATTTTGTTTTCCTCTACGAGGTGTAATCAAAAGTAAAGTGAGTTAGATTGTCTGTTCTGGCGTAATACATTGCGGTCAGTGTATGTTTTTGTGTTGGAATTACTGTGGTCAGTTTTCCAGAGTTGTCGTACCATGGATGGTGCGGGCTAGTGACATTGCGGTCAGTGTGCTAGTAATGGCTTAAATTATACAGGGTGTTAGTAAATAAGTGCGACAAACTTCAGGGGGTGATTCAGCATAAAAAAATAATGACAGTTTGTTATATAAACGTATGTCTGAAAATGCTTCGTTTTCCGAATACGTGGTGTTAAAGTTTTTCTTAAAATAATAATAATAATAATAATAATAATAAATAATAATAATAATAAATAATAATAATAATAATCTCCCTAATTCACCCCCTTACGAGTGAACTTCAACCTCTGAAGTAGACTGAATGACTTGTGTAGGGGAAGGGACGGCTATTATTATTATTTGCCGTGGCGCTCCAAGGCGACTTAAAGATGATTGATGGTGCCATTTGACTTACAGGTGAGGAAAACCCGGAAAACCTCACCCACCATCATCGAGACGGTAATGCATGGCGATTTTTTTTTAATCTGCATGTCATATCAACAGAAATTGAATTTCTATTAATACACCACACATCAAATCCTAAACCGAACCATGCAATTTAATTAAAAATCCACATGGTCCGGTCTGGGATTCGAAGCCCAGCAGTCTCAGACTCATAAACTTGCCTATAAATGAATATAAGCGCGATAGACCGCTACACCACCGTCCCGAAACTGACTATTTGTTTATTGCTCTGAAACCGGTCAAGATATGCAAATGAAATTTGGTGGATTTTAAGAGGTAGCTATTCTGCCTTTTTTGACATGCAATTAAGAATTTTATGTTCATCATTGGCGTGCATACGGGTAATGATCTCAATTCATTTAAAGAAAAAAATGGTACGCCAGTGAGATATTTCAAATTAAAAATCATTTTTGAATTCCTCATTAAATTTGTCACAAAAAATCTCTGGCCTTTTTTTCGTGTGGGCGCTAGTACTAGTAGCCTATTGTCAACATTCTGTTAAATACGAATAGTTTAACGAAATGTCAAATTAGCGTTTCTTCATTATTAAGCTTTTAGTTTGGTATAACATTGATGTTAATAAGTAATTAACTTTTCTTTTATCGAAAACAATGGAAAATTATACAAACGTGGAATTGTCAGACATGCATTTTGTCTATGGTCGAAGTTAATGTTATTGTATTAGATAGTTCTTGATAATGTATTAAAGAAATGGAAAATACGCGTTAAGATATTTTATTTTTTTGCATAAAAACGGTGCCCCACACGAAAAAAAGGCTAGAGATATTTTTGTGACAAATTTAATGAGGAATTCAAAAATAATTTTTAATTTGAAATATCTCTTTAAATGAATTGAGATTATTACCCGTATGCACGCCAATGATGAACATAAAATTCTTAATTGCATGTCAAAAAATGCGCAATAACTACCTCTTAAAGCCTACCAAATTTCATTTGCATATCTCGACGGGATTCAGAGCAATAAGTAAATAATCAGTTTTTAAGAAAACGAAGTATTTTCAGACATACGTTTATATAGCAAATTGTCATTATTTTTTCATGCAGAACCACCCCCTGAAGTTTGTCGCACTTATTTACTAACACCCTGTATATCGATCGATAGTTTGGGCATTGCGAGTTGTAAGCCCATTATGCACTAGTAAAATTTTTTCATTTCGTGCGTAATGGGTTACTTACAGCTCTTGTTACGTAATATACTATTTTATATTATCATTTTACCAATAAATTAGTACTAATAAATATTTAAATTATTATTTTTTTAACGTCGCTCGCCGCCCCCTTGCCTTGCCATTCGTGTGCCCCGCACCCCTGGATTGGAAAGCTCATGTTCCTGAACAACTCCCGCTCAACACCTCACAGGACATCGACAACATGGTTATCTCATAAAAAATGTAAACACAAAATCTTAAGAAATAAAGTATTAAAAATAAGTTTAGCTTAACTATAAGTCATCTAATGAAAGATTTGAACGCAGGCCTTCGACTGGAATTTCCTCTTTCCTCGCCTGCTTCTACTTCGACATGCACGGTCGCACGGTGCTCATTTCGCGTTAATTGCCAGTTGTAAATTCGCACGTAGAAAGGAGGGGAGGCGGTGCAAGTCGCGCGGCGGCAAATAGAGAAATGCGGGAATTGAAAATTTAGATCGACAGCGTTTCTGTTTCTGCCGGTTTCGGCTGTTAATTAATAGTCGGTTTTGATGACTGATCAATATCAATTGTAGAATGTAGGTAAAGTATTCGAATTTGACAAGATACGCGATAGCAAGCTAAAAATATGACGTGCTATTTTCTGCAGTCAGATGATAAGCTATATGTTTTGCTAACTAAATATTTAAGGAGTCAACGAATTAAGTAATAAAGGACTTCGAAGTTATTTTTAGAAATATATTTATTACAAAAACAGTGAAATCCGAGTTACAAATAATCAGAATAGGCAATGTTAAAACCTTGATTATCAAATTATAACTGAACAATAAAAACAAAGAATACAATGGAAAATGCAATTTCTACTCTACTCTACGAAAGCACTGATAGCGAATATAATATTACCTACTTATTATAATTATTATTTTATTAATAGAATAGAATGTCCATTTTCATAGCCATCACGTTGGGATCTTGACTTAACAAACGCGATGATTCCATCCTCGCCTCGTATACACAGCTATATAAAACTCCGGATTCATTAATCACGCAACTTTGACGCGTATTGTTCTAACCAGGTATAATATACCCTTTTGACCCTTTTTTGGTTTAATCCGATATACAAAAAAAAAGAAAAAAGTTGATGAAGAATAATTACTCGAATTAATATGGTTTCACTTAATGAGTTTGAGTCGGGCATTATTGTTTACCTTTTGAAATTTATAAGATGGTATTAATAAAAAAACAGGTTGAAATTTTTGAACGTCTAAAGAATTAATTAATAAATTACGTCATTATATTGTAGAATAACAAACATTTTCTACTAACAAAGCTCGTTATAATTGAAGACGCGCCTCTGATTTATTCTGGAACCATAAACTTTGTCTACGGGTCCCGAGATGGTCCCCAAGCGGCCCCCGGAGTGAGATTAACTCCCAGCTTGAGCTCTTAATCTGCTCCTCTGTCAGTATGTCGCGTATTGCAATACTTGAAATTCAAATTGGTTGCGTAAGGTGTCGCTCAGCGTTGTTGCCATGTTTACCCCTCTCGGAATGTGATTATCCTCGTTTTAAACGAAACGATGCCTCACAAAAATTCTGCTAATGGGTTATAAACTTATCTTATATGCGTTATCCCCAAATTTAATTTCTCTCTTTCAGTCATATTTAAATGGAAGATTTCAGTTTGTTAAATATAAAGGTTTCAAATCGGCACTATTTTTACAAAAGTCCGGTGTACTCCAAGGTTCAATATTAGAACAACTTCTCTTTAACATTTCATTAATGATGTCAGATAATTCTCAGTACCTACTATATGCTGATGATCTAAAAATATAATGCGCAGATTGATGATTGATGATTGCAGAGAACTCCAAGAAATCTTTAACAAGAGTTAATGAATGGTGTGAATCAAATAATTTACCTTTGAATCCATCTAAGTGCAATACTATGACATTTAGCCGAAAAGTAAGCCCGATAGTATTCGACTACAGTTAAGATGGTGCTATATTTAATAGAATTGATTGTATCAATGATATTGGCACAGCTTATACAATACAGCTAAAACACTCTCTTGGCGGCAACGGTTTGCGTCGATTTCGTCGCGCATCGCTTAAGCTCCGCCTTCGAAGGGAAAAGACGGTTTTGGTGTTCAGAAGCGTACTTAGGTAAGGTGTTGAGTCGTGCGTATAATTTCGTTGATTGTATAATTTCGTGGAGCCTATAATTTCGTTGATTTTGTTTGAGTTAAAGGTACTGTTATTATTTTGGTGACTCTTTAGCTATGAGTAGAATGAGTGAAAAAAAGACATCATTCTGTTTGTGCAGTCAAAAGCTGTTTTAATAAGGGTTATACCTGCAAGAAAACATTCTTTAGTTTTCCCAAGGTCCCAAACCGATAAGTACCACATTATAAGAAATTTTCATTGTTAAAAATATAATTTATACAGGGTATCCCATTAGTGCGTTATTGTTCATTATTTTGTTGTAGACACGCAAGAAAGTTTTAAATAAAAGTTATATGGATTTGAAAAAAAACTACATATTTTAAAAATATCTTTGGATATACAGGTTGTCACGTTTTTGCCTGGCAAATTAAAATGTATGTTTTTTAAATGGAACACCTTGTATTTTATTTTATGATAAAATTATTAACACCCTAAATTATTGTAAAGATGAATTGATACAGAAAAATTTTATCAGGTATGTGTGTGGTTACCTTTTAATAAAAGCCTTGCGGATCCACTCCTCTGCGATACCTGTCTTAAATATAACAAAGATCACGTTGAATTAGATGATTTTTCTTTTTATTGCTTTTTAAAGGCATATGATAACGCCAATCCAGATACATTTGGAAATCTGCAACTGTCAAATGATGAATTTGTAGAACTAATATTCAATATTGAAAAGATATTTCAAAATAATTTTGAAGAATTGGCTACAAAAAATAACATTTGTACCACACTTTTAGAATTAATTAACCCAATACCCTTTAGTCATCCATGCTAACGTTTTCCAAAAGAATAACTTATTTTATTGTATGTTTAATCTCAATAACTAAAAAATATACTGACAATTAGTTTGACAGAATTGTCCTGAAAGTTTCGGTGAAGATGAGGACAGAGCATCTGCCTTCCACGCGAAAAGCCCGGGATCGAATCTAGGCCGAGGATTAATTAATTTTTCATGTTAATTTTATTTTATAAATTAGTCAACTTCGTAAATTATTTTAAAATTAGTTATTTTGTCTAAATAACCTAAAATAATTTTTTAAATTTGTAGATTTTCGTTAGTGGGTCGTAGAAAAAATATACTGACCATATCGAGTGGATTGTTCATATCACAATCAGACGATTGAGTACTCCGCATACGACGTCGTGCTCAAACTTCGTCTTTGTGTGATATTGATATCATATCATATCCACCAGATGTGCTATTTTTCGTAATATTTATATTTAAATAATGTTTCTAATTATATTTGACAGATTTAAAACAAATTAAAAATTTAATTTCCCAAAACTTACTTAATATGGCATGTAACCAACCTTATTACGCCAAGGTTTTCAATTTTTTCAATAATAAAAAAATTGTTTAATCCGGGCCCGACTTTTCCCTCGAATCTAACAGAGATAGCACCATTCCGTCTTGATTGGTTCTCGACCGCCAGATCAAAGACGCCGACACGGAGTTGTGGAGCTGTATTGTATAAGCTGTGATATTGGTGTGATACTTGACTCAAAATTAACGTTTTCCAAACATGTAGACAAAATTATATCGACTGGCAGCAAAATGTTTAGTTTTATTATGAGAAATGGCAAAGTGTTCAATAGCTTAGAAACTTTAAAACTTTTGTATTTATCATATAAAATGTTGTCATATAAAATAGTTGTCATAAAAAATAGTTGTCATATAAAATAGTTATTATATAGAATGGTTGTCATGCAAAATAATTTTCACATAAAATAGTTCTCATATAAAATAGTTATTACATAACATATTTGTCATATTAAATTAGTTAACACATAAAATGGTTGTCATAAAATAACTGTTATAGAAAATAATTGTCATATAAAATAGTTGTCACATAAAGTAGTTCACATATGAAATAGTTATTACATAACATACTTGTAATATTAAATTAGTTAACATAAAAAATGGTTGTCATATAAAATAGTTGTCATATAAAATGGTTGTCATATAAAATAACTGTTATAGAAAATAATTGTCATATAAAATAGTTGTTACATAAAGTAGTTCGCATATGAAATAGTTATTACATAACATATTTGTATATTAAATTAGTTAACATATAAAATGGTTGTCATATAAAATAGTTGTCATATAAAATAGTTGTTATATAAAATAGTTGTTATATAAAAATAATTGTCAACCGTAGTGGTTTGTATTTCCTGAGAAATAAATAAACGTTTGAAAAGACACCACATGTGTTACAGTATATACGCTAGACTCTGACACACCCTGTATAAAATATACTGGCCGCACCTTCTGTCCTTCCTATTTTAAAATGTTGATGAGGGAAAATCTCGGCTTATTCGAAATCTTTCCGACAAGTCAGATCCTTTGGCTGGCTGATCAGCCCCGTGAGCCGTTCTCTAACGACAACAAACTGTCCGCACGGAGTCCGTCCAGTCATCCTGGCTGGCACCTAATATATCCAGAAACGTGACTGAAACCGCTCAGAAACGTCCTGAAACCAGAGATTGGGCTAATTCTCGTCCCTCGCTTTACTTATACCGACGCTTTCTTCTTGGACTACGTTTACACGAGCTCGCCAAGACCGAACGAGAGTATTGTTCATTTATGGTTGCGAGAAACAACAATGGAGGTAAAATAGCAAGCCAAAGTAGTTGAATATTCTTTACTATTATTTGTCCAGCTTTTTGTCACAAATGCTTTGTAAGAAAAGTCTCAATTTAAACATAAAATATGAAATACTAACTTCCGATCACAAAAGTTACTAAAATTCATTGTCACCCCTGGTGGTCAAACATATGAACTATAATTTCGTAATAAAATTTCGGAATTGGATTTAATTCAAGAATTTCTAGTAAAATAGTTATTAACTTTAATGAGGCTTTAATGATAATAATTTGACGTTGCTATTCGATGAAGTAGCAGATATGTTTGCATAATATGTTATTTTGCCGCCATTATTATAGTAATTTCAACCTTAAGATAATAACTGTTTTTTCTAAACCGAGTTTCATGTGTACACGTAGTCCATCCTCAGACTATTAGTATTGCGAAGCGAATGAGACGTTTCCTTTGCTTTGTCAATATTTCTGTTTGGCATTGTCTTTGTGGCCGGCTTGGGGATAGTGTTACTAAAAGATTTACCCATCAACCTGTTCTTCTACGGGAAGGAAAGGATTTCAACGGAAATTCGACGCTAAATACACACTTTGCTGATAGTGAAACGATGTGCGCCTTCGGCTTTACCGTCTAGCTTTTATATACAGATACGCCTTAAAATGTCATAAGAAAACACGTTCTAATTTTTGACCGTTTTTGTCAGAAACCAGGAAGTCAGTATTTAGAATAAGAATAATTTTTATTAACTATTTTACATAAGTCATTATGTTTATAGCAAGTCATAGGTGGTAACAGAATTTGAACAATATAAATAAAACAATAATTATTAGAGTACCAGAATTTGAACGATGTAAATAAAAACAATTATTATTAGGTACTTATCAAGGTTAAAATTGTGATGAGGCAGAGTGACAGTGAGATGTCTCATACAGACCGAAAATGAGGCTACATAATCATTGACAGAGTAAAAACAATGTCTCAATAGATATTTTTTTAATGTTTTTCTAAAAGGATTATTACTTAAATTTTTAAAGTTCTGCGGTAATATGTTAAATAAGTTATAATTTAGGGAATTTATTTTAGATAGAAATAACCTAAAACGAGTATTTCTAATACAATGTAAATTACGTGTCTTGTAATTATGAATATCGGACTGTTTCAGCAAAACAGACTTTATCCTATGAATTTCAACAAGTGTATGATGTAGATATAAAGTAGGTAGTGGCATAATTTTAAATTTAATAAAATGTGGTGGACAATGTTCTCTGAATCCAATTTTAGCCACAATTATGATAGGTTTTTTTGCATCTGGAAGATTTGAATAGATTGAGAAGAGTTTCCCCAAAGCGGTACACCATAGCTGACATGCGAGTGAAAGAGAGAGAAACACGTAGTTTTGAGGGTATTTAAGTTGATAAGTTTTTTCAACTGCCGAAGAATAAACAAAGAACTAGAAAGTTTTTTCTTTAACTGATTAATGTGGGCCGACCAATTGAGTTTGTTATCCAATGTAATACCAAGTAATTTTACGTTTTTTGTTTCATATTTTAAGATAATTTGATTGTTGGCAGATATCTGCATATTTTGAGTGTTTTCACTGTTAAGTTTTAATTTGTTGGTTGAGTCCCATGTGTTTGCTTTGTCCGCAATTTCATCAAAAAAAGAAATTAAATTTTTATTATTTTTGTCTGTTAAGATGAGTGTTGTATCATCAGTAAATAAAACTAATTTATTAGGTAGCATAAAACGGCTTAGATCGTTAACATAAACAATGAATAAAAGGGGGCCCAGGACAGAACCTTGTGGAACCTCTTGCCTTACAGCCTGAAAGTCAGACAGAACACCATTGCTCATCACAGCTTGTTGTCTGTTACTGATATATGAATTTATTAGTGCAAGCATTATTCCCCTGACTCCATAAAAGCTTAGCTTTTCCAGAAGAAAATCATGAGAGACGCAGTCGAAAGCCTTTGACAGATCGCACAACATTACTGCTGTGTGATTTCCCTGCTCAAGTTCCTCAACTACATCATTCACAACATTGAGAACAGCCTGTGTAGTAGAACAAGAGCGTCTAAAACCATATTGGGAGTTGCTGAAGAAGTTGTTCAAAATACTCACATAATTGTTTTTTAATAATTTTTTCAATAACTTTACCAAATATTGAAACAATACTTATGGGACGATAGTTATCAATTTTCAAAACATCACCTTTTTTGAAAATTGGTAATACTTTCGAGTATTTAAATACTTCAGGAAATATACCAGTGGATAAAATTAAATTAATCAGTTCAGTAAACGGTTTTATTATAATATTGCAAGTCTATTTTAGAGTTTTACTATTGAGTTCGTGAGTGTCAACACATTTAGAATTTTTTAGAGAAGTAATTGCGTCATAAACTCCAGACTCAAGAACAGGGCGGAAGAAAAATGAGCTACAGGGCATAGGAAAAGGTTTAAAACTCAGAAGTCATTCGAAACATTAGGAAGAGATCTTATAATATTTGCAGCAGTTGTATTAAAAAATGTATATATTTAATTTGGTGTTAAATCAGGAGTTACTAGATTTCTTTTTAAATTGTTTCTTTCGAAATTGATTATTTGCCAACATGCCTTGGCTTTATTGTCTGCTTGAGTAATATATTCATCATAGGCCAGTTTTTTTGTTGATTTCAATTTTTCATTGTACTCGCTTTTGAATTTCTTGTAAGTTTTTATGTCATTTGGATCTTTTGTAACGTCTATTATTAGTTTGATGGTTGAGAGATCGTTTCTTAGAGATTTTAGACTGTTGTTGAACCATATTACTGGTGAATTTCTTAAATTATTCTTGCATTGTCTCAAGGGAAAATATTTCATACTTAAGTTATGGTAAGTATTAATGAAAAAAATTTGACAAAAAAATTACATCAGTACCTTTATTACAAAAAATACTCCAATCTATACTACTTAGAGACTGTTTAAACATCTTTATTCTATTATCTGTAATATACCTTATAAGACATGTTTGATTTTTATTTTTTGTTAGACTATTATTGTAACTCACAGAAATGTATTGGGCACGGTGGTCTGAAAAGGAGGGTTCAAATAAACCGGAAGTAAACAATTCGTTTGCCAAATTTGTAATTATGTTGTCTATACAATTTGAAGATGAAACTGTAACTCTAGTATCATCATGTATTGTAAGAGATAAACCAAAAGACTTCAACAAACATTCAAAATTGAAAAGAATTTCAGATTGTGATTTAAAATTAATATTAAAATCGCCTAATATTATTAATTTGTCATTCTTTTCTAGTAATTTGTGTAACACAAGTTCAAAATTCACAAGAAAAATATCAGTAGTTCCTTTGCCAGACCTATAGACAGTTAAAATAATTGTAGTTTTTAAAGATGGCAGGTCTATAGCAGAGAATTCTGCATTTTGTTCACTAATATATTCAATTGGAAAATATTTCAAAAAATCTTTATAATTTTTTATGTAAATTGCTACACCCCCATGTATCATATTTGTTCTACAAAAAGAGTTTGCCAAATTGTAACCGTCAATATTATTGTATTTAAGACATGTTTCACTCTGCCAATGTTCAGAAAAGCAGACAACGTCAAAATTGTGATCCACAAGAAAACTGTTAATCATTTCTACCTTATTAGAGATGGATTGTAAGTTTATATGAAACATACTCACCGTACTCTGTTGATTTACATTTTTTAAAATACTAAAATCTTTTAAAATATTGGAATCATATTTCATATTTAATTTTCTTCTTCTGTTTTTTGAAGAGGCTGTAATTGGCTTTAATAAATTTTTTATTGAGCTCAAATCAAATACAATCTAACTGTAACTTTACCTTACCTCATTAATTAATAACTTTAATTTTTAGATACATAAAAAAAACGCCCTTACAATGATTTTCAGGTTGTTTTTGTCGATCTTGTCAGGAAAATTCTCGGGGATGATGTCCACGTACAGGTTTTGGTGCACCAGGTGTTTAGGGGGTATTCGCCGAAGTCACATTTGAATTCAGATCCCAAAAAAAACTCTCATAACGATTTTCTTTTCGTCTTTTTCGATTGTGTGAAGATAACTCGCGGAGATGAGGTCCGCGTCCAGGTAGCGATTTTACGTTTCAGTGTTCAGTTCAAACCGACGCGGTCTTGAAATAAACACGGGAAAGTAATGCAATATTTATAGGCAAACTTATGTTGATATCGAGGCGCCAGATAATGAACCATTCACGGATTTGTTTGGAAACAAGTCGTATTTTCTCACATCCAAATCCGTGTTGATCTTAAGGACGATACCGAAAAATCTACGTCCAACCTACAGCAATCGCTCGTAGAAAAAATAGAGACTTACCTTGTAGTGGGAGAATCCAGTCAGATGGACCCCCGAAAGCTTGTGAATGCCGAATAAGAAAACGTCCCCGTTCTCATAATATTTCTCTTAATATTAACAATAATCAACCTGTTGCAAAAAACATTAGAACTTACCTTACTACTACATAATGAAAATTATTTTGATTTGTTTGTGAAAATATTAATTATTTAAATATAGGTATATTAGCAACAAATAAATAAATAAATAACTAATACCTCCTATTCTTTGTTCTGTGCCTAGGTAGAAAACCCCCAAAAATTGATTAAAACATTTTAAAAGCAATACAAAATTTTTCGTTTTTGACTTTCTGTAATTTTAACATGAATCGCCACATTTTGATTTAGAGGCGGCTGTGACGTTCATTGATTTGTATGTCAACAATGCTCTATAATAAAACAAATAAAAAATAATCTGCACCAGTCACAAAAAGTATCGCATAATCCAATAATGTTAGGTTCCTACTACTAATTTTCTTCTACGAAAGGTGTATTAATAGTATATTATTAAACGAGCAATTTATGATCCATTATTCACCCGAGTGAATAATGGCCATAAATTGCGAGTCGAATAGTATACTTTGTCCACGACCATTATGGTTTCTTTATTAAATACAAGTTAAGTGTAGAATGAAAAGTTTTTATTAATCTGTTGTTTTTTCGATTTTTCAATTTTCCGATTTGCTAACTTTTCAATTTTTTGAATTTCTTATTTTTCCATTTTTCGATTTTTCAATTTTCCGATTTTCCAATTTTCCGATTTTCCAATTTTTCGATTTTTCGATTTTTCGATTTTTCGATTTTTCGATTTTTCGATTTTTCGATTTTTCGATTTTTCGATTTTTCGATTTTTCGATTTTTCGATTTTTCGATTTTTCGATTTTTCGATTTTTCGATTTTTCGATTTTTCGATTTTTCGATTTTTCGATTTTTCGATTTTTCGATTTTTCGATTTTTCGATTTTTCAAATATCGTTATGAAAAGTATCGCCCATCTTTAGTTATCTACCGGAATGTGCCAGAATAAATTACATAAGCGTGATATATGGGTACCATATGCTTTTAGTTAGGAGGTAGAATATTGATTTACTATTAAGTGGTCGTGGACAAACTATTAAAACATGTTCTATACCTAGACGTAGGCTATATACCTACTACTTAGCAATTTTTCGTCATTATTTTATGTTGATATAAGTATACAAATAAAAATTAGTTTAGTTAAATCACTTTTATATTACTAGAATATTTAACACAATTTTGTTCCATTGCTCTAAACGTAAGTTATGCGATTTTTTTTGTGGCGAGTACTTTTGTAAAGAAAAATTAGGCCATTTACGAATGTGTTGTCCTTTTTGTGTAACGTCTCCATGTTCAGTACCAAGATGCTCTTTGAAATGAAAACGGAAACGTGAACATTGTACCTTTCATTCATTTCCAAACAAATCCATGCGTTGTTTATTGTCTGGCGCCTCAAAATCAACACGAGTTTGCCAATAAATATTGCAATACTTTGAACTGAAACGTAAAATCGCGTCCAGGTACCAGTGCACCAGGTGTTTAGAGGGTCGTTTCCGACGTGAAATTTGGATTCAGCGCTCCAAAAACGCCCCCACAATGATTTTCAGGTTGTTTTTGCGATCTTGTCAGGAACATTTTCGGAGATGACGTCCACGTCCAGGTTCCGGAACACCAGGTATCCGGGGGGTATTCGCCGATGCAATATTTGAATTCAGCGACCCAAAGAACCCCCGTGCTCCGAGTTTCTCTCCTTCCTTGCATGAATTTCGGGGGAGTCCCACGGAGATGACGTTCATCGGCATTCCTGAGCTCCAGGTCGGCTGTGGGTCAATTTGAACATCATAATCGTGATCAACGACCTCGAAAACCACTGGGAATCCGATTTAGACCAGTTCTAACTCCTTTTTAATCTTCCAAAAGTCGTCTCGAAAAGTACATTTTTTGCTTCATTGCTTCGACTATTATAGTTCTAAAACATGCGTTTAGTCATAAATAAAATAAAGGAGGCCCTAGTATAGTAGGTACCTTGTGGAATTCCGTACTAATTAATCCAAACAAATATGGAAATGCAAATGATGGACGTTTTCCGCAAAAATGGGAAATGAAAACAGTAGAAAAAAAA